>UXGC01000071.1:0-400586 GCA_900480045.1 Eurytoma adleriae
ATAAATATTAGTATTGATTTTGTTTTATCATACTATATAGTATGATAAAACAAAATCAATACTAATATTTATAACAATAATGAAACAACAAAGATAATAAATTCTCTTTAACAAGCCACATATGCATAACGAATACTCACTTAATAAATTTAAAGTACTTCAAACTCTTATTTACGTCAACTTCCTCATCCACGAAGTTTCTTCACTACTTACTCGCATAATTGAGATTGAAGTATCAATGCGATTATTTACTTTCCGTCAGTCCCCCATTGTCGGCGGTGATAAACGACAGGGCGGTGAAATTTTGTCAAACTGACAAAAGCTTGATGGATTTATGCTAACCCGCCGCTCGCGCACTCGCCGAGGCAGCGAAATTACGATCGCGACCCGCGCACAGTAGTACACACGACACCCTTTTTCCCTTTCGCTCATTCATGAGGCCGCCGGTCGCCTTTCTCCTCCCCCCTCGTCAAAACCCGCTGATCCCTCGCGTAATGACCACCAAATTACCCCTACGAAGTAGATAAAAAACAGGAAAAAAAAAATACCTACGAAATGCGAAACGTCGTATCGCACGATTTTGCGCGCATCCGCGCGGAAGGCCGATCGAGTGAAATGTAGCGCGAGCGGCGGAGGGATGGGCGCCGTTCGGTGGATCGATTCGCGGCCGGCGAGAAATCGCCGCGATGTAATCTCGCGAGCGCGGGCTCCACCGAGAATGCAAACGCAGCGGCGCGACGCTAATAAACGGCGATCGATCATCGACACTCGGCCGACGCGCCGACGGTGCCGCGACGACTGTGTCTGGTGTGCGTGTGCGCGGGGCTTGGAGACGTACTCTTGTAAATTTTTAAGGAGTTGAACGACTCGGACGGGTAGAGCGGAAAGAGGGCGTCGAAGGGGTTTACTGCTACATTTAGTGGAGGAGGAGACTGAGCTGAGGAGATTAGAGTAGATGGATTTATACGCGTTCGCGGTAAAAAGAAAAAATACGTAGAGATATTATTTGCATGAAAATAAGAAAGAGAGAGAGAGAGGCAAGGAAGGCGTTGATTTATGGAACATGGTATAGGACTAAGGGACTAAGGGGTAACTGACTTGTCTGAACTGTAGGAGATAGATTTGTTATACATATAAAAATGAGGCACTAAAGTTTTATCCTAAGACTCAATAGTTGAAATACACTGACACTAGAAGATGTAACAGTAATCATTTTCCAGATTATGATAGTACTAAGGACTTAGGTATTTGTCCCTACGTAGAATAAAATTAATCTTTTCAAAATTATCATTAATCAAATATCGATCATAGAACGTCATATTTGCTTACCAATCATTTTGTTGTTTCTGAATTTAACCATGTTTCATTTACAGCTTTTGATGCAACAATTTTTTTTATTATTTGATATAATCGAGCAGTAAAAACATTTACTTGCTAAATTAAAGAAATGTTTTTAAATACTATTTTTAATCATGTTGTTGAAAATCAACACTACTAGGTTATTTAGCTCAAAATAATAGAACATGAGTCGAACATACTGACTTTCGTGCACAATCGAAATTGATTTGATATTTTGCGTGGGATTTTGTGTACAAACAAGAAGCCTCATTACACTACGCTCCTCGAGACGTTCCACACTTATACACCAGCCCTTTTACACCCCCATTTTTTTCCCACTCAGTGGCGCACTGAGACGTGTGCTTAGGAGGCCTTCACCAGTGCGAAAAGGTCCGGAAGGGCCGCCGAGCCGGCGGGCGCGCAAAATTCGCGCTCTGGTGATATGGATGTTGCTTTATTTTTAGTCGGAGAGCGCCGGGATATTACTCGAACGGAATCGATCGAGTCGGCTAATTTTGGACGGTATTGGAAATAAAAACCGAGAAAAGCGAGTGTCGTCGGGCGAATCGGGTGGTCCCGTCGGCGCGAAGCGTCCCTCTTTACTCTGGGGAGCAGTTTGTAATTCCGCGGTAGTGGCTCGCAGTTTTACGTTTTCTATTCTCACTGCTTTTGAGCGACGTACACTTTTTTCTCGGATTTTAGTGTCGACAGAAGCAAAATGCAATGATTATAGCACATTAGTATGATGTAAATAATTAAGTTTGTTTATAGACCGAAATTTGAAATTTTATTGTTTTATGATTCTTTATATTATTTATGCATGTGTAAATTACTGTAGTAATAAAAGTAAATAAAATGCTTCTTTTTTTTAAATCTAAATAATATTGACTAACTCAACTGAGAAAGTGTATTTTCGTAAGAACTTATAAAAAAAAATATGTTGAAATTTCAACAGAAATATCTATAGAAAAAATTGTTACAAGATTCTACAAAGTATCTGCAAACAAAATTTACATCAATTTCTGTAGAAATTTCAGCACAATTTTCTATAGATTAAATCCTTGCAGAAAAAAATTATGAAAAATTCTATACATGTTTTTTAATAATGAATTACTTTGCTGGCTCAAATCTACTCCTTATAAAACTGCAATAAAATCTTGCACAGATCTTCAATTAAAAACACCCCATACTACTAAAATAATTAAACAATTAATGAGCGCGTCCACCAACTTATCCATTCAAGCCGCATTCAATTAAGGCAGCCCGTTATACCCCTAATACCCGCTTCAACAAATCAAGCGCGCATCGACACTAAAAACCAAGTACCCGATAAATCGTAGCCCCCGGAATTCTTGGTCGAACCCCGCTAAGATACCGCGCGAGCGGAGGGCCACTAATTCCCCTCGTCGATACACTCGCGATTCCGGCCGGCCATCGATGACAGGCGGATCAATGCGATCGGCCGGGCGCGATAGCAGCGGCTAAGGCGCCTCGCGAGGCCTTTGGCCGCGCCGTTATCGCGCCGGGCCGCGCGCGCCACGCAAATCACCCGCGCATTAAGTTTGTCTTGGTGCCGGCGCGCGCCGGCGATGCGCGCCGGAAACGAGCGCCGCTCACGCTCGGCCGGCTAAGGAGCCTACTCCTTAAAAAGGCCTCGTAAAAGAATTACGCCGAGGGGCCGAACGCGGGGCTGCTTTAGCGCGGGGGGCTTTTACGGTGCGATGTATATCGCGTGCGATATTTTGTTTTTCTTTTCTTTTTAAGCCGATAAAAGCTTTTTTAAAACCTGCCTAATTTATTTCTGTGAATATTTAGCTGATTTGTAAATGATTAGGTCACTGTAAAATATTATAAACTGGTTTAAATCTGTGGAATTAATTTAGTTCGTAAAAACTATTATATTAAATAGGTGGAGAATCCACAAATTTATTTATTTTTTGATTATAATAAAAATAAAATAATAAAGTTTAACTATTTGAAATTTAAAGAAAAACTGGGAAATATGAAAGAAGATAATAAAAAATATTAAAAAAATATAATAATAAAGTACTCAGTTTGATTACAAGCTGTAGATAGATTCGGAGAATTTTCTCCAATCAAAATGTTAATTATCTTGAAAAATATATGTGTATTCTTTGGAAGAATCGTCAAAATCAGCTATATAAAACTGTTCACCATGACTGACTAATCAAATAACAGGTTAAGAGTAATTAACTCACATTAACGTGAGTAATTTCATAAAAATCTCATTAACGCAATCTAAAGAAAAAATATTATATTTGCAATAATAACTTTTATTCGAAAATAACTTTTTCCATCGCGATTACATCCCTTTCTCAACGAGGAAGCAAGAAAAAAAGAAACAATAACCTTTTAAACCCGGTACGCCCATCAGCCGTCGTACTCGACAAAATCGTGCACTTCCCGCTGTCGAGCAAGGCAGCGCGCGCGCCCCCGGCGCTTATTTTCTCGAAATTCGCGGGTATATGGAAAAATCTCGACTCGGGGGCTGGCGGCGTCCATTCAGGCCGCGGGATAATTTGCCCGCCCGAAGTATAAGCCGCCGCGTGAATGGCCGGCTTTCATCCCTCTCCTTCGCGGGTCTGCCTCCCCCGCGCTTTTGTCGTCGAATTCCTCTATGCACACACGCGTGGCTGACGCGCGGAATTCTGGCCCAGATACGCGCTCGAGAACAGCCAGTTCATTGTTGACGACTTCTGCACTCCCCCGCTGCATTTACACCTTGGACTCCCGCGCTATTATGCTGGGGAAGTGTTACAGAGTGTGTGCAGTTGGGGTATGCTGCCTGCAATTTCTTTAAGATGTTTGCATAGCTGTTTTCCTTGCGGAAAGTTATTAGTTTTACTAATTTTAGAGAGGCAGATTTTTGAGGGATGGTTCAGAATTAATTGTGTGAGACGATTAAAAATGAAAATTTTAATTTGGATTCTAGAGCGAAGAGCGAGAGATAAATTTGATTCAGCGAAAATTACTGAAATTCCGTTAAGTATTCACTGATTTTCAATGCAAATTCAAGCTTCAAAATTTAGGGAGTAATTAATGTGCGCTGACGTAATTGCAGTTGATATTTAATACATTAAAAATTTATGGGAGAATCCGCTATTACTTTCTTTATAATTAATTATGCAATGAAAAGTCTTACACTTTTACTCGAAGTATAATAAGTTAGTAAACTTATTATAAGTAATCACTAACAGTATAAAGCCTCTCATTCTACGAATAATTAAAACTTATAGACATTACACTTAAATCATTATCTAATTATTTATAAACTATAATAATGACTCACACATTAAACGCAATTATTTCATTTTATTTTATATCATCAGGCGGACTTGAAAAGCCCACTACAACATAATATATATCAAAAGAAAACAGAGACCACTATTACCTAAAAAGTTATAGTATAGGCGCTCAGCGCGATTTTAAAAGCTCCAATCTGATCAACATTAGTAATTCTTGTTATAGGAGTGTTCCAGTCTCTTTTCAATCGATTACAAGTAGGGTATACATATCCCCCAAGTTTGATGATTTTTCGCAATTACCACACCAAAAAATAATGCACGAAAAAAATGCTCGTGAAATTAAGAAACTTTCAGTCCCACCAGTACAATTGCGAGGATAAAAGTGCAATTGCGCAACGAAAAAGTCGCAGCTCGCGAAGTCGAGCGCCGGGTCGAAAAACGACCGCGCGCTCGCGCTGCTTTATCAACCGTACAGCGAGAAAGTGACGCCGAGGCGCGTTCGCCGATTTCTCACTGATTTCTCTCTCTCTTTCCCGGGAGGCAAGGCGAAAAAAGCGACGCGCGTCCGAGCCTGAAATTCGCTCGTTCGAGAGGCGCTGCAGCTTCGTCCGCCGGTGCAGTGAGAGGCGCAGGTGCCGTAAGGGAAAACGAAGGGATCGTTTACGAGCGTTTACGTAAAGTGGGCGCACGCAACGCGTGCACGCGCTTATTAGCCGTCGCCTCGAGCGCATCGTGCAGGGGTAATGAGAAGAAATTTGGTCGTCCGATGCTTCGCTTTTCTTTTGCAATGAGTATTTTTTATTTTATGAGGTAATATAATGGGTTTCTTTTATTTACAAAGGACTTTTTCTTTTTACATTAACACTAGAGATTTGTGTATTTACAAAAATTGTTCTTATAAAATAGATGTATGTACTTAATAATAAATTTGTACATCGTAAGTATTATAAAATTTGATAGATTATTAATTTTTTTAAGAAAACGGTAACAAGTTTTAACATTTTTATAATAATTTTTTTTAAGTAGTAATTATTCTATTTATCATTAACACTGGACTGTTAATTATAGATAAAAAATTCTTGTATCTTAAATATCTCCTAAATTTGAATCATTATCAGCCCTTAATTCAGCGATTTCTCTTTCAAAATACATGACTTTCTTATCTACAACTCATGAGCTGGCTAGTTTACTTTCTCTGCAGATCTTAAAAGAAAAATCTCTTATCTTGAAAACAGCAAGTATTATTGCTTGTGTATCGGTCCAAACGGCAAAATAGATGAATTTAAACCGAGATATCACATGTTTTTTATAATTGTTCAAAAATACTGATAAATTTCTAACAATTAAGTCTGAAAGTGATAACAAATATCATTTACAATTTCTGTTATTTAATAAATCACAAATTAGTGAACCATAAGGAACAGTACGTCACTCCTGAACGCAATAAAACACTCCCCATAGACTCCGCGAAATCTATTTCCCAGGGCTCAAGTTGTCCCCCTCCCGGACACTTGAGTGGCAGTGCACATCTTGCTCATACCCAGAGCTCCTATATACCGCACGCCAGACCTTAAAGTCTCTTCCCCTCCGCGCACGCAATAACAACTATAATACTGCAACAAAGTCGCTCCATTCACACCTAAACAAAGTAACAAAAAAGAAAGAAAAAAAGAGACAACAAGTCCACGACAAAAAAATAGGCATCGTCCGCGGGAATAAAGACGCGCGGGCGGAGTGGGTCAGCAGTAGCCGGTGATGTTGCGGGCGTAGGGCGGCTCCGCGTTGGTGCGCAGGTAGAACATGCCGCGCAGCCGGCCGCTGGCCGCGTAGCCCATCAGGGCATCCGGCGTCCACTGGCAGTTGATCCGCATCTCGGGCCGCCACTTCGGGCAGCGGCTCGCCGGGAAGCCCACCGGATTCGTCACCGACTCCGCGTACAGACGCCAGGACCGCTTGTGGCTGCACGTCACTGAAAACCGGACGACGGGTTATTTCGCTCCGCGGTCGTAGCTGTTCACCCCTCGACTGCCACCTCCCGCTGGATTTTCCGGAGATTTCCAATTTCACGGGTTAAGGTTGATTGTTAGTTTGAAGTTCATGTTTTAATGTTGAATTTTCGACATATTTTTACACAATGAAGTATTTTACGATGATCTCTGATTTTGCAGTGGCAGTTTTTTTAATAGTTGACGTGCAACAAAGGCATATCATTTGTGATTCGCAGAATGCCTATTTTGACAGATAACATCTATAATAAAATTTATTGAATCGATCAAAAAAATTTGAATCAATTTGAAATAATAAAATCTTAAATCTGCGTTAGATGGAAATGTATAAGTCCAGTGACGTGTAGTAAATTAACGTTAAAAATTTTGATCAACTAATACTTTTATTGAATACCATCATTTTTAACTTTATTTTGTTAACAAAGACTCAATGCCTTTTCACTAACGATCATTCTTTTTTAACCCGCGAGGATACGAGGCGGAAAGTCGTTAAGCTGATCGATCGCCTTAGATGAAAATCAAAAGTTCTGCCTCGCTAACGACGCAAAGAGTCTTTATAACTTTATGACAGTACATTAAAAGCCAATTTACGAGCCTTTAAAATTCGATGATTAGTCTCTGCGGAACCTCCGTGGGTAGAGAAAATTAAATCAACCCCAATAAATAAAAAGGGGATTCCCCGTGAGCTCGTCACGGCATAATCCGGCCATCGTTACCGTATCGATTGATGAGGCTGCCGATGCCCATGGCGATGACGTTGCCGACGTCGCAGCCTGGCTGCGGTGGCCTGCCTCCGTTCGGGTAGAAGTCCGCGTGGCCCAGCGGCATCGGGAAGCCCAGGACACCGCCGTCCGTGTGTATGATGTCCACGAACTCGGCGTCGGCCGCCGTCAGGTGGCCCTCCGGGCCTGTGTTCATGTACAGCGGATACGCCGCGTCCAAACCCGTTATCCGACCAACCTGTCATTCGATCTAGTCTTTAGTCATTAATTTTGCATTTATTTGTAAATAAATAAAAATAATGTATTATTTATATTAAATTCAAGTTTATAAGTTACTCTTTTAAATGTAAAAATAAAAAAACAATAATTGTAATTGCCGTTTACTGCGCTAACTTTGCAAGAGGTGTGATAATAAATTCTTTAACATTTTAAGAAAAAAGTTTAATAAATAAAGTTTACGAAAGGGGTTATCTCAAATACTAGCCCTCACGATGCAGATTAAAAAGTACCGACAATACGCGAGGGCAAGTGAAGGAAAAGAAACGCACCCTGCGTGGGAAGAGTGCCTTGCCCATGAACCCGGCGACCTCGGCGCCGAGGCTAAACCCGACGACGTGGACCCTGCGGAGGCTGAAGGCGCCGATGGACTCGAGCCAGCGCAGCATGTTGGCCACGTGGGGGCCGACGATCCGCGTGTTGCCCACCGCCTTCACGTACCACGGCATCGTCGCCAGCCTGCTCCAGTCCACCAGGATCACGTTGAAGTTGTTGCGGAACAGATAGGCTGAAACGTTGTTCGGTTTCTTTTTAAGCTCTTTTTCAGCGTGAAAGAGAGAAGGAAAGGAAGGAAGCTGTTTTACTCCACTATTCGTCATTGACACGTTTATTATGCTTTCACTTTATTCCGTAAAAGTGGGAAGAAAGCATCGCCAATTTTTGCTTCTGTCTATTCAGTAGGTTTTATGAGTAACGAATTGTTTGTGTTATCAATTTTGATAAATACATCGTCATGGATGGATATTTTAATGGATGGAGTGAAAATGGCTAAAATAAAACATTACTATACTGTCTGGAAAAGAAGCAGACTGATATTTATATGAAAATTATTTATAAGAAAATTTACAATATTATTTGATAAATTTTACTATAAAGTATGGGAATTTTCTTCAGATTGTCAGTCTGCGATCTCTTTCCTACACAGTACAATACTCGAAGTATTTACTCCAAGATTTCTCTCAGAGCATGAATAAAACATTGTCATCGATGTGTTTGTGGCAGAAAATAATGATCTTTGCCAATTTCATCCAATTTCTGGAAATATTTTAGTTTCTCTACTATTGTTTCATTAACAGCTGTGCTATATAAACAGTAATTTATGATTGATTCGTAAATATTCCACCTGTCGTAAACACACAAATTTAGAAACTGTCGCGGTTCCGATCTCCAATCTTTATTTGAATTAAAATTTCGTTTTTTAAATTGCTTCATTATAACGCTTTCACATTTTTTCACTAAAAAACAAACAGTAATGTGTTGAACACAATGTTTCACTAATCGTCATCAATGATCGACATGTAGATCAGTTGATCCAACTATGCACAAATCGCGTCCAAAATTTCTGAAACGTAGACAAACATCAAAACGAAACTTACGAACCGTTCTTTATGCTGGGGCCGCTGTTACCGGGCGACCTCTCGCTGTAGCCGTGTATGTAGAGGACCGTCGGGTGGCTGGTGTTGAAGTTGCTCCGGCGCAGGGTGCACGGGTTCCCCGGCATCAGCGTCTGCGGTATCGTCGGGTTTCTCCTTTCGGCGAAATTTTCGAAGTTGCAAGTTCAGTGCAGCGCGAGAACGGATGGTTTGCGAGTAAGAGTAGGTCGCGGTACTTACCTCGTGTACAGCTGGTAGGTGACGTCCCGGTCCAGGTTTACCGGGCAGCAGAACAGGCATTGTCCCGTGGGAAACAGCGAGAAGTTCACCGGGGTATCACCTATTGTTAGAGGCAGAAACAAGTTTTTAGTTTGTTGGTTATCGCTGGTTTTTTAACGGTTACTTTTAATGTGTAAATTTTTGCATTTTCGATTGCAAATGATTGAACTTAAGTAGTTGTGCAAGAAAACATTATTGTTTCAAAAGAAGCAATACAAAAATGTAAGGGATAATTATTACTTCGAGTACAAAAAATTTGAAGTATGTGATTTTGAAAGAAACAAGTTGAAATTAAATATTGACTACGGATTCAAATTTATTGAATAATCAGTTGTAATTATAGATGGAGTAGTCAAAAATTAAATTTTGCACTGTTTGGTAAGATTGCAATAAATATCCCCATTGTTAGACAATCAACTATTAGAAAAGTTTATTAGAAAAGTTTTTTAATTCATTAAAAAATAAAATACATAGAAATTTATATTTTTTAAAGTTCAAACTATTTTGTACCCTTTCAAGTGCAGTAACTTTCCATTTATTATAGAACACTGAAACAAAAGTGTTTAAAAACTTTTTAATAAGTTTCCAATGCCTTCGGCAGCTTCCCCGGAATACTAACACATCTAAATCCTACAGCCTATACAAAAGTTTTTTTCGTTTACAATTTCTACTTAAACAAAAATTATCTATATCTACAACAAGCATTTTCAAATATACAAAAGTGTCAACAAACGCTCGTCTTTAAAATGCATCTAAAGTGGCTAAATCCAAAAGATTTGCAATTTTAAAGCGGCTCGTAAAAAACGCAGTAGCCCGGGGCGATAAATTGACGAATCGGCCAAATTTACCAGCACTTCGCGTTGCATTCCTAATCGCGCTCTTATCGATCAAAGCCTCACCCAGCCGGGCCGCCAATTTAACTGCTCACTCCCGCGCGAGCGAGTAAGGAGCAGTCGGCGCGGAAAGGACTCAATGCATACATCTCGATCGATTCGCTCGCGGGCAAAAAAAAAAACGGCGACACCGCGTGCATTCAAATTCGCGGCTCGCCCTTGGGCGTAACGACTCCGGCCGGAAAAGCTCCTCGAGCGAGAGGAGAGCAAAAAAAAAGGCGCGATACCCAGATGCAAATTAACCGCCGCGCAGGACAGTCTCACCTGACGTACACGCGACCTTATTTTTCGGAGCCCGCGTTCTCGCCACTTTTGCGGGTACTTTTTCCAAGTGCCCTGGAGTGCAATCGCGTGCGCACCGCGCGTAGTGCGATTCTCTCTCTCGCTTCGGAATGACTTAACGAGCCGATGCTCGTTACTTTTTTTTTACGAAGTATGTTACACTCGAACTATCGGATGAAATACGCAAGAGAGTAGATGCGCGCTTTGTGCAGATCGCACTGTAATATGGGTTGTAATTTAATAGTGGTTTAACTGCCGCTTCGGCCGCTAATCGCTGGGAGCGTAAAATTTAGTGGGCAGGTACTCGAGTAGTTGGAATAATTTCATTTAAATATAAGAAGATTCCGGGGCGATAAAAAGGCGGTTTTCTCAGGCCATAGAAATCTTGGCCGTCGCGATCTCGTTGAGCGCATCAGTCTTTCACTTTCGTTCCGTGAAAAAGCGCGCCGTAAGAAAGGAAGATCTGTTCACGCCCCAAATAGTCCGGTGTGCCCGTCCAAAGAGCTGCGAGCTGTTAATCTCGTGTCTAATAGTTGTTCGCTTATCGGCCGTATATTTCGCGCGCAATTAGACATTGCTGATCGATGGCGCGAGTGTCCACTAGTTGGAATTAATTAAAATAAATGAGGTTTCGTTTAATCAAAGTAATTTCACTTTCGTTACCGTAGATTTATGTACTAAACGCGTGGATATTAATCAAATTAATGTTTTCCTATTTTTGTTAAATTATTGTCGTTATAGTTGTTAAAAATAATTAAAGATTTAGTTAAAATTTGTAGAAAAACATATTTACAAAAATTACTAACACTGATTAGTCACTTTTTAATCAGATATCAATGTGATAGTTACGATAAATCGAGATGCTTTTTTACAGTAATAAAACCGGTCTTATCAAATCAAAACTTTCATCTAATTCTTGTTGTTCGTTTTGCATCGAATAAATGATTAATCGTGATAATAAATAATAGTATTAAAGTCAATAATTTTATTTAAAATAAAATCAGATTTTTAATAAAGTGAAACAATAATAATTATTGATTAAAAAAATTTAATTAATTAATGAGAATAAATTAATAAATTGTAACTATAAAATTTGCAACTCACAAATCGCACATTACACTTTCTATTTACGTTTCAAGAATCGAATCATTACAACTATAAGTTTCCCATAATTTTTCAAACAATTTCAATTCATTTAACTTTGCTTAGTATTCACCTAATTTCCAATACCGAATTAATACGATCCTGTGAAGTCGACATACACTAACCCGCACAATTAGTAAATTAAGATAACGAACTGCTACACTGTTAAAAATTAGATACACCTAATGCACTAATCAGTTGCATCAAAAAATACCTTTCCTGTGTTTAAATTTGCGACACAAAATTTCTGAAGTAGTAAAATAATTCAAATTTTCTTTAAAATTCAGCCAAAAAAACAAATTTTTCCCAGCACAACATACAAATTTATACATAAAATCCGTGTTTTTTGTTCGTTTCATCACGAATACCATGCACAAAACTTCGATTCGGACAATGTTTTCAACGATCTAAAAAACGCTCACCTTTGTAAAACAGTAAAATCCGGCAGAGCAGCGGCGCGACGAATGCGGGCAGCATGTTGACGCATGCCGGTCCTCCTGGATTCCTCTGCACCCCTGCAGCACTGTTCTCCCGCGGTCCACCGGCCGATCGGGATCTCGCGGCTTGACTAACCGCCGGTCGCGACGGCGGCCGCCGCCCAATCCGCGGCTCCGGGCAAAAAGGCGCCGGAGTGAAACGGAGGCGAAAAAAAACAACGGCAGGCGCTCCGCCGGAGGAGAGAACGAGATGATGGGTGGGGACGGCCTTGCAAAAAGGCCCGTATGCGCGGTATACCCGGGTGGATAATTCCATCTGGCGCGCGATTTCGCCGACGGGAGAGGAGGAGGAGGAAAGTCGGCCCGTCGCGGTCGGCTTGGCCGCGGCGCGAATTTTCGGCGCTCGGCCTATTATGCAAAGGGAGAGATCGCACGACGGGCTCTTGGGGCAATGGGTTTGCAGCCGAAGAGACAGAGTGATACTTTGCGCTGTTTGCGGGGACTCGAGTTTTACGAGCGAATGTGCGTTTGGAGTTAATGAGGAATGCATGTGCGTTTCTCTTATTTTTGAGCGAAAATTTTAAGGGATAAATCGAGGTGGTGTAGGGAAAATTATTTTCTGGATGATTTTTAGTAATTATAGATAATTTAAAAGACGAAATATTTGGGAACAAATGAAGAAATTTCAAACATCAATATTATTTCTAGTAAATTTTAGTCATCACTCATTATTAAACAATAAAATTGGATTTTCATTTGTTTTTAAATTATTGTGTAAAAACGAAAATGTAAAAATATCTAACTAGAATTTTTTGAACAATTATTATTCAAGAGCACCTGTGTAACTTTTTATCTTGTTGATAAATTAGTACAAAAACAGTTGGCAGAGATAGAAGATGCAATAATTATTTAATATGAAAATTAATTGATTAAAATGAGAGATTTTATTTCAATCTGATATATATCGGTTCAGTAGGCTATAAAACAGCATATTTTCTCTGCAATAAATTGCTAATGGTTGTACAGTATTTATAAAAGTAAACGCGTTCAATATTAAAATGAACTTGTAATTTTTCTTATCACTTTCACCATTCAGCAAAATTTACATCTGCAGTCGTAATGAAATCTTATTACAGAATCTACACAGGAGCTCGTATAAATTCATGATCAAGATACCTACTTAAATATTTTTTTTCAACAATTAAATAAAAAGTTTTATCCCGGAGATCCTGTATGCAAAATGCACTAAAAAGCAACGATAATAATAATTTCAAGTTAAAAATCGAATTTCCCCATAACCGTATATCTCTCCTCGAGCTACTGCCCGCGTAATTCCTCCTCGTTCATGAAAACTTAATCCGCACTCTCCATCCGAAAAATGCCATATAAATACTTTACGAACGTCGATCATTGCAATCCCACATCGAAATAAGCCCTGCGATCACCGGGATTAAAAAATTCACGTGCGATGCACTTTATCGCCATTTTCACCCTTCGATTTTTTATTAACAATCGGCGCGCATGTCGGCGGGGAAATCGAAACGTCGCCGCGCAATAATTACGGCCAGCGCCGGAACAATATTTGCGCGTCTCGGCGCGCGGTGAATAATTGCGAGAGCATATAATTCGCCTTTTACGGGCTCTCCCTTTACGAGCCACTCGTACAAAGTTTATACACCGCGCGCCTTCTTTTTTTTCCTCGGCGTATAGCTTTACGAGTCGCGAGCGGAATGGCACGCCGATAATTCAATGAACTTCATTCGCTCCTTATGTCCTCATACGTCGAGCGGAATGGAAATAGCGTTTTGCGCAGGGTGGGTTAGGGGATTGATGTGTTTATCTTGCGTCTCGTTAATTATATTTCAAGCGATTTTTTTTTTATTTAACGTCAAATTCTAATAATTGTACCTATATTAAATTTTTATATTATTTTAATGAAGTGTTAAATTTCATTGAAAATGAAGTGGAGTATTCTTTTATTTATAAAGTTAAGAAGAAAATTCGTTTTTGATTTATAAAAAAACTCATGAATTTCCTTTATTAAATCGAATTAAAATATGAAGCTTACAGATTGTACTATGTGAACAAAAAGAAATTAATTACTTTTCTGTATATCCTGCAAGAATATCGCGAAAAAAGTCGACACTTTATTTTTCGCAATCGGCAATGTATATACACTTTGACAGGATATATTTTCTGAGTCCGTTGAGTATTCTGCGAAGTACGTAATGTACGTTCCAGTTGTTCTGCGGCAACGTGAATGTGCAGCCGCGGTGGTTTCACTGGGACATCCAGCTCGTGTACACGCGCAGTTGACGAAGCGGTGGAAGTGATTTGGAACGAATGCCTTGGGTGTACTAATGCCCGAAGTGTCCATAAATAAGTGGAATGCCTTTTATTGCTTTTATAATGGCAGAGGATGCCTGCAGTCTTTTTTGTCTAATTACCCTTGCAGCTATAGTAATACAAATTGTTAAAATAGTATTATAATATGTTATGTTGTAATTTGCAGATGGAAATGAAAGAAGACTTTAAAACAAAAATATTATTGCGTACTACGCGTAATTTACATATCATGCAAAAAGATTTTAAGTTCGTTAAATTAATAAACAAAGAATCTTGTAGATCTTTGTTTATAAAAATGTAGATAAAAGTCCAATTTAAAATGGGATTTTTTTTATTAAAAATTTGAAAAATTAAGACAGGATGTATCATAATAAAATCAGCATAAATATTTTAAAATCTATAGGTAACTATCTTAAATTTTAAAGAAAATCGTAAATAATGTTACACAATTTATTTTTAATTTACTTTCATTTTATTGCAATTATTAACTTAAACTTAGGAAAAACATAAATTGAATAACTAAGCGTTAAAATACCTGCAAGAGAACTGCAAGTTTACTCAAGTGATTGCAACTCTTACTACATGGTTACTAAGTATGCAAGAAATCAATAATTAAGAGTTGCAAGTTTTTATAGAGTTGCAATGTATTGTTAAACGTCAGTGTCCCAACTGCATACTCTCTCCTCACGGTATAATCAGATTCTCCTTAAAGTCTATAAAAATAGAATACATATTTTAAATAAAAATTTCTATTTTACTAACAAAAAATTACTATCAAAAATATGAATAAATTCACTCAAATACAGTTGTCATAAAATTCTTTTATATAAAAAGGCAGCATTCATAGTCTGCCAAAAACTTGTCATCCCCCAGTTTTCAAATCACTTTGAGTAACAATATTTAATATTATTATTTATTTATCGAAAAAGTAAATCTGTTACATTGCGAATCACTTAACACAAGCACGGAGATAAATTCACAAAGCGGCTCCAACAGTGGTTCACGTGCACCCACCACTCGTAAAAATCATCTCAAAACGAGACAAAAGAACCTCTCGGAAAAACAAATCAGATCTCAACCGCCGTCCAACAATCAAATCTAATCACCGGTGGATTCACCGCGCCCCTGCAGCCACCCACGCGAGAGGCTCCAATCGCTCTCGCGCATCTCCGCCGGTGCAATAACACTTATTAAAATCGCCAGGGGGGTGGGAAGGGGTGAGCGAGAGTGGCTGCAGCGAGGTCGCGTGCACCGCGAGAGAACAGAGGAACGCACGGGCTTTTCGGGGGGTGGGGGGGCGCAGCATCCCCCTCTCGCGGGTAGTGGGGATATTTTGCGCATCATCCCTTTAATATCCCCGCGAGAGCCACCCTGACCCAGATAGCGCCGGAGGCGCCCGCCGCCACCTACCCCCCGCCGCGGCCGCGCTAAAGCAAACACAGGGAGAACGCGCGGGACGGTCCGGCATGCGCGAATCCGCGTCGACTTTGCGCGCGGACCGAACGACCGAGTGTGTCCGACGTCCGACGCATCGATCCGCGCGAATTCCCCCCGCGTGTAATCGCTTTCGAATTGACGAGCGCCGGCGTTGAGTTGCTCGTGCTCCTTTCTGCGGATGAGCGGGAAATCATTCGGTCGGGGTTTTTAGTTTTTACGCTCTGGGGGTGTCTTTCGGAGGTGGGAGAGAGGAGAAAGTTGAGAGGGCTTTTTAAAGTTATGCACTGGTCACTTGGGTCGAATGAGTTTTCACTTATTTCAGCTGCGTTTTTCAATATTTAGATGAAAGATTTTTGGATGTTCGTTGTCCATTTAATAGCCATTTTTCAAATTGATCATTAAGTGGACGAAAAAAATTCGGAAAAGGAAACCAGATGATTTCCAGCTGGGAAAGTATTTGGTTAACTTAGAAATGTTCACTATAATTGTATTAATTCTAGGTTTGAATTATTATGGTATTTCAAATTATTTGCTATAATTGTACTTTTTACTTTCTCCGTAACATTTTTAATTAAAAAATAACAAAAATGCTTAGAGGCTAAAAAACCAACATTTCTAAAGAAAATAATAATTATGCAAAAGTTAATTAAGTAAATACCGTGAGGGCAGTGCAGGTGCAAAGGCTTAATTAAATTGTAGTTTTAATTAATTAACGATCGCTGGCTTGAAGTAACAAAAATTTTCCCTGCGACAATAATTTGCTCTTGTAACATCATAATTTGCATTATTGATTAATCGTATTTCATATGAATAATGTTGCGATCACAATGAAATGTAACATAAGACAGTCAGTCTTTTCACCGTAAATACTTGTAGTGTAAATAATTAATAGATCTTATATATTTTAATGATCTGCTCAATATTTTATTCAAAACGGCTAGGTACTTCATAAGTAAATGTTAAGAAGAACATTAAATTAGTGTGAGTCTTTAACTTGATACTTGATGTTGATAAGAATAATAAAATTGAATTAAATACAATAAACGTACAATATTATATGCAAACAATAATAAATGAAACCATATTTTATTTTTTAAAGCTTCGGCAAAGTTTTTAAACAAATCCTTTGATTTTTATGTTACAGGACAAGCTGCTTACAAAGCTTGAAGAGAATGAACCCGAAATGGCCTCTTCTCAAGAAGACGAGGTAACTATTTGAATAACAAAAATAAAATCAACGTACCTATCAACTTTTCGTAATCTGTACCCAAAAGTTTTGTGGAAAATGTCCAAATTGGAGTAGAGAAATTCGTTGGGTTTAAACGATTTCTTTCTTCAGAAACAACTTTGCTTTCTTGAAGTACGTCCGGTCATTTGTTTTTTAACAGTACAAAACAAAGTCAAATATACAGTTGGACTTTTTCTGTGAAGCTTACGGCGTACATTTTAATTTTTTCCAATGCACGAACTGTCATATCTATTTTCGTATACCTGTATTGATCGCTTTATCTGCAAAATTTGTATTCAGATGACAGTTATATATAGGTGTCAAAAACTTTTAAAAATAGGATTAACGTATAAAATTTTTACCAAATAAATTCTGTATACGATAGAGAAAATAAATCGCGTTCAATAATCCACATGCAATGTTTTATTCAAGAATTTTTTTCAACGCTCAGTTTAAAATACGAAAAATAGCCAAATAACATAGCACTGACTAAAAAAGAAAAGAAACTTGAGTAAAAATTAATCGTCATCTAACGCAATGCTCTGTAACGACTGACCGAAATTCCCTGTCAACGCGCACCACTCGCAACGCAGTGAAACCTACCCTTACTCGATTCGCCGCGAAAAGACGATCCCCACCTGCCGTCGAGATTGACCCAAGTCACTGCGAATTTTTCAACAGCATACCGGGCAAGCGGCAAGAAGGAAGAGGCCGAAGAGGAGAGAGCAGGGTGCGGATTAAGTTCTCGCTTGGCCCGGGCCGAGAAACGCAGGGCGCAACACGATAGCCGGCTATTCCTCTCAATTTGCGCCTCCCCCGGCGGACCGCCCCCCGCGCTCCGCCGAGGGGTCGGGGGAGAAAACTCGAGCCTAACGAAGTTACCTCGCCGGCTCCGCGCGGAAGACAGACGCTAATCGAGCCTAATTCTCGCCTCCGCCTTCGCTCTCCGTCCATTGGGCGCTGCATTATGCTCGCTAAACAACCCCTAAGAATGTGTCCCCGGCGCCGCTGCTCGGGGCCGCCTAATGAAAATCGAATCAGCAGCGGCGCTGCGTCTGGCCGGGCGGAGAAGAATCGCCGGCTATGCGGATAATTGATTTTGGTTCGCCCGGGCAGTGGGCCGAGGCGGTTACTTCTGGCGAACTTTTGGAATCGTTACGGGTTGAAGAAGAAACGAGTGGGCGAAGGTACGCAGTGAGGAACGTTCGTGAATGAAATTTATGAAAAATTGAGAATTAGAAATGTCTGAGCACCTAGAAAATGGTTCGATAAAAATTATTGTATTTCTAGTGATCTTATGGGATCGAGTTGTCTGGTAGGAAAAAAATTAGCAATAAACTTTGTAAAAAATACTCATAGAAAAAATGTAACTTTTACCATTTTTTATAACATTGAATGTTATGAATAATTTCTATCAATCAGGTCACAATTCGAATATTACTGATTACACAGTAATACTTGATTATTGATTTTCGAAAAAATTTTTATTTTTTTACTTGCACATAATTGTATTATTTTGCATTGATGTATAGATGACTTAGATCAATTATCTACATTTTCTATACATCTTATATGAATAAGAAAAACGCATATTTCTCGCATTAATTGCAAAAAGTTACAGGATTATAAGAAGGTGCAATAAATTTTTCCTTCTAGTTACATAATTCGCTATTATTTACGTGTTGACAAACTTAATGACTATAAAAAATGAGAAAAATCGAAATCAAGATCTTACGAACGGAAACTAAAATTACTAATGTGTAAACAGCTTTAACGCCAGCTGAGTGCTAGAGAGATTAATCCAGGGAGACGTAACGATCAGATGTTGGCGTTTTTGGGCGATTATGTTTATTGCACAACGGGGGAATCGCCGGAAGTGTTAAATGCCCGCCTTCCTTTTGTTGTCACGTGCTGACTTATTGTCTCCGAAGTTGTTAGTATTTCTGTTTTTTATTATCAAGATCGTTAAAAAAATAAATTGTCAAAGCGCTTCCACTTCTTTTTGGTATAAATACGCGGGATGCAGGCAGTCGGTGTGTACATTTGCAAACATGAAATCCCTCCTGCTCGTCTTCGTCGTCGCGGCGTTCGCTGCTTGTGTCTTGGCGGTAAGTAAATTTCGTGTAGAGCATTAATTTTAATTGAACATTCTACTGACATAGGATCGCTTTTCATACGGTTTAATTATTTTAAAAATAATTTTTAAAAATTGTTCCTTAAAAATGTTTTTAATATCGAAATCGACCAAGGTTTCTGTTAACAATTAATTTACTGTTCATTTAACATCTTTATTTATAAAATTATTCTTACTTCATTAAAAAGATTAATAACTTTCTTCATCGAAAATATAAAAATCTTCAACACATTGCCATTTTTAAGCAGTCATCTATAAGCTCACATTGCTGGCAATATTGTCATATTAATCTAAAATTCATTTGCATTTTGCCGGCAAATAAATCACGCTTTTCTGAAATATTCAACAACCGAGGAACCTTCATCAACGTCCTCCGCAGATTTCGGATCGGTGAATTTTTAATGGGAAGCTTTGATTAAAGCGATAAATGGAGAATGTAATTGATCAGATCGTGTTTACACCTTTTAATAATGCCTTTTCTCCTCAAATTATTTGTGCTGATTGAATTTTTTGCGCCAGAATTAAATAAACATAATAAAACTTATCTCCAATTCACAAATTCTGTTCACAAAACACAACGACTTAGTTCTTCATTGTGTCTTTCCTACATATTTACATGTAGGAACTTGAATTCCACTTTATCGAGATATAAATCAGACGCGTTTCTGAAGTATTCACTAAATTAGGAAAACTTCATCAGCAACCTCGGTCGATTTCGCATTGGTGAATATTTAACGGGAAAGTTTAATTAAAGTGATAAATGATGGAGAATGTAACTAATAAGAATTTTAATGCTGTAAAAGCACGGACCTCCGCACGGACACGGTGGAGGACCACCGCCGCCGCCACCATCAGGAGGCCAGAGCAACTTCTCCGCAACTAACTTTGTTCGCCAAGGTAACCAACCGTATACACGTCGTTTAATTTTCCTTGTAATGAAATTCCGATAATTGAAATGTTTGCTGCAAGAGAATACCGTGAACTGTTAATGGCATAGTGAGATGTTAAGCAGTTGCAAAAGTGGATTGTTGTTTGTCAACAAAAAATTTTAGTTTAACTTCTCTCTAAATGTGAATAAATGAAATAGGAAGGAATATGTGAATGTACACTTAATTAACGGTACAAGTCGTTCACTTATTCGATAAGTGAAAGTCATTTCACATTAAATAAGTGCATATGGCTGAATTTCACGTGTTCATATTTAAAGGGATTGTTAAACGACTAGATTTATTGGTACCATACTATTTATATCTCGAGTAAGAAGTACATGCAAAAGGAAGAATTAATTATTGTTTATTTATGAATGTTACAGCCAGAGCAGCGACGCTTGTAAAACTCGATCAACCGCACCCACATCCTCCTCCGCCACCGAAAGACAATTGAGAAAGTTTTGCTTCAAGTTTGCTGCTCCCATAGTGTTTAGATATGTTTTTGAAACATTCATGCCACTTCATTAATAAATGAAATATTGCACAATTACTAAATGGTCTTTACTCAATTCCTTTGTATTATTACTAATTTTTAAACGGGTTTGGAATAACAAACGGAGGTTCACTTTATGTTATTGTTGAAGAAAATCTCAATTTCTACACCAAACTATATCGATATCGATTTGTGCGATGAATGTTTATTCTCGGTAAACGTAACAAACATTTTTCCTGTACTAAAACAGAAAACAAATACACGATGGACTGTTTTATAAAATTGTACTTTAACATTAAATGTAACTGATAGAGTCAAAAACGTCATCAGAAATTTTTTTGTACGCGTTCATTTCGTAAAATAAAAAATAAAATGAAAGCTCTCGTCGCTGTGAATAATCGCAGAGGGGCTGCATGGCTGGAAATAGCACAATTTCCGATCCAGCAGTTATACCAATGTACCGTAAAAATGAATCAAGCCGGCTTGTTCGCATGTGTCTGCTAGCCTTTTTTCCATTAACATCACCATTATACTGGCATTTGAAAACAAAGAAGATCGCAAGCTGTCAACATGATCCCTTTGCTTTTTATTTTATTTATTACATTGGGAGTTTAAATTCATTTTTTTATTGTGCTTCACGTCCTTTAGCCGAAATTTTACGATGTCAAAAATAAGGGGATATGTTATTTCTTCTTTCTCGTCGTAGCACATGTTACATACGCTACTTTATATCTGTTGACGTATCTGTAACAAGTGTTTCAATATCGCTCATCGATTTAAGGACACATTCCGATCGCTGCGTTTACTCTCTTATTACTTTTTTCATATAAACTTCAGATGCGGCATTAATCGTTTTTTTTTACAAAAACGTTCAATGAACTTTACAAAAAAAAGATCAATTTTTTTAAAGTGCAAGAAATTCAATGTAATTACACGATGGGAAGAAATTATGAAAATTTTTTATCTAAATAAAGTTTTAAAATGCAATAAACCCTCAATGTTCGATGAGTGATCCACTAATGGAATTACAAATTAAAGTTGTTACTCGTAGTAATTGATAATTCGTATTTTTCATCTCCAAAACTTGTATAGGGTATGGTACATTTCTTATTCATTATTATCAGTAATCGAATATACCATTAATTTTTTAAAATTGTGCAATATTCTAAGTATTGAAATATAAAATAAGTTTTAATAACTGTTATATTCGCTATTGCACTATTTAATAGTATTATTCCTTAAACTTTCAGTCTATACAATCCGCTTTGTACAGACTTACTTTAAGCCTTCACAGATCAAGCAATACATTTTTTCTCTATTATCACAGTTTCAACTTTCATCGCTTCATTGGATGCCTATTATTGTAATAGCTTTATAAAACATCAATTAATTCTGCCAACACAAAATACTTCGTAAAGTAGATGCAAACTTTTAAACAGCTCGACAATAAAAATTGTAAATTGCGCTCAATCGAAACAGCCGAGTTTCGAACGTAAAACATTTTCAATCGGCTTAAGCTCGCGTCGCATGACAATGTGATAAAATCATGACAATGTCTTCGACGTTCCGCATAAAGGAAAGCCCGGGATAGCCTATTAGCTCGCTCGGAGGGGAATTTACTCTGTCTATAGCATCCAATTTTCCCCGGCAACGCGAGACGTAATAGGCGCTCGCCGTTAGACATTCGTATTGTTTGATCGCCAGCTTGTTTCCTACTACAAATATCATATATATAGTATACATATATAATATGGGAGAGGAAGGCAGAAGCGTCGAAATTGCTTTTGCTGCTTCCCGTCGTCGCCGGTACAACCGCACGCGTTCCGCTTCCCTCCGACATTTGATCCTCACTTCTTGTGCGCGATATAGATGATTCGTTTTACAAGGACAACATTCGCGCACTAAGGACCTTTCAACGAGAGCCTCTTAATGAGAGAGGTTCTGGTGTTACATAATGTAACTGAATACAAATTTTGCAGACGGACAGGAAAAACTTGACACTTTCGAAATAATCAATGATAGCTTTCGACTTTATTATTGAAAAAATCAAGCTAAAATGGCAAAAATGTTTTTAAAATAAATTTTGTTCCAGTTAGCTACTGTGAGTACTTGATTATTAATTTATTTCTTTTTTCAGTGTGTGATATGCGTGAATGCACGAGCCACAATGCAAACGGCACCCTGCGGCCATCGAGTTGTCTGCAGGTACGATTTGTGCTTCTGTTATTCTCTCTCACGAACGTTTGAAATATTCAAACGTTCCATGACACTTTCGATTAATTTCCTGCTGCAAATTAAATCCCCTGCATTATTGCTGTATGACGCAGTGATAGTAAATTGCGGTACAATAGAGGCTGTCAATTTGCTAAATCACGACATCTGCTGATAAAAAAAATAGTATAATTATAGAACAATAATCCGCACATTGTATTTTCTTAGAAAATCGCGAAGCCAATAATTCATAGGGCACTTTGTTTTACATCTCATTTTTCCATAACACGTGAAATTTGAGAAATTGTACTGTTATATTTTTTTATAAAAAAGAAGGATAGATAAGTTTTATTAAAAGATATTATTTCTTATGTCTGTATAAAAAAAGTAGAGTTCCTATACAAACAGGGAATCCTACAAACAGTAAAAAATAAATTACAAGCGCAAAAAAAATTAGATATATTTATCTAGTTATTTTCAAATATTTGTTCTTTTATACATTATTTCGTAAATTTCTTAACTAAATGAACATAACAAGTAGAAAACGTATTTGTTGCAAATATTAATACTACAGTAGAAGATGAAATTAAATTTTTTTTGTACAAAGGAAATTCAGACTTGTTAACTTGTACCTTCTAATTCCAGGCGCTGTTTTGTTAAAACAATACAAATGGCTGTTTCCCAAAGACTATTACCTTTACGGTGCGTGATATGCAGAGCGAAGATTTTACGGCTGAAACAAACTCTTATTCCTCGAGATGTGAGTGAAAGTACTCTTTTGACCCTCCGTATACGAAACCAAATGAAATTCAAATGTTCGTTTTTACGAACACCGCCAACTTTGCCCCTGAATGGCTTCTGCATAATTTTGTATCTTCCGGCAGTACTGCCTCGACGCGATTTTGCTGCAGGCGAATGCCTCTATACCTTCGAAAATGGTCTTAGAGCGTAAGAAAAGATCCGAGAATTAAAAAAACATTTAATTTCGAAAGAAATTGCGTGAACGCTCGGTCCGACCTATAAAATTGAAAATAAAAAATAAGTGCCATTTTTTTTATAACGTTTTTTTATACAAAGATCGTAGATTAAATTATAATGTATAATTGAATGCGCGAACAAATGTCTCATAAAATCTTATAAGTCGGAGTATTTCAGTATCAGTACCCCTTGCACTAATTTTATAGATTGTGCTATAGCTATCGCTGCTAAATTTAAACGTGCCTTTTCCTTTAAGACAATATATAAAATTTTACGAGACTTATAAGTATTTTCAACAGGAGAGATCACATCGAATACCTTAAAATTTTGAATTTCGTATTTGCGAACAAAATCTGTCTTACCGTACCCGTCTGTATCTACTTCGAATTTTAGTACACACGAAACCGAGCATTCGCTGCAATAATTCTTCTCATTTTTTCTTTTCTTATGCAGTAACTGACAAAAAAAACTTCACTGAATAATCGAACCGTTAAAAATAAATGACAAATCCTAATGAAATTAAACCAACGTATCCACATTTCAGTACTCGATGTCGGGCAAGTCGTGGGTGCTGCCGCAGAGCGCCTCGGAGTACAACATGGGCGCGGGGGTGCCGGTCGGCGTATCCGGCCCCGGCGGCCGCTGGACCTCCGGCAGCGTGCCCGCCTCAGCGTCCCTCTACTCCATGGCCAGCGGCTCCTCCTCCATATCCGGTTGGTACCACCACCACACCCCCACCGTTACTTTTCTCCGCGTTATTTTTTTACGTGTTTCTCTTCTACGTCGGCTTCTTTTTGTTCGTTACTTTTATTGTGCTCGATCCTCGTTTCAGGCGTGTCTTCCGTTTCCTCGGCGACGTCCTCGTCGGCCAGCAGCACCGGGAGCTCCAGCCTCGGCAAGTCCTCGAGAGTGAGGCAGCCCGTCGGCGCCACCTTCAGGAAGACGCAGACGCACTCGATGAAAATGCGCATTCAGGTGATTTGGGATTTCCAGCGTTCGAACGTACACTGAGAAAATTTTCGTAAAATTTACGATTAGGGAAGCCTTAAGGCGGCTAATATGTACCAGTAATTTTTGCGGAAAAATCATTATGTTTGTTGAATGTTATATTCTTAAATAATGTTTGTCGATGTAAAAAGCTCCGTAAAAATTACAAAGATAATCCTGCAAAAAAACGGAGCTTTTTCGCCATAAAATTACAGAGCTCTTCATGTAAAAATTGCGGAGCTTTCTGTGAGTCAGCAAGATTCAAATAAAAATTACAGGGATTTTCTAGTACAGCAGACCGACTCGCGATTATGTTTTTCTCACGTAATTTTTACAGCGATTTTCACTGCTGTTCTTACACAAAAATTCTCTCAGTGTACTCAATGCTCTTTGTCTACTGTAATTACTGAAATCAGAGGATTAGAAAATTTTTTTTATTCTTAATGGACGGTGCCCTTAAATCCGACGAGTAATCGTGAATAAATTATGTAGAGGTAACGCTTTCCGCGCTATTTTAATTGGCTAACGTTCAACATCTGCATCCCCAGGAGTATCAAGATCCAATTCAGCCAGCGCCCGAGGAAGAAGAGGTTTTAAGAGAGAATCGAGAGCGAAGGCTGCCTCCGATCAAGGAGTTCCAGAGAGATTACCGAGTTGGAAAAGCATCTACCCGGCTGCGGTAAAGACTATTTACATCAAATTCTGCATTCCGCTGTGACATTTTCTGCTTATCTTCCAGATGATTTTCCTCGAGAAGCTAATAGTTTCTTGCCTTAAAATACCATGTTGTATAGCCTTTTTTGTTCTGAAAACAATTACATACTCGGTAATGACATATATTACACTTATTGATCAAATCCGGGGGACGTTCAATCTATGTAATCGCCAACTATTTTTAAATACTCGTTTTACCACTAGATGGACTTAACATCTCTCCTGGTAACGAATCTGTCGTTTTAGTATTACATATACACCATCTTCAGACCTGTACGGTTAAGCATTTCAAAAAAGTCACTGGTACTCTTAAAAAAATCAATTAAACTCTTGTATTACGTAATTGTAATCCAATGTTATTAAAATTGTATTCACGCCTCCTCAAGATTGATGTGTAGAAATCCGACAAAATTAGTCCATCGCTATTTATTTAAAAATCAGTACCGTGCAATTAAAAACATACAGCACAAGCATTTCATACACCGCAAACTAATTCCGCGTCTTCTTCCCAAAAAATCGCAGGTGCGCGCGCAAGATAGTGACGCAGCTGGAGACGTCGCCGTCGCCGCGCGCCTCGACCTCGTCGGCGCCGAAGCTGGTCGGCGGAGACCGTGTGGCGCCGGCGGCCGCGAGCAGCGCCAAGGCACCGGCCGCGATCGCCACCTCCAACCCCGGCAAGTCGCCCACCGCTGCGAGCTCTCCCCCGGCCGCCGCCACCCCCGCGGCCGCGGCATCGTCCGCGTCGTCGTCCGCCGGTGGCGGCGGCGGCGCGAAGAAGCGCTCCTCGTCGTCGGGCGCGACGCCGAAGAAGCTGACGGTGGCGCAGGAGGTGCAGAAGTCGAAGAAGGAGAAGGAGCGCGAGAAGGAGCGCGAGAAGGCGGAGAAGGCGCGCCTCAAGGAGGAGGAGAAGGCGGAGAAGGCGCGCCAGAAGGAGGCGAAGAAGCTCGCCAAGGAGGAGAAGAAGCGCGCCAAGAAGGAGGCGAAGGCGCGCCGGAAGGAGGCCGAGGAGGCCCTGCTGAGGGACGCCAAGTGAACGAGGAGAGGCGAGCCCCTCTGTTACAGCGGCCAAAACTATCGCACAGCCATCCCCCCCTCTCTACGTAAAATCCCGCATCCCGCCCGTTTCGTTGGGGATCACGCCCCGATCTCTCGAGTCCCCCCTTCCCTCTTCCCCCCCTCCTTCGAAGTCGAAGGTACAATGTACAAGAGTGGAAAATCAAAAAGGTTGTCGCTGTATAGGATCATGGGGGTACGCGATGTTGTACTGGCACTAATGTAGGGGCGCGCGTCGAACGCTGCTTTGTTCGTTTTCAGCGGGTGCGCACGCTCTGGGTAGATATCGTCGACTTGCGGATGATTTGTTTCATTGCGAGCTTGACAGGTTCAACGTGGTAGTAATTTTCATTAATCTCCGTCAATTTTTAATTCGATAATTTTTTATCCTACGGCGTAGACATTATTTATTTAGTTTTTAAATAATGTTTGCAGCAAGTAAATAAGAAAGAAAATTTCTTCAGAGAATTACGTTTTCATTCAGAGATATACTTTAATAAGAAAAAAGATAATTAAAAATTTATTCACGTACTTTGCGCAATTCAAATAAATTAAATTATGTTAAATTCCTAAATAACACACTCTAACTTTTTCATGTAAATATACTATTAAAATGTTACTAATATTTTATTTTTCAATAATATAAAAATTACTCATAGAAATGATCATTAAAAAGAAATTATTCCACGTTGATACCCTTGCAAAACGTGTCCAAGAACAAAACGAAACCTACGACAATTTCAGTGATAGAAAGTCGCGCGAAAAGCAATGCCCCAAACAGTCCGACCGCGGAGATGCCGGAGCCGTCGCATCCACCCTCCCCGTGTACAGATATCGACTCCGTGTAAATACACCGCGAGAGCGGAGCCCGCGACCTCGACCGGCGCGTTCGGAGGATCGGAGGAGGTAGCGCGCCGACATCGATCGGAGAAAAGGGCCGGCGGACGCTCCTCGAGGTGGAAGAAGGGAAGAATATAAATTCGACGCGCGTGACTACACTTATTCGGGAGACGCTATCATTTTTTTCGTTCTAGAGCTTTTTCTTACAACACGCGCGCGGCGATCGTTAACTAGCGTTGAAGTGCGCACGTGGCGTTGACGACGCGCGAGTCGACGTGCCTAATTCGAGATCACTCATTTTTTTTTTTTTTTTTTTAACGAAAAAAGAAGAGGATGTATAATAAAAGGCGTATCGTTTGAGGTGCGCCGAAGAAGGACGACCGGGGCTTTAACGAAAGGAAAATTGCGAGTACGTAGCTGGAAATTTATTCGAATTTTTCTGGAACTAATAGGTGATATTTATTAGCTTAACAAAAAAAAAGAAGAAGACGTAATGCAAAACTCCAAGACGAGATAGTAGAAATTTAAGGCGTTCGAAGTATTTTAACGAAAAAGAAAAAAAAAGAAACCCAAAAAAAAGAGTTTAAACAAAAATAAACAACTGCGTAGCTTTGCGAGCAATATTTCTTACTGATAGTAGATCGGCGCTCGGGAGGCGCATCCCCCGAGCCCGCGCGCCTACACACACGCTGAACAGTTTTTTCTTTCCTCGCCCTGAGTGAGCCTAAAAAAGCGAAGGTGAAGTGCTGAAAACCACCCCGTCGGCTGAGAATCAAAAGCTAACCCATTTTTTACCTGCGCACGGATAAAAAAAAGCGCGCGCGAAGCGTAGGAGTCGCGTGTCACTTCGACGCGGAAGCAAAATCAAACGCCCACTCGCCCCTGAAACACCCCGTCGCGGCCTTGCCTCGCCCGCGCGTTTCTCGCCCTCGCGAGGCGACGATCCGCGGCACGACGAGAAAAAAAAATCAGCAAGCCCCGAGAGACGAAAAAAAACTATAACAGAAACGGGAAATCATTCGCTCCAGTTTGCCAAAGTTACCCATTACTACTACATAGCGTTATAGCGTATTTTAAACGAAGAAATAAAAGTGACGAGAAGCCAAAGCGGTGCGGTTTGAACAAAAAAAAAAGATATATATACATAAAAAATACGTAGTTGAAGGTAAAGGCGCCTGACACATCTCGACGCACATATCATCAAATTTTATTGATTATAATTATTGTGATTTATTATATAGTCGTATACGAGGTAGACAGTCAATTAAATACATGTACATATGAGGAAAGATTCGAGCAAGTGAAACGGGGCTGAAGAAGCTTGACGAAAGTAAACGCGAAGTGAGCAACCAACTCGTTCGTCAACGAATCGCAACGCGAGAAAGTTTCAGTGCACACACAGTGATGTTTTGCTTATAATTTCCCGAAGAAACTTTTTATTTCGAATCTTACTTTATCGCAGTGTTAAATAAGCGACGATCGACATTTCGTAAACCGAAATGCAAAGGAGATCACGAGAACGAAAAAAAAAAAGAAAAGAAGGAGTAGGATGGAAGGCCAACGGCATCGTAACTCGAACGTTATCGTGTAACCGTGATTATCGCTAGTCGACGTTGGCATTTCAGATATAAAAAAAAGAAATCGAGGCGCACACCGACTATTGAGAGTGAACCTTGTACATAGGAGCGGGAGCGACACGCCCACGCACACATTATACACACAAACACACACACGTACACACACACACACGATCTTGGCAATAATTTAAAAAACTCGAGGAGAGGATGAAGTAATGTACATTTTGCGTGCTACAACGGCAATCAATACAGTGGTGACGATATATTGAAAAATAAAAGCTCTTCGGAAAGTTTGATCGAAATCGCGACGTCGGGCCAATTCGAATTAAATCTTTAACGACCCCCGCGAGCATTACAAAAGCACACAAAGGCATGACGATCGAAATTAAATGAATTCGAGCGGAAATGATGCATCGCTGCACCCCACCCAGACGATTTTACGAAGAGGATTTATAGTTTTTAATCGAGTAGCTTAATCGTCGAGTTTAAACGATAAATAAACTTTTCAGATTTGCCAATATATAAAAAAATATACAATTTATATAAAGTAATAAATAAATAATAATAAATATAAACACTATTAAATAAGCGTAAACTAAACAGAATTAGCGGAAGTGAAAAAAAAAACGTCACCATGTATTCGATGGCAGGTTGTACCACGTACAAATTCGTATTTATTATTATAACGACATTGTAAAGGACTTAGTAAAGTTATGAATAAAAAACCAAAAACTGTACTATTTATTAGCTCTAACGGCGAGCTTCAACAGGCAAACCCGCAAAAAATGAATTACCCTAAAGATACTCTAACGGATAATAAAATGAAAAAAAAAATAAATAAATAAAACTATAAACTAAAGCTAAATCTCTTTCGGAAGCCTGAAACGAGTCGCCAACGTAGCGGCGGTAGATGGTAGCGCTCGTAAAGATGTTTAAATTCAAGTGAGCGTGTAGTGTGCATACACGCGATTCTCGCCGAGCAAATAAAAAAGGAGAAAGAAAAATTGCAAGGATGATCAGTCGATCGCAATGACTATATATGTACTCGCTATGGTCAACCGGAAATCGCCGCGGTCTCGGCTCTAACTAGTTGTTTATTTCACTAGCCGGCAAAAACTCGACCTAATTACACTGTAAACAAGAAAAATAATAAAAAAATAAATAAATAAAACCAATGGTATATTATACACATTATATATTTCGTATTCGCGAGAGGCGTTTTACTGTTCTTTACGGTTATTGTGCTGCAACACACAAAAACCAGACTTGTCTCTTTTACAGACGTTTTGGGCTACTTACTTTAGTACGTACCGATCGTTACAGAGCAGATTATAATTAACGACAGATAAAATATTGTAAGCGAGGCGACATCCAAATAAACACGTTGTATCCGACATTCAGTAGTGATGAGTAATGCGCTCGAGTAACGTAGCACCAATTTTTTAAAACGAGGGAATAATGAAAGACGTTTGTTATGTTGTAAATTTTAAATTTAGCGTTTACGACAAGGTACCTTTTTAATTTTACGTGGATTTAAGAAGAAAGTAAGTATTTTGAAAAAAAGACTTTCTCAAACAATCAAAATTACGCGACGTTGATGTAGAGTATAAAAAACATTGCGATAACATTGAGTGCTACTAAATAAACAATATTGAGCATCTGAAATACTATTTTGCTTGATTGCGACGTGATTTCTTTATTTTACAATTATTTCTTTTTTTTTTATTAATTGTATTTATATCGAATAAATTTATTTTGTACATACATACAAAATGCACAAAGAATGTATGCACCTTTTGATACTTCATAAATACCTAAATAAATATTGTAATAAAAAAATATAAATTTGTTAAATTAATTTTATTTTATACAAATTATTTTTGTTCAATCATAATTGAAAATTATACGTTTGTTAACATAATAAATCTAACGATTATAATAATTAATGTTTCTAACAATAAAAAGACAGTTGCAAAACAAGCAGATATATCAATTACCTGCGATTTCAGATGTTCAATTCGTAAATAAGGAAATGTTAATGACTTGAAATTCTTAGGAATAGAAAACTAGAAACTTTTGTACGTATTTATTTCAGAAATTGTTATATGTTGTAGAATTTAAGACGATAAAAAAAATAGCGTGTACATTTTTTCGCTGTGGAAAAAAAAGATAACATTTGACGCAAATGAAAAATAACAAAAAAAGCATGATCGAACGATCACTAATTATGTATTACCTCACTAACATAGCTTATTCGTTTCTTTACGCATCTTTATATATCCCTTTATCATAATAAACAAAAGGAATCGCTCAATCTGTCTGCGTACAGTCACCGAACATTGAGTACTTTACTTCGTGAGGCATAATTAAAATAAAAAAAAAGAAGCTGAAGTTCGTTGCATCGTATTTAAAGAATAACATTTCATTTAGCTGTAAACGAGCGGTAAAAAATAATTTAATAATAAAAAAGGTTAGTGACGAATTACCGATCATTAGATAGACCTAACCAAATACTGTGCCAATTAGTAGATAGTCTCCAGTGAGTCTCAATCTTTTTTATTATCGCCCTATGAAACTAAAATATATCTGCAAAACAAAATAAAAGATAAGAGAAACTACGCGTGGCACAATGAGCGAAATTCAAAAAAACATTTGTACGCAGCCGTCGAGTGCTCGATCAAATTGAAACAATCCTTTTTTCGACGTCAAATTTTCTTACGGAAGAACAAAAAGAACGGAACCTGAAATTTGTTTGAGTACAATTTTTCATTGCAATCATTTTTTGGGAAAATACGAGGTTTTTTTAACTACTTTAATACAAAACAAAAATGACACTGATTTGCCTTTCCATTTGCATTTCAACGATGCTTTTTCTCGAGCGAGCGGGGAGACGTACCGCAAGGCGACGGCACTTTTTCAGTTAGCGTTCCAACGGGAAATCGTCATCAAACTGTGAAGCGCGAAAAAAATGTACATATATTTACAGATCGCGAACGAGAATGTTGCACCGAGAAATTACGCGACGGGTGAGAGAAGTATAAAAGAAATGAACCACGTAATACGAAAAGCTTTCTTTATTTGTATATTGTTGAAAAAAGAAATTAGCGAATTCGACTAATCGGCTCGAATTGTTAATTATCATTATAATATCAGTTGTTGTTTTTTGCCGCGTATACAATATCTGGCGCTCAAAGATTAACTAAAAAATTTATATAATTCATAAGTACCGTATCGAATACTAAATTATAGACGAGATATACTCTAACAACTTTAAAGGTAATTGTTTTTTATTATACTCTATTTTTAGTAGTATTTTTTTTATTTTGTTTACTAACTGATTGAAAAAGTGACAGAAGGTATATACATAAAGCGTATAGTGAAGCGAGTGTATGCATAAATATGCATAATGCATATGAAAAAACTAAGCGATGTGTTCGATCTGTAAAAGCAGCAGTGGCTATGAAAAATCAAATAAAATGTTACCATAAATGTTAGACAATCACTGGTATTTATGTTTTATTTAAACCTTTTCCTTGAGTTGAGCTTTTCAGGTTCAATATTGTCACATTGCCCATTGACTATTCTTAATCCAGAATTAGACAAATGAAGAGTGACTAAAACTCCAATTTAATTTTGCCTCTCTCTTTTATCACTTTTTCATAAAAACTTCTCATACGACACGTCAAACAGATTAATGCAAATTACATTAGTGAATGTAAAATTAATAAGCAATAATTTTTTTTAATTGCATATTATTTCGTCACCTTGCTACTTCCGTAACGTGCACATAAACTATTTTACTACCATCTATATCAAATATCAATTAATTTTATCAGCGCGAACAAATCAAGCTCGCAACAAAAAGGTCGTGTATGCCGCTACTATTATATGCAGAATTGATGAAATAATAGTAACGATAATTATTATTAACAATTAAATCAATACATTCGCGTGTGCGTGAAGCCTAGTTCAAGATTCGAAATAAATTATACGTATATTACTTTTGAGTTTTTCTTTGATTGACAGACGCGCAAGTTCTACTTAAAAGCCGACATCAAATCTGCACTGGACCAGTGCTTTGATACAACTTGAGTAAACATCATGAGACTGCTGTGGTTTTTTCTGTTACAGTTAATTCTTTTGTTGCTTACTGCCAGAGTAAGTCAGATTTCTGAATATCGCTTGTATCACTCATTTTTCAATTTAATTCTTACTAAGATGCGTATGAAAAAGCTCAAATTTATATTAAAACGTATACATTTCAATTTAAGGACACATAGGAATTTGATTACAAAAAATTTGGAAATAAATGAACGTCCAAATATCCAATTAACACTCGAAATCCAATGATCCATTGATGTCTTTAAAAATTTAATATCACAGGTTTTAGGAGCACCAGATGACGAAGATGATCAGGGTCTGGAATTGGCAGATGCAAATGGAAGGTTTGACAATGCAGGTAAACCCCACAATCCAAATGACAGAAAGTCCGAAAATGAGGATGACTGAACATTAGAATAGCAGCAGATTTTTTTAAATCCTTTCATATAATGAATTATTAATTAACTATTGAAAATTTGTATCAATTGCAATCGAGATTACAATCTGATTGAAATATAAAATAAGTATTAATAACCTCTATCATTTATTAGTGTATCATTTATTCCTTAAATTTTTAGTCTCCATGGAAAGCTTTATTAAGCTTTTTGAGGGTCAATCTATATTTTCCTCCGATCATACATCACTATTTGCAATACTTTTCTTGATTTCATTGATGAATGTTCTGACGCTGATGTTACTCTTAATAAGACAATAAATTAAAATTTATTTACCAAATTATATTAATGTTGCGTCGGCATACCATACTGTGGCATTTAGGAAATCCTTACTGGCAACATCAAAGCAAAAAATTAGATGTTTATCGCGAAAGAAAATGTTACGCAGACAGATTACGTAACTAACGAGAGAAATAAAAATGAACAATATAAAAAGAAAAGCTCTGTTTACTTAATTTAAAAAAAAGTAATGAACTCGACTAATCAGCACAAATTGTTGTAAATTATCATTAATATCGTAATTATGCATTACGCTTAAAATTTAAAGAAAAAAATTATATAATTCATCAATAAATCTATACCTTATACTCATATAAAATTGTATTGTTATGACTTTTTCATATTTTTTCAAATTTTGAAATTGATATTTTAAAACAAATGTCAGTTATTATGTCCACCCTGGGCAATGCTTTTTAGATTTTTGCTAATAGAACATTGCAATTAAGCCGTTTTTCGTGGAACTTTTTGGAAAATGTTTGATCAGATTTGACAATGCCAAATGAGAAAAAAAGATTTAAAGGGTTTGATTTTCACAAAAAATGAATTTAATGATAACAAAGCAGTCATTGCACAATATTTTGTACATATATATATTTTTGCTTTCTCCTATAGAGGAAACTTTTTTTTCTTTTATAATGATAAACTAATTTTTGAAAGCTTCCACCCAAAATTATATAAGCTTTTTATCTTTCTATTCTATAAATATATCACACCTCTGCTATTTTACCGATAGAACTTGAGAAAAATCGATGCGTTAACTTTGCCGCGCTTGCGCTTTTGAATTATATATATGACTATTCGCGTATAACCTCCGATCTCCCATAATACTTGCCAGTGCTTCCAGCTAGGTACTGCTGTGTATTTTCACGATATCTTTATCAAATCGAAGTGATTTTCTTCCAAAATGGGTAACGGAGCAGCTAAAGTCGAGGCCAAACCGGTCACGGAAAAGAAACCATTGAAGCCCTGCTGTGCTTGTCCGGAAACAAAAAGAGTTCGGGACGAATGGTAAGCGCAAGTTTGAATATTTTGAGGTTATAATCCAATTCGAATTTTACATGATCACTTTTAATCGTTATTAATAATTGTCATTTCAATCTTGTGTAGTCACACTTTTCTTAAAGATTCTAAAAATGTAACTTAAAAATGTTCTTGTCTTGATTACTGCTACCTAAAATAATTGTTTACTAATTATTGTCAATAATGCTTTTCTGTTTCATCAGAAATTTCAATGTTGCACAATATAACTCAAATGATAATACCTGAAATTACATAAACGTTTTACAAACCGTAATGTCACTATAAATGTGCCTACTTTTATTTCAGCATCATCTCAAAAGGTGAAGCGGAGTGTGGTCACCTCATAGAGGCCCACAAAGCCTGTATGCGATATTTGGGATTTAACATCTAATGAATGGTCTTGATGCATTCAAAGTCGATTATTTATTTACAAGTATTAAAAAAGTTACAGTACTTCTACTTTTATTATTAAGTAAAATAAATCTCATTATGATAAATAATGTAAATAAACAAATTAAGTAATGTACTTGAGTTTGTTATTTTTATTTTTAATTTTTAAAATAATATATAAATTTAAAATAAGTTCGAATCGCATAAAATAATTATAAAGAAAATTAAAACTAAATTTTTTTCAGAAATAATAGCCTGATTCCAATGAATAATAATAAATATTACAATTAGTTAAAATGTAACAATCATTGTGTGCTTTTATTGAAATTTATTAATTAACACAGTGAAAAACCTTGCATCTTTATTAAATAAATATCTAACAAAGCATGTACATATAAGGGCTTGATATAACGATTCCAAAATTTGTCAAGTATTTGAAGAATTAAAATTTTTTCCCTTTCCTCAAAAATGTCGAACAATTTTATATAACAGTTTTGTGTTTAATATACCGCTAAGCTATTAAACATAACATGATTTTTATTTAATGTCATTTATTTTCAATAATGTTCACCACTCCTTTTAATTACAAGAATATTTTGCTATCATAATAAATAGAGAGGAATGTATTTGGTACAGCTTAGTCATTGCATTAAGAGTTTGTTTACATGAAAATTTAATAATTTCATATTTTATATTTTCTACTAGATATTTAAAAAAAAACAGTAAGTAAATGGACTTAAGTTTTTCACAGCTTGAAGTACTGCTTGCAGACTTATGTGCTAGGGCAATATTAGCCTCAATTTATATCAGTAATTAAATATGTTTATTTTTTATTTTTTTTTTTGCAATTAGTATGAAAGTAGTTGTACTTTATGTATTCCCAGTGGCGTTTAAGGTTTAACGAAGTGTGCATATCTGTTTGCATTAGGTATGGAAATATGAGGCACTGCCTTTAAAAACTAGTACAACCTATAAAACAATAAAATAAACCAAATCATTTACACTACAATTATTACTACTTAATTGCTATATTGACTAGAAATTGACTGATTGACTGGGATCACACATAATTACATTTTTAATACCTTTTTTTATTTATTTATTTATTAAAAACTGATTGCATCGTCACAGTTATAAGATTTATTCACATTTCCAATCCTGATGCAGAAAGATTTGGTCGAAGACGACTGACATGGGTTTATTGATTGGTTCGATGAAAGTTGAGCTTAAGTATATCTAAATTAAAGTGACAGCCTCAAGAGCACAATCGCTTTAAGCGAGTAATACTCAAAAACTAAAGAATTTAAGAGGGACTTTAATAAATGTCAGCTGAAAATCATTTTTAAGCTTATATTAATTTACTTTACATTTGCTCACTTAGTCTTAAGTCAATTTATTTGTTTTTGAGTCCCTCTGAAATTCATAATTATCACGAGTATGCTTAAGGAATAAATTCGATAAATTCGTCGTCTTAACAATAATCTCTTATGAATAACATTGGTGTCGCAGATTAACTTTCACACTGAGTTATTCTAGCGATCTCAATGTTCTTTCTTTAAATTTACATTTCAATTATCAAGAAGATGGTTCGCAATGCAAGAGTAACATCGATTAATCGCTATAATAGCGCAAGGCTTTTTAACTCATTTTTCGTCTTTTTTTTTGTCCCCACAGTTTCAAGGACTATAAGAGGAATCGAACTAAATTGAAAATATACTCTTTCCAAGAATATCTTTTCATTTGAGAAATTAAATCTCACCTATCTTGAGGGATTCTCAAGGAATGTAGCACCTTACTTTGCTGTAAAGAAAACATCACGTTATTTGAAAATGTTATCAGTTACTGATAGGCACTATGATAAGGTAAACAAAATCTTACTTGATATTGCATTTCAGAATCCATAATACCTGTAACAGCTACTACTTGGTATTGCCGTGCTTTCATTGCTGCAGTAGATATTCTTACAAGCCTCATGGCTCCTGGAGCACTGCTTGTACTGTTGAATTGAGCCATTTGTGATGGACTATGACTTGGATCCAGTACTAACATTATTATCGAGCCATCCCTAAGCTGTTCAACTCCCATTATAGTTCGACTATGCCCTGCATCATTAAATGTATAATTAGTTGATTTATCATGTAGTTTACATTGTTCAAATTTGTTCCTAAAGTCCATACCTTGATGTTGAAGGTAAAGAGGTGGCTTGAAATCGTCACTTTGTTGAAAGTAATGCAAGACCCATCTGAACATTTCGGGATGTCCACCGTCTGAGCTGGTTGGTCTATGAAAATCTATCAGTTGGCATCTGCAATTTTAGCAAAAAAATAATGCTTTGTGTCGAAAAAATTAACATAGCTATAAAATTTTTCTATTATTGTATACCTAATCCTCAAACTTGATAGTAAAGTAACAACTTCTGTAGCTCCTATCCATTTTCTTGTATTAACTAATTTAGTTCCTAATTGTTCTGCACCTTGAAGATCAAATCCTTGTGCCCAAGCCCACTCAATCATTTTTTGGAGCCTTGATATCGATGGCATTGAACTTCGTTGTGGAATTTCGCAAGTGCTACTGTTACCTACACCAGAGCTCCAAGCTCTGTACACTAACTCGTTGTATCCTGTGTGCTGAAGTAATGATGATATCATCATCTGCATGTTTCTGTAACCACATCCCCATCCTTTATCTCCATAAGTGACTGCGTAATGATCGACAGTTGAACACATCCAGGTGTTTATTACATTACTACAGGCTTGACTAACAGCTCGTACTTTAGGAACCAGCCCTAAAATTTAAATAATTGAACAACTATTATTTACTCTACTAAACCATTGTTATTAACTCACTTTATTTGTTCATCAATTACCTCTTGTACAAGAACTTCCGTCATCAATGCCACTGCTTTCAGCCACTTTGAGTTCAATTTGTTTCTCATAATAATCTGCCACAGACATTTCACCAGCATACACAGCCCGCTGCATATTAGTGACACTCTGCTCTCTGAAATTACCCTGATTGTCCATTCCGTATTGTGCTTGAAGCATTGCAAACTCTCTTTGTTCTCTTAATTTTCTCACTTCTTTTTCACGCCTCTCCATGTCGCGAGCTAAGAGTCTATCCGTTGAAGCATCTGGTGTGATCGGAGAGGGAGTTCCATTTTTGGCAAAATGTTCTTCAATATGGATAGTTAGCTCCTCACTGGTTTTGAACAAAGTACTTAAACAGACTGGACAAGAAGGTGTTTCTCCACCACTGGTGGCTACATCTGAATATGGAGATGCTGCTTTTGCTGGGCTATTGGAACATTAAAATATTTAACTTCACGTATCAAGGTATTACAGGCCAACTATTAGAATCGAATTGGAAAAAGTACCTTAGTATATCTTTATGTTCAATGTTGACGTGCAATTCTAAATCTGAAGCATTAGGGAAGGATGTAACGCACAATGGACAATTGAAAGCACTCTCTGCTGGCGGAGGAGACTCTGGTGGAAGAGACGGTGAAGTTAAGTCAAAGTGCTGTCGATTGATATGTTCTTCAAGCCTCATGGGACTGTCTGAACTATAAGGGCACATTGGACACTCTTGTACTGGAAGCTTGGGACTCGCGTGTGAGCGCAGCTGCAAATTCAAACTAGAGCGCAGCGGAGATCCATGACCAGCACTACCTTCTGGAACTGTCGATCCAAACCCCCCCGAAAAAACCATTATAATAAAACAAAACAAGAAAAGCATCATAAGTAAAATACATCAGAAACTCACCACTATTTACATGAGAAGCATTGTTATTGTTGTTGTTATTGTTGACGATAGAGCCGCTGGAGTGCGGCGACTCCTCGTCCCTCTTGCACCCGCTGCTCTTGGAGGCAGTGGCCGTCGCAGCCCCGGCCCCGGAACGCGGCGGCTGCGTGGACCATCCGTTCCTCAGATGCGACGAGGATGCCGCCGACTTCCCCGCCCGGTGCGTCTCCAGACTCGCGTCGTCGTCGATGAAGGCCATCGCGTCGTTCTTGTCCGGCGTGCTGTAAGGAAAAACCCGCCGTTTACTTCGTTTCCCCAAAACGTAGCCCGCCATCGTCAAGCCTGCAGTGCGACTCCCGCTCGCGACCGAACCGAACTGAGATCCGCGGAGCATCCCGCCAGAGACGATCAACAAAGCGGGCAGCTGTGCGAGAGACACAATAAGCCCCGTCGCGAGCGGTTGGCGCGCTTTTTTTCGGCCACCCGCCCCCCGTGCGAGCGCCACCGCTTCCACACGGCCGCCGTCCGGGCGGCCACTCACCTGGGCGTCAGGTAGTCGAGGTGGGCGCTGTTGACGTGCAGCAGCATCTCGGTGGGCGAGGTCTCGCCCAGGTCGCAGAACGGGCAGGTGGCCGCCCCCCGCAGGTGGTAGGCGGCCATGTGCGAGCGCATCGCCTCGTCGTTGAAGCCCTCGCGGCCGCAGATCTCGCACGTGTAGTTCATCTCCGGCGACTTGTTCGCCGCCATGCTGACGGCCGTTACCCCGGGCCTGCGTGTCGCCTCCTAGACGGGCGAATCCGGCGGCGAGTCGTCGCGGCCCAGTCAGCTGCGATGACGGCCCGCGGGCGGCGAGGTTAGGCGCGCCTCGGGGCCGCTCATGCTCCCGCGGCCGGCGAGTCTCCGCCGTAACTAGGCCGCGCCGCGTCGGCCGACGTCGCTGGGCAGGGCTGACCCATTTCCTGCGCGCGCGCCCCCCCTCCCTCCGATCGCCGAGGCGACGCGATGGGATCGCGCGACGGACGGTCCTCCGGGTGCACGCGGACGACTGCACTCTCTCCGCCGCCAGCCGCCGCGACACTGCACCCGCGCGAGCGTGGGAAACGGGGACGCCCGGTGCACCAGCACTCGACTATTGTGTGCGCTCGGTGTGCGGAGCCGCTGACCCGCTGTGTGCTCGCAGGGCGCAGCTGCGAGCTTTTTTCAACGGAGCCAGAGCTTACGTTATATACGCGCCTTTTCGTCGCTCCAGTGCGCGAAGGGTCAAGGGAGGCGGCGGTTTTGCTGAGTTGCGCTGCGGGCTCGATGCTCGCGTGACGATTTCAACTTGACTTTCTTTTATAAATGATGGTTTCTCGAGTTTCCTTTTTAATGGGGAGTAAAAAAAGTTTATTTGTTTTAGTGGAATTATTCCAGGCGCAATCTTGTGGTATCTTGTACAGTGAGATGAAGTAGCAAGTAGTTTGCTGTTACACTTTTTCTTTTTAATGAGACAGTCTCTGTGAAACACTTCGTTTATCTATCGACTTGTAGCTGATGAGTAAAATCTAATTATTGGATTTACTTACTATAAACATTCAATGCAAGTGGAGCGGATTATCTTCATTGAAATTATTATAATGAAAAGTCTTTTATCGATTTTAACAATCGTGTGCGCTGCAGGCTGCAATCATCTTTTTAAAAAATTTTAATGAATAATTTTAATAAATTGTTAAGAAATGATTAATTATTTGACGTAATTAAGTAATTAATTTAACATGATTACCTTATTTATAATTAGAGCACTAATAGTAGTAGTCCATTAAAATGCAATTATAGTGATGAAATTAAAAAAAATGTAATCAACCCTAAAAAAATTAAACATTCAAGATAATTAAATACATTTTTCAAAAAACTTTATTAATTCTTATCTATGGCATATATTTACATACTTTCATACAAGAATAAAAAGTCTTTAACATCCTTCTAGAAGCAATGTTCATCCGTTCATAAACTATATATCAGCTGTTTGCGTAAAAATTGTAAATGTTTTATTTAAACTATTACATTGAAAAATCTTATGCTAAAACAATCTTATATCTTATTTATTGTAAATAAAATGACTAAACTTTGCAAAGCAAATATCAATCACAAGCACTTGTTGAATACTAAAGCTTTTTATTTGCAATACGTAGGTAGGTATAATATACTACGAGCTAACGTCAGACTTGTCGTGTAAAAACTTCATTTTAAGTGAATCTAATCTCCATGTATGTTCGCCTCAGTATAATTCAAACAACCAATCTATCAACCATTCAACAAATTAACGTATATTTACTGCTCAAATGGTGATATCACCGAAAGCTTTTCAACTGCAGAAAAAAGAAATTTTGTCTCTTTCAAAATCTCGCGCCAAACCATACTGAAGGAGTAAGCTCGAACGAACCGAAGTGTGTAATGGCAATGACGTGACCGGAAATCGCAGGGGTGAATTAATTTAATACGAAAGGAACTTCTACGGCGGAAGGGGCGCGAGCGGGAAGAGCCGGTCCCAGATGGCCATGCGCTCGGCGTTGATCAGGCCGGAGTGCATCTCGAGCTTTTCGCCGATCTCCAAGTAACGCGGCTCCTTCGACGTGAACGGCTGCCAGGCGACGTCGAACAGGTCCGACTTTTCGGCCGGGATAGGCACCCCGGTCTTCGCGAAGTTCGCCCAGATCGCCGTCAAGCGATCCACTGTCCTCATATCCGCCGAGCCCTTCTCGAACTCCGGGAAGAAGCTCACGCGGAAGATGTACAGGAGGTCGTCGTGATGAACCACACCTGTGAAATGCAATTTCATCATTTATTATTTTCTTTTTTCGCAAAATTTTAATAATGAATTTATTCTTTGTGTAGGTGAATGGATTATTGAATCTGCGACTTCTTACAGCTGTGTACACTTGTTATAGAGTGTTAAACTAATTTCAAATCAGTTGATCTTACAACTACAAATTAGTGAAAATTCACTATTTTACATAGTGATAATTTCACAATAGTATTGCAATTAACGCAATTTTCATTAGAGTAAAATTTAGAGGATACCTCGCAAACGTTTTGAAATGATTGTTCAAATTTTGCGTTAAATATACTTTGAACGAATGTAACATTTTAAAGAAAATCCCGCAAAAGGAATAAAAGCTTGTGTCCAACTTTTTTCTTATCTAAGAAAATAACGCAATAAATGGCTTTTAATTTTGGAACTTATTAGCCGCACCGTATACAAATTCCCTTGATGAAAATGAAAAAAGCAACAATGTGTTTAAGTAGAGCTTAATGTACTTTTGTGCGTTAATTTAACGCGCAAGCAACATACAATGTAGTGATTTAATTTAGTTAAACGGGCTAAAGTGTTTTTGAGCACACCAGCTGCAGTTAGTGCCGCACAGTAACTTCGTTAACCGGCCTACTTCGGCCTCCTCGGCGTTTTATGATAACACCGAGTGATTAAAAAAAATGGTACTTTTCTGCCACTCTTTTGAAACACAAATTAAGTAATTTATTCAAAGTAGCTACTCCAGTATCCCAATGCAAGTCGACTTTATGATGCAGAGTCACTTAAGTGCCATTCGTCATGACCCCAAGCCGTTATTACGTTCAAATTATTTGCGCATATATGTACGTGTGTGTGGGTGTTTACTTGCGCAAAATGATCGATCGATGCGTTTAATCTCACCGTAAGGCTTTTTGGTGTCGTTCCAAGTGACGTGACTGTAAGGACCTTGGTACGTGAATTTGTAATAGTACACAGGCTGGTCGGAGGCGTCCGCAACTAAATTAACCAGTCGATGTACCGAGTATCCAATTACGCCGTCGGCGAAAAGCTATTAAAATTCAAATTTTAGTGCGCTGCCAATCATAATATGCGCCTGCGCTCAGAATCAACAGAACTAATCAAACGCCGCTTTTTACGGCTTTCGATATACAGGTATAGGTAACTTCGGATTGAATTAAACGTAGTCGCACTTGTGCGCCTATGTGCATATAGATACACATCGTCGGGGGAAAATTGAAAACGCTTTAATTAGCGAAGTTAGCCGGGACACTTACGTGCGCCACTCCCTCTGAATTTTCGACGCTCGCGGGTTTATTGCCCAAGTAATGCTCCCTGAGCTTCTGGCTGATTTCCTTCGAGCGATCGGTGCCGCGCTCGTACAGGAAATTAATGGGCGCCAATCTTTCCCACTGCTCGTTCAGATCGTCGAACATGGAGTTGTTGCCGCTCCTCGATTGCTCGATCATCGCTTCGATAAAAATTTTAAGCTCGTGTAAAAAAAAAAGGGAAACGGAGAAGTGCATATTATGCGTTGTGCAATGACTATATGTATATGCTGCAGTGGTAAAAAGGTGTGTGCGTGGGAGACTTACGGACAATCCGACCGCCGAATTCGTCCCTCGTGACTCCGGTGATAAGAGGCACTTTGGCGAATTTCCCCTGTCTTATGAGGTCGGCCGGCTGGGCCGGTAAGAAGCGCTCCACTCCGCGAACTTCCGGCTCGACCACTGGCAACCATTGGAGAATCGGATTACCGTACCATTCCTGTAGTGTAATAGAACAAATACTTTAATCATTATTGCGCAACAATTGGTTTGACGCTAAAAATAATCGCAATAATTATGAAAGAGAAGAAATAAAAATTATTTTTAGTTTTAACACTTTCACTGTTACGTGAGCCAAAAGTTGGGTTTAATTAACGCGTAATATTTACAATAGAGTAAAACATTATTCTTTTTTTACATGAGTCATGCGTATGTCATATCGCAATAGAAGAAAAAAATCATGACGCATATTATATGGCTCATGTAGCACTGAAAGTGTTAATAAATACGTAATTTCTGCAACTGCCTAGAATAGATAGAAATTCAACTTTCTTATTCTTAAACTTTCCATGCCTGCACATGCAAATGTAAGTGTATAAGTAGATAAACACCTCTATTCGGAATACAGTAATTTTACATATTACTTTTAATGTATTTTATTAAATAATTTTCTAAATTTATTGGATGAACTTTTTCAGACAGTTGGTCTTTTAAATAAAGAAATTTTATCAGTCCATATTATTAATTCTTTTACACATCTTAGTTGAAACAATATGTGTAAATTGTAAATTTTACTATAGGGCACGTCTATGCTTTTTCCATAATGTCGATGATAACAAATCGCTGTGAAAATTTGTTATAACAATGCGTCTAATATTATTTTTTACCCACAATATCTCTCAATTTATAGCTGCAACGATTGTTATACTCTAAATGATAAAAAAAATTATTAGCTCCAACTTTACTCAGTTACGTAAAAGCAGACAAACAAATGCAATAAAACTGCAATAAAAAAAAGATACCAATAAAATGAAACGCAATCGAGCGCGTCTCAAAAATCTCAGGGTCGATCTGAAAGCGCTCAAAAGACCGCAGTTTAAATAACGAATTCAGCACTAACGAAGAATTCTCCGACGCCGCCGGCGAAGTCCTCGGCGCTCTTGGTGTTGAGGCAGAGGAGCATGTTGCCAACGGTGTCAGTGGGGCAGCCGAGGAGCTCGGCCTGCTTCCTGGCCAAGTGCGTCTGATTGGTGGGCAGGGCCTCCTGGAGGACGGCCGAGCCGCTCGAGGCGACCGCCCGGTGGAACAGGCCCCGCGACATCGGCGACACCAGGTGCAGCGAGACGCTCAGGCCGCCCGCGCTGTAGCCGGTGATCGTCACGCAGTCCGGGTCGCCGCCGAAGCTCGCGATGTTGGCGCGGACCCAGCGCAGCGACTCCACCTGGTCCTTCAGGCCCAGGTTGCCCGGCAGAAGCGAGTCGCCCGTGCTCATGAAACCTGGATTGGGAGGGGGTCGTTATGAGTAATGCTTGGCGATTGTTCCATTTTTTTCGCATTGAGAAAAAATTCTAGTAAAATTTAGCACACTGGGCAGAAAAGTGGTCGCAGACTGGCATTTTTACGAAAAATTAGTATGCGGTATAATAACACTTTCTACAAATATAACAAAATGTTAAATGCTATGTTGTAAGATTTACTAGAAAGGATGATAATGTTTCTAAATTTATTATTTATTTTGCTAGAGTATGGTAATTTTTCTTAAAAAAGCCAGTCTATGGTCACTTTCTTATGCAGTATTGTACGTAATTATTACTAAAACTTTTCCTTCAACATTTATTGAACGTGAATCGTAGAAGAGTTTAACAAAAATAGCATAAAGTTGGAATTACGATTTTGCATGTCAGAAAAAAAGTTTTGGAAAGAATAAGTACGAGTGAGAGGCTTTTCGAAAAAGAAACTTCGATATTTTTCAAGTAGGTATATAATTATAAGCAATTATTAATAACGACAAAAACACGTGGAAATAACTTTTGGCATTATGCCTTACTCATATTCGTTTCAAACACACTTTTTCGCATATGAAAAAGCGAGATTTTCCACGATCCTGCTACGTTTCCTGTGCGTTTATGCCATTTTTAGGAAATCTTCTGTGATTCACAATAAATGTGGAAATATTTCCTCTGTGAATAGTGCATGTGAGAGATTGCACAGGGAAAATTATCATGAGAGTAAGCGGAAAATTACTGTATCGGCGGCGGAACGGTTTACCGTACTAGTATGATAAAATTTGCAATGACGTTTAGTCATTTTCAGGCAATTTATTAATAATTTTTTTATTTTGTTAACTCGAGAGAGATCGAGTAGTTCAGGATAATCCTTTCCAGAGTTAAATGAATTATTGATCAATCAAAAAACTATCTATCAAATTTTACTGTAAAATAGCCACCACCACTTATTTATTATTAGTACGATAACGTTTAATATGATAAAATTTAAACGGCTATTAAAATTCATGGAAATAAATTTTAGCATTGAATTATTTATCTTTTGGCTCTATTGACTTTTTAAATTAAAAGCGATTATATAATTTGTAGTTGAATTAAAATCTAATATCAATTTAAATTTGTATCCATTCTTTGATATAAACGTCTACTTCAATATTAATTATGTCGTACCTAGGGATGAAAGGCGATAATTGACTGTTACCAGGACGATGTCGTGATCTAATAAGAACTGCGGTCCCTCGATGAAACTTTGACCCGACGATTCGTAGAAGCCGCCAGGATGGAAGTAAACTATCACCGGCCTTTTAACTACCTCGCCCGCACTTGAAACCTGATTTAACATAACAATTGCATTTTCAGAGGCTGAATAATAATATCTTCGAAAATTTTATTTCAAAAAAGATATTTCGATTGACCGGCCCTTTTAGTGTTAATGACTCACAAACGTCACTTCAACGACGTTACTTCTACTTATGTTGTTCATGATTAATAAAAATTTGTCTGACAGTTTAAGTCATGAGCACTGAACTAGTTACAAATAAAAAACACAATTTATAAAATATTCTCATGTTACCTTTGTAGTGTAAACGTTCAAACGAAGACAATCTTCAGATTGATTTTCGGAGAAACTTTGCGGACATGCGGGTCCTTCTTCCGAGGCATCGAACACACTTTCCCACGACTTTACGGGTATTGGAGGCTGAAACACAAGATGAATATAATTCTTTTATTTTATTTATTTACACATCAATCTCTTTTTTCTTTTAATTTTTGTTTTAAATTTGAAATGTAATGCGAAATAATTTGTTGCCTGTTGCAATAGTTTAGCCGATAACGAAAAGATGGGAACTAAAACAAATATTAACATGTTGAATTAACACAAGGCTACTAATACCAGCGTGAGTTTCCTCAATTTAAAAATATCTGTTGTTGGTTGAAAAAGAAAATTGTGCATTAACCTTATACATTATCTTATCTTCATTAAGTACTTTCCTTATTTTTATTTGCAGTGATACTGCGTTTAAACATTTGGTCATTCATGTGCATAAGTATAGTTAACTATATTTACCCAAGTAAGACAATTTACTGTTTTTTTTTTTCATTTAAAAAACATTTTTGCAGATCATGAAATTAAAAGATCGTCAAGTTCTTATCCAAAGTTAAGATCTCATTCATTTGACTCGTTTTAAAATATGAAAAATGAACAAATTACAAATTTTTTCAGGCCATTTTTTATTTAAACAAAATCACACCTCATAACATCAAAGAACAAAAATCCTCTTAAAAAAACATGTTTACGTATCGGAAATATCCACACATCCATTGTGTTTACGAAAAGCCGTAAAATTTTTTTCCCTCCGCATTATACACGCCAGCCTCAATTTCCCGCGCGTAATTCGCTCGGACTCGAAAAACCTATCAGCCTCGCAATCTCCTACCATCTGGCATCCTCATTTCGCGCCTTCCTTGCGCAATCCCTCACAAAAAAAAGGAAAAACACGCGATAAGCTGACCAGGAGGCGCGAGAAGATCGACTCGCTCGGGAGGAAAACAAAACGAGAGGATCGCGCGCGCGGGAAAAAGGGTTGCGTAACCCGCGGCTGCGGCGGAAAATCGATGCGCGCGCGATGCAACAATTGATTCGTCCGAGAGAAGAAAAGGGTGGGCGCGGGTTTCGAAGTCGAACGTCGAACAATGGGGACTTTCGCGGTGGCGGCGCAGGTGCGCGCCGTTTTTTTTTTCTTTTTTTGTTCGCGCCGATCGTAATTGAGTTATATGCGCGCCGCGAGTGTTGCAGCGCGCCGGGCGCGGGAAGCACTTTGACGGAAGAGTAAATGATTGCTGAAGTAATTCGCGATATTGCTGGGATCTTTTTTACGTTCTAGATGGATTATAGCCCAATTTTTCTGTTAGTATTGTATAAAAAATTCGATAAAAAATTGAAAAATATATAATAAAATATTTGATTATTATCAAATTAACATTTTAAAGGTGACTTTTAAATAGAATCTTTTTACAATGATTACATGGGATTATGAAATTGAATTAAATTAATTAACTTTATAGATAATTGTAGATTCATTTTTGTAGATTTAGTCGATAAAAGTGCTATAATAAAAAATCATTATTATTTGTTTTCCGAAACTATATTAATGTAAAATGATAAAATCAAATAGATAAAGTAAAATGATAATCTGAATGAATCAAATAAAAGTTTTGCAAAACTTCTAAGTGATAAGCGTTAAGATAGTGTTGTTATTTGGAAGAACGATTGTATATTTTTTAAAAGCCTATAAAAAGAACATATAAAAGAAAGAAAAAAATAAATTTTTCAAATTCCTTTCATCATTTATTGTTAATTAACGGAAAATGGATAAGAAAATGAAGAATGTCATATACAAAAGACGAGTAGATCTTGAAGAATGTGACAGACTAAATTAAGGTACGAAAATAAAGTATGTGTCACAAAGCTACTGAATTAAGAAAGATTGTTTCAGATGAGACTATTAGATCACTCGAGAAGTGCGCTGATGCGAAAAGTGACTAATTGTGATCTCAAACATTGATATACTTATTTTGATTGTATTTTTCTTAAGGCAATGCAAGAAACCGGTCAAGTGTGATTCCCGAGGTCAAACCAATGTTTATCCTCCAAATTACCTTCCGACTTTAAGTTTCAGGTCTCGTAAAACTAAAATTTTGCAACTAAATACACTGTGTACATTTTTATTTGCTGTTTTGCATATTTTATTCTTTGTATTTGTTTATTCGTATTTTTATTGCGTTTCCTTGATTCGTTGAAAATAAAGTTAAATTAACAAACTTGACTCAATGTAAATTGTCAGTGGTATATCGAAATATAAAGTTAATCTAATGTTAAGTGCAGATGTAACCATACCTTTGAAAGAAGCCTAGCCTTGAGTGGCAAGGTCTAATGCACTCCGTAAGGAGGTACCAAGACCTCTTAAATGAAATAGAAGACAACAGTTTGCACTTTATAAAAATAAAATTAAAAACAATGAAAAATGTTAACATTATTTTAGCTCCCCATCCTCCAAAATTTACCTACAGGCTAAAGGAATAGTGGAAATTAGCGGAAAACTACTAAAAATTAGTAAAATACACTAAAATTTCTAAAATTAAACTTTAGACAGTAAATCCGCTCCAAAAACTCGAAAAAAGTATGTTCAATAACCTGAAATCTCTGCTGTCCGGTGGGCGGTTCCGCGTACCTCAGCCCCCTGAACGCCAGTATCTGCCTGCCCGACCTGGACTCCATGTAGGACCCCCGCAGCTCGCCCAGCTGACTGAGGTGCACCCTTAACGCCTCGTCGACGGTCTCCTCCCCCGCCGCCAGCCCCAGCGTCACCAGCATCACCACCAGCAACATCTCTCGCGTCATTTTTGTCTTTCTCCCTATTACTATTATTACTACTGCTGCTTCCTCGGCTCGAGCAGGTATAAACAAAGTGGGTAATACTCGCGAGCGCGCACACACTCGGCGCCTCGGGGGTCGCCGCTGATACTGACTCGCGGATGAGTCAGGCGTTGCGCTTTATAGGTCGGCGCGGCGGCATGCAGAGGTGGACTGGCATGGGAACGGCAATTAGCCGGCGACACCGCCACCTCGGGCTCGCGCCGCGCGAGCCTCGTTACGTCAGGCCGAGCTCCGGGGCCCACCCGGGCCGCGCGCGACCATTCAATTGTGCCCCACCCCCGCGCGCGACCCCGTCACTCCGTCCAGAACGCGACGCGCTCTGCTTCTTCGCATTTCTCTCTTTCTCTCTTTATTTTCTTTACGCAGATTTATTATTATATTGTTTATAGATACCTCATTACCAAAAACTAATGTAGTTATTGTTATTCTTATTACTATTTTGTGTCAATACTGCGCTTGTATTTTCCTTTTGCTGTGTAGAGCTTACTTTTTTTAAATTATTGTATTTTTATTTTTTTTTTATTTGGGCGAATAAGTGACCAATCTCTCTCTCTTTTTCTCTATCCTCTACTCTCTTTCACTCTCTCCCTCACACTATTTCTCTCTCAGTTGCGTTTTTTGTCGGATTAATGCGGGAGGTGTAATTGTAAACAGTGAACTCGATGCTCAGGAGCCTTGGGTTATGCGTTGTCGCTATCACGTTACGGTATTGAGCAATTAGTTTTTGAGGAAAACGGAAAGTTTTTCCTTTTTTCGAGAATTAAGTACTGCCGGGTGTCAGTGAACCGCGCCTCGACAAAAGTTGCGCGGGTTCAAATTGATTTGAACGGTGCGAGATTGGGCGCGCGTTTCGAGCGAATTTTCTTATCATTTTAGTGGAAATTACTGTATTTTATGTTCGAAAAAAATGAGGAAATTGTGGAAAAAGCCTTATGCTAATTTTAACGTTTATTTTGTATTTTTAGCTTGTCTGCGACAGAGATTCGATTCCGTATTAATTATGTTCGGTTTGTTATCGTAATTATTTCACACTATTACATTTCTTATTTAGTCGTGACTCATTGCAGCCCCATTTTTTAACGTCATTTTTATCACGACTACTCACACTTTATGCATATTAATTTTCACTGAAACGTATGTTCTCATATATAAACGGGTTTTATTGCGATCTTTCCAAATATATTGAAATTCACATTAATTTTCTTCGAACAATATAAATAATTAAAAATGAAATAATCATCTATATTGTTTTGCACAGAGATTTAAATGGTTTCTTTTTTCATTATTATCGCTATTAAAAATATAAGTGTCATTTGGCGTTAATGACTGGCAAATGACAAGTACATTATGATTGCGAAAATCAACATAATTGCAGAATATATTTACCACGTGTAGTAAGCATATAATTAATTGTAACAATGATATCCTGGATTTGATACGCTACATGAATTTCAAAATTGTGTGCTCAATAATCATCCGATGTAATAATGGCTGGTTTAACTCCTTATTTAATAAGGAAACATTATTTTTGAATCCAAAATTTTTGTTCTCAAACAAAAATCTGTTATCGCCAATTGAAGTAATAAATTATACATGCCCAATCAATATGCAAATAAATTTATCGATATCCACTTGCCACCTCTCCTACAAATTTCAATAGTCAATTTTAATAACATTACTAAAAAAATGGCAACAGTTTCTTATAAAATTTGGTATATTACTACAGTAATATTAATTAAATTTATATCACCAGTTAATTTTCGAAGAAACTATAATAATTTTTAAAAGAAACTATTGCAATTTGTAATAGACTATTTTTCGGCTCGCCGAAAAAAATCAATCAATCGCGCATTCAGCCGCGCGTCCCAATTACGAGAGCCGCATAAATTTTGCAACTCCCGTAAACGACGAGTATAAAAATGGGCCGATCGCGAGCCGGGCGTTTTAAAACCGGTCCCCGCGGTCCGCTCTTGCCGAGGCGTTGAAAACGCGCGAGTCTCGGGTCTCTCCCCGCGCGCGGCTTTGCCGGAATAATGGGGAAATAAAAGACACAAATTGAGCGCGCGCGGGCGAGCAATTTGGCAGCAGCGCCTTTATGCCGGCGCGTCGAGGCTGACGATAATACGCGCAAAGCATTATCTCATTTACCTAGAAAGCTCACGTGAATCAAGTTTGTCTTATTAAACGGGACGGCGCTGCGTTTCCGATCGCCCGGGCGCTTCATTCAGGGGTTTTACTTTGTTATGCGGTCGCGATAAAGGCGCGTGATTTATATTGCGCGCGCGCGCGACTCCGCGATGCCTATATGCTCGTTGGGAAATGCAGCGCGGACTCTTTTAGAAGCGGCGTTGGGGTACTAAACTGGTTGTACACGTGGGTACATATAGAGCTTTTATAGACAAAAAAGATTATTGTAATTAAGTGATAGCGGGGTATTATATACACAATAAAAGTGTTGAATTTTAGACGAAAAATGCTTAGGAAGATTTTATGTAAAAAATAATTATGAGGAGGTATATTTTTGAATTTTCATTTTATTTATTTAATTTTATTTATTCATATTAATTTTTTTGTTTTTGAAAATTTCAATATTTTCAATTTATTTAATTTTATGTCGAGATGTTTTCATCGAACCCTATATATACGGTGTTCCATTATACCCGGCTGTCCTGTCTTACCCTCCGTCCATTATACACCACTTCCCCTTATCTAACCGTAAGATGATTTGAGGGAGAGTGTATGTTGAAAAAGAATACTTCAGGATCTAAAATAAAATGTTACTCTAAAAAGCGCATGAGCTATATATAGCTGACTAAATAAATTACAAATTACTGCAATCATTTTTGTTTGATTTTCAGTTTCAGCTCTGATGGAAAATTTTAGGTATATATTTGATGAAGAAAGCGGAAATGAACATATAATTTAATAATTATTCTTGCACTTTCGAAACACCTTGATTCCCTTAATTAGTGTAAACTTTACGCTACATCGATCGCTCCCTAATTTGTTATTGTTAATTTTACACGTACATTCTGGGGGAATTTAATGAATTCTTCAAGAATAAAATGATTTTTTATTTATTATTAAAGTTGAATAATGCATACAAGGCGTTTGCACTAATTTGCGATTTATTTTTTATGAACAATTCCCTTGCTCGTTTTCAATTTTAAAACTTTGACTTAACATTTTTTTTGTTCCATAAGTATTTTCTTATCGACATATATTATCTCTCATATTATTCTGCGTTAGATAATTATATAATTATACAGTAAGCTTTTGTTTCTATAATAGCTTCTACATTTCCGAATAGACCTTTGTAATGTGGATGGATACAATTTTAATTAAACAACGAGATACAAATTATGTCGTCACGCAACGATAAGAAAGTGTTTACATTAAAAAAACCTTTTATTTTTATTTTATTTATGGTTTATTCGTTATTGGGTTTTACTGTCAGAAATAAGTTTTATGAGTGTCACAGAAAATTTATTAACAATTAAATCAAGATTTAAATGTATTAATCAATCAACTTTTATTAACATATAATATTATTTTACCGACATATTTTAAAGTCCTGCAAAAAAATGGCTCGTTGAATAATTCGAGACTACATTTTATTGATTACAACCTCACGAATGTTCCAGACTTCCTACTATACAAGAAAGAGAAAATTTACTGTATCAGCACGTTTCAGCTTTGTGCTGAAGTGATAAATACTTGCAATTATTAGTACCAAATTTAAATTAATTTCAATCTGTATTAAGATAATTATTGTAAAAAATCTTTTTTTAAATTTATTCCTAAAGTTTTATACGAAGAAAACAAAAATGTTAATATTCTGTACATCATCAAGACATTTTTCTTCTATTATTTACTGGGAAATAATAATCTACAAGAGCCTCTCTGCATATCAGATAAATTGAGGATTATGATATTACATACATACTTAAAGTACATATTGCATCTATAGCAAATTTAATATGAAATATTGGAGAAATTTTATAAAATACCATGTTTATAAACAAAACCAATCGCAAATTTGTTTAGTTCATATAAACAATTCCAAAAATATTACAATTAGAACAACCTTTTAATAAAATTTTTTAAATAAAATCGTATGTATATAAGTTTTTCCCAACTATCTACCCGATAAAAAGCTTAATATTCACATCTAAATAAGCGAAAGCAGATGCACCAAGCTGAACCGACCTGCACCCATCACTCAGGCCAATTTCGTAAAGTTCCAGCGCGAAAGTGCCATCGCACGCCACGAGTTATACTCGCACAAAGCCATAATAAAACAGCATCAATAAAACAGCAGCGACAGCAGCAGCAGCAGCGGTCCTTTATATAATATAACATCGATTACGAGGAGGACACACCGGCACGCTTGGCTTCGTCCGATCGAGCGCGCAGAGCATATACGGACGATCCGCGCGGAAATTTGTGACTCGCCCCCCCGTTTGTTTCTCTTTGACGCATACCTCTTTATTTGCACGCAGCATCGAGCCGGAATGCTCCAGTGTTCAAGGAGCGCCTCGGATCGAGCCTCCTATCCGCGCGCACACGCCGCAGAAAGCCAGGCGACACGCAACGTTACCCTCTCCTTTGCGGTGTAACGTCGCTGCGCGCCGCTGAAAATTCACTCGGGCTCTCTATTGTTCCCCTGCCTAACTGCCTTTAGAAATATCAAATTGCGGATCATGTGCTAGCTGCTTATCGCTATGTTTCTTTTAGGAGAAATTTTTTTTTATGAAAGGTATAGCTCCTTTTTCTTTAGTGGAATTTTCTTAGATTTTGCAAACTGCTTACTATATGAATGTGAAAGAGCGAATGTTCACTTATTTAATGTTAAAAGCCGTATACTTATGGAAAAAGTGGACGACTTGTAAAGTAGAGTAAGAGAATATTCACTTTTTCTCGTTTATGTTTAGAGTGAATGATGTGAGGTAGAATAAGTCCCTTCTAAAGTTGAATTAGTGCAAAATTAGTAAAATGCACTAAAATTTAGTTATATGTGCTCCACTAAATGACGATTAGTAGAGAACATTCCACTAAGTGTTAGTGCGTTAAACTAATTTTTAGCGTCTTTCGACTAATTCAACTTCGACATTTCATTTAAATAAATGCATAGTTACTTATTTAAACTGAAATATCTTGTGCATATCTTATTAAGTGCAGAAAGACTTTTCTTGCGGAATAAGTGATTATTTATTTATTTAAGTGAAATCTCACTTATTCAACTGTAGAAAGCACATTGTTTATTTATCTTCAACAAATCACAGTATATGAGTCAGCAAAAGTCTTATCAGCTTATCTACAGCAAAAACATTTCTATTGATAAATAATAGAGATATAAAATTGCCAGCAAAAATGAAATTAAGTTTGAAAAATCGGTATTTTTTCGAGAGGGCGATGAGAGTACCATTCAAAATTCGAATTAAGTGACGAAGTGACGAATAATTTTTTACTCTCGATTTCGACGGTGTTTCCGGGGGCCTGTCGCGCGCCGCGTACGCCACTGGGTCTCTGCCACGGAGGCACTGACGTATCTAATAGGCTGCTAGCAACGTACCAGGTGCCCATGGATCTTCCTCACCATTGCATTAAGCGGACGCTGACAAAATGAATTGTATTTCGGCTTCTGTTGGACACCGGGAATGCTCGATTTACGGCCCTCCCCCGCACCCCGCGCACAAAGTGGCCCGTGCTCCTTATGCACTGTGCTCGCCTCTCGCCGAAGGTGCATAAGAAAATAGGAAAATATTTTTTTCCTATCCCCCTGTCGATCCGCGAAAAACTGGCCAATTCGACGAAGTTGTCTCAAAATGGCTCGTTACCTTGCCAAGTCTGCTTAAATCATTGCATAACGATGGATGAGATACCACAATGCGACCGGACTCTAGTCGTATTTTCATGCCTTGTGTAATATCGAATTACCTGTCTTGTTAAACAATGTAATTTGTAAAAAAAATCCAATGTCGCTCATATTTATTGTCGTTTTGTTACCACCCCGCAGTATCGAATTTATGCAATATGCGTAACGACGCAGCTGACATTACAAATTTAGTGGCGAGTCGTTAAACCGTCGCGCTCCTACTCTCTTTTTTTATAAATTTATGTAAGCGTTAAAAATGAATAATAGTCCGTTACTAATATTGTCGGAGAGAATAAGAAAAAAGACTCCTCTTATTCTTCGAGTAAAATTACTGCAATTAGAGCGAGGCGTCATTCGTTGAGTATCTCGTTCTGTAATAGTAGCGCGATATTTCTTTTATCGCATCAAAACGAAGTTCGATCTTGGGTCATAGAGATAAAAGACATGGCAGTGGCTCGTACACGCACCTTGTGTGTATGCGCGATCGAACCTCGTGGATTATTGAGCGCGAATTTCGGGGCGAGCCCGTCGTCGTCTCGCGTGTCAATTAAATACGCCTAGATTTTTTTCGCGTAAAAAATCATTTCCGACGCGCCTCCGACGAGAGCGCACGCTTCGCGCGATAAATTCAGCCTAACTGTGATTAAATGCAGCGCGAATTCGCGTCTCAAGTGCCGCAGGGCTAAGAATAGACCCGTAGGAGGAAAAACGGGCATCGCGGGCATAAAAATATGTATTATGTAAATCCAAATAAAGCGCGACGGATACTCGAAAGCGACGAATTTTGGCAGCGCGACGAACAATCGCCTCCAAATTTTCCCTTTATTTTACGCCGAAACGTACGCGCACAGGCGGCTGGTTTTCTAAAATGGATAGGACGTTTCGACATGTTTTGCCCTTCGGGTCTCCTTCCTTTTTTCGCCGTGTTTCCGAAGAAAAAGAACTTCGGTCTTCTCGGCTTGGCTAAGCACAAAACGCGTACGTGCCTCATTGTCAGTTTAGTCACTGTGACGACTGGTGGCCTGTGACGCAGACGCATGCATTGATGCCTATACCCAGCCGACGGGAACAACAAGAAGTGCACACGCGGGTGTGTACGACAAAGATCGCCGATAGGCAAAACAACGACGGCGATTAATAAAAAGGCGCAGGCGTGACAAACAAAGTGCTTTTGACGCATTGCACGCGAAATTCGTGAGAAAAAAGAAACTTCGAATCGAAGTACTCTCCCTCTCTTGCTCACTCTCCCGTCGCGAAATTTGCATTCTATTTTTACTTCGGCGAGCGCACGAATTTTATCATCTCGAATCGGACTTACACGCCGTTATCTCGTGCGCGAGCTTGTTATCAACAAAAAAGTGAAACAAAGTAAAACAACGTTTAAAATGTAGCAATAAGTGGAAGAACATTTCTATCGATTTAAGTGAGTCTGTCTCTTTCACTTCTCTTCCCTCTCTCACATTCTCCGTCTGTTTCTCCTCTGTCGCCCCTCCCTCCCTCTCTCTCTCTCGCTCTCTCTCGCTCGCTATCTCTATCTCTACTTCAATGCCTCCCTCTGTGTCTATCTGACACGCCCTTTCCCTCACCTAAAATTTATTAGGTTTTCAACGATTATTTTAAGGATTAAGTACGGTAGCGACTCGGTGCTCGCCGGCAAAAATTAGGCCAAAATGAACGAAATAGCGACGATAAAAAAATGTTTTCGTCGACTTACGTGGACAAAATGTGAATCCAGCTTTATTATCGTAGTGTGCGCTTCTTGCTCGAAAAGTTTAGCTCGTGGAAGGAGGAAATTCAGTTTCTCCGGTTTAACATGCTAATTTAAACATTCATTTGAATACATCTACGAAAATATATATCCCCACTACGCTGCAGTGCCGTTTCTCGGTCGCTACATTTAATAAAATTCTAAAACCAATTGTTTGCTCTTCCAATGCACTCGCTTCGCCCAAGGTCCATTTAATCCTCTCCGCGTTAACTTTTACGATAAATAAGATATTTCGCTTGTACTTCAGTTCCGTCGCGTCTGCTTCCCTTTAACGCGAAACGTAGTGGTATTACGGACTAGAAAATAAGCAGTGCAAGAGAAGGTGCACGAACTTTATTACTTTAAACTTTGTTATACTTACTTAATAACAACATCATTGTGTAGAACAGCAAAAGCGACTCTGCGAGTCACCGTATAGCTATATATTACTCATCCACTACGAATACCATCTCACTCGCTCTCACGTACATATCGTACATGGCTGGTCTGTTATACATTTACATGAAAAATATCTTGGAGCAGTATTTCACGTTTTATTTTACGCACAAGCTTACTAGCGCTACTTGTTGTGTATGTTTTTTTTCTCTCTCTCTAAATTTATCTCTAAAATTATGTAAAGTGATCGCTTATTGACTAACACAATTTACGTGTATATATACGATATTAAGAAAAATGTTTCGTCTAAGAGAACATTTGACGTAATTTTAATTAGCTCGGAATCGCAAGTTTAAATGTAGAAATATGGATTGAACAGAAATAGAAAGCTAAAGAGACCCAGTAGCCGTTTTAAAACCCTCGGTAAAAGGTGGATTATATACACCTTTTTGGTCGAATCGAATCAAAGCTGCGGCCGAACAGTAAAAAGCGTATGTAATCAAACATTTATCTTTATCTCCGCGTTCATGTACCTCTTCCTATTCTCTTCAACCGTAAAAAAATGTCCATCTCTCTTCCTCTCCCTCTCTCTCTCTCTTCTCTCTCTCGTCCTAAAAAATGTCAGCATGGCCAAAGTGGTCGTTCCGTTGCTCCGAAGCAGACGGTTTTTCGCGCAACTCTTGCCCGCCGCCGTGCAGCTCCCATATTCGCGCAATAGTCATATCCTGGCTGTCGGCGCGCATAGTCGCCGTGGTAAATAATAAATCGGCCTCTAATCCAGCCTGAAACCCCTCGCGGATGAAAGATCGGCCGCTCTTAGAATTGCACGTACAAGAGAGAGAGACAAAGCGAGAGCGAGAGAGAAAGAGAGAGGCTGGTTTCCGCAGTAGTCGCTCGAGGGGCTCCCCGAGCTCGGCAAGCCGTCCCTGGGGCGGGCGCGCATGCGCGGCTGCGGCGGTAGCGCGACTCGCGCGGCGCTCGCCTCGGCGCCTCTACTCCGGTCAGAGAGAGCGGCCTGAGCGCGGCATGGCTCGGGCCACGGCTCGCGCTGCTTGAGGGAGCCAGCCGCGCTGCCGAGCAGCTGTGTGGCTGCGTGCGCGCAACGATCCTCTCCCCGCGCGCGCCCCGCGCCGATAGAGAGAAAGAGAGAGAGAGAGAGAGAGAGAGAGAGAGGGCGAGAGAGCCACCGACGTGCCCGGCCGCGCGCAGCGCCCAGCGCCTGCGCCCCAGCACCCGGGGGCCCCCCGCGCGGCCAGGAAGGAGAGAGCCCAGCGCGCCGCACGTGCACCGCGGCCAGCGCGTAGTGTCCCGGACGAGAGGAGCAGCGCCGCGGGCAGCGCAACATGGCGGACGACCCGGAGGAGGAGGCCGTCGGAGGAGCTGGACCCCAGGCACTGGCCCTGCTGCCGGGCGACAAGATCCTCGTCACCGTTGAGTCGGCACTGCCGGACATACTCGTCGTCACCTACCAGCACGCCGACAAGTCCTTCCAGGGCGCGCTGCTCGATGCCACCAAGAGGTGAGTGAGGAACCTCCTCGGCACCCTACCTCCCTTTTAGTTTTTTTAGCGCCTTTCAGATCCTCCACGTGATTATTTTGGAGCAATATTTTCTTTTAAGCTTTTTTTTGGGTGGGGGTTTTTTGAAAATTTCCACGTGCTACCTAGGGGAAAAAAGGTTGGCTTTCGGAGCACACGCGGGATCCTTTGCCGTTTTAACGCTGCAAGGATGTCTTCACGTGGTTTTTTGTTTTTTCTTCTTTTAATGATCATCAGAGGAGAATTTGCACAGCCAGTATATTTTAATCTCAAGTGGGTAATGTTCACGTGCACACAAGGATTGTTTGTCCAGAATGGAATTTCAAGACGGGACTGTTAAATCACCAAATGTTCCAACAATATGTTTATTACTATAGCGATACTGGACGTAGAGTGATTTTGCTCCGAAAAATGTTGCCCACAACTGTTGCAAACAATTGTGGTTTTATGTCATTTGTAATAATTAAACAACGGTACTTCATTATGCATTCTAAAGAGAAAACTAGTACATTTGTAAGCTCCGTTTTTAGAAAAAAAAACTGCTGTCTCATGAGTGTACACATACATATATGTACTTAGGAAAAAGCCGTTCCTTTTTGTATTCTGAAAATGAAGAATGTATATATTGCATCGATAATATAACGTATATTTTAAGGATAAAATGACGCGTTGAGTTAGCAAATCATTTACTAAATTGTTAAATAGATGTTGCTGACAAATAGCAAAACAAAGGACAAAAATTTGCCAAAAATTAATATTTTTTCCCGTGTCATTTCGCGCATTGCTAAAATTGAAGTGTTATCTGGTATCCACCAAATTGACACGTTCTCCTCCTCTTTCCGTCGCTTCTCTCCTTCTCTTCCTCTTGCAAAAAATATTACAGAGAAACGTTCGACTGCTCTTCAAAGAAATTGACACTCAAATTATATTGTTAATATTTCTTTCACCATTTTATTACTGTCTACTGTACGAATTTTATAAGCATTATTTACAACAAAATATTGATTTAAATGCGCTAAATAAATAATTTGAGAATATTAAACTTTGTTATATTGTTATATTGTCGACATAAAAATTACGACATTTTATCTATCACGGTATTGTCGATATGGAAATTAAGTTCCTTACACAGTTTGTAAAAAACAAAGTAGAAGTTGGGTACTCGTAATTACATCTAATAACCGTGATTAATATTTCAGAAAGCTTAGCCACATAATAAGGGTGATAGTCTGTCGCAAAGTTTCACAATTTTCAATGTAATTTCTGTACCGCGTCAGCTAGTAGAAGTAACGCAACAATAAAAACACTTTTATAATTGTTATAAATATGCAGTAAAATATATAAAAAATGTTTAAACAATAGAACAAACAGAAAAGTTGGTAAGCCTCTCGCTACTTCTAATAGAGAAACATTTCCATCGTAAAAGCGACCCCTACTTAGCCGGCGTATATCTGTATCGTAAAATACAGTCGCAACAAAAAGTTCGTCGTGCGCTTTTCTTTTTCCCGCATTTTAACGACAGCTTCTTCTCTGAACGTTTTACAAAACTGCGAACAACAATTAGCGCGCACAGTGCGTTTTGCGCAGCAAAGGCGACGTTTAACGCGTTGCCCGTGAGAAAACTTTTCGAGCGGATTGTACCGCAGTACCACAGACTACTACATTAAGGTTTGGCTGATGTTCCCACTTACGTTGGCGATGCAATAAATCACGACCCGACACTCGGTTCTTCGCTTAGGCGTTTTTTTAAAAAAAGAAAGCTCGAACACTCGAGCAAGAGGAACATTTAAATAATTTTTCGGAAGGTATAGTTTTTCCGGTATATCCTAAAAATCGGACTACTCCTCTGCACCTTCAAGAGGTTTACAAGTCATTTCGCTCGTCAACTTTTGCGCCCGGGCAGCTGCAAAATCGAGGAGACAGATCTTCTTTGGACGAGTGATTTTGCAAAGTCGGCGGGGAGCACTACAAAGTGCGCGAAGAAAAGTTCAATTTGCAACTTGTTGCGTAAGAAAATATAAATTCCCCGGTAGATAACGGCCAATCGAAGCTTCATTGAAACCCACTCCACGAAGATTAGACTTTCTTCCGCGAGTCTCTTGCATAGGTAGCCGAAAGTTGCGCAAAATTATCGATTGCCAAACGAGAGCACATCCTTCCCTCGTACCTCAATAGGTACATATATATATCTATATCCTACACCCATTGATTCGCTCTTCCTCCGCGAGTTTTTCGACCCCGCGAGGGGGGAAAAATCGTGACGCTTGGCATGCGGGCGCCTCTAGCTACAAAACGGATTTTGCATGGGTCCGCGACTTTCCCTTTTTTGTCTCTTATTGCGAGGAGGTCGGTCATTAACGATCGAGGACAAGAGACTTCTTTGAGGAACGCGCACCCGAGGAAAGCGAAACTCCCACTCGCTTCGTTTATATATATACACGTAAGAAACGAAGATTCGGACGCGCGTTTTTCCGCTCTACACCGTCGCTTCACTTTCTAGATCTTTTATTGCCCGGGACACACTCTCAAGGTCGTGCTATCAAAATAAATATACCAGGCCCCCCTCTCCAGCGGAACTAGACTCGGACGAAATGCAAAGTTTTGCGCTTTATAACTCGGCGGTTTCGCAAGACGGAGCTCGGAGTTTTAATGAATGGACGGCAATCGGTTGAAGAGGAGCGAAATAAAGTTACCTAACGGAGGTGCTTAGGTGTATAGCGGCGCGGAGAAGGACTTGCGGCCGTATCGCTGAAACGAAGCTTTTTTGAAAAATGCATTGTATTCCGTGCACGCGGGGCGCGAGGCTCGTTCCGCAAATGCTAGACGCGGCGCTGGAATTTTAAGCACCCGAGTGCCATCGAGTTTTTGCCTCGACGCCCCGCTGTTTTTTTATGTACCCGTGCAATTGTTGAAAATTCATTTGTATGGTAATCGACGTTTCATGTTAATTATCGCGAACACTTTTATTAATCCGTTAAATTTAAAGATCTTTTTATCGCTTTGCATTTTAAAACGGTACAAGATGTACGTTTTCGTCGTAATGGTAATTATTGATACGAAGTATCGTTCACTATGTAACCAACATTTTTTATTCTTCTTTTTATACAAGTTGTTTGGATAAGTCTTTGTACCCAAAGCTTTCCATTCATTACATCACTGTAATGCTTAGTAATTTATTATATTTAGAAATTTTCTTAAGTTTTTTATTATCATACGTACAACATATTTCTTTTAGTCCAGGAATATTTATTATACGAACTGTTTTGCACAAAAAAATGGAAAAATGACCGACTTTTTACCGTGTAATGTTGTTTTCGCTCTAAAGATCAACTCGAACAATTCGCGCATCCACACTAGACGAACGTAATAATCATGAGGCTGCATCATTTTTCTTTTTTACAATCACACTCGTAGCATCATTACATTTTTTCGTACACTCTATAGCCTTGACAATTTTTTGCAGACTTAACGACACTCGGTGGAAATAGAATTTTGAAGAAAGTACACACGGTCGAATTGTTCAGCAAAATAGCCCAGTTAGTGTAGGTTTGTTCAATTCCATTACCGCGCGGACTGAGTAGCATCATGAAATTCAAATAATTTCGACCCTCTCGAAATTCCAACTGACCAGCTCTCTCCGCAACATATGGACGGAATTAAAGGCGTTGACCGCTGCGGCGCTCAGTTAAATCATACAACTATTAGTGCGACACTGTAAAGTACTTTAATTAAAGCAATGGATCCGTTAGCCACATCTGGAATACGAGCGCGGGGGACGCGGGGGAGAGACGAGCAAAGGCGCAAGATTTATGAATGTTGCGCCGTGAAAAATACTTTTCACTCGCAGATGAAAAATGTTTCGCACACGAGATCCGCGTATACGCGTTTCACGTTGCACGCGGATCTTTATTCGCAGTGTAAAAAGAACCTTTCAGCTATTTCGCATACTTAAAATAGAGAGAATTACGTGGCTACACGAATTTTTATAGAATGCGTAGCTTATACAACTTTTTAGAATGCATATGGCCTATACAAAATTTCAGAATATCCATATACGGTACATACGAATTTTTAGAATGTATTCAGCTCGTACTTTTTATTTGCGTGAGAATCAAATACCCGCTAATGGTAAGCGTACACACAGACTTCTTTTTTACCGGGGATACTAATGAAAGGCTCGCTTGAAAAATGGCCTCTCTCGCCTTCGCTCTCTTTCGCGGACCTCGTGGCCGTCGAAAAAAAAAAGTACGACGTCGCTCGCGGCTCCTCGCGAGCGAGGCCCTGAACTCGCGCGCGCATACAGTTTGCAAATGAATGTGACGCGGCCAGACGTTACGACGTCGGCAGAACTGGCCTCACCGCTCCTCGCCCGATTATTACAAGCGAACCCATTGTTTCTCCCGCGGTCGTTTGCTCATCGGCGAAGACGCGAAACCACTCGTCCCCCCTTCCAATCGCTCGCTCCGGGTATACCTGTAATACAGCCAAAGTGGGCACGAGGGACGCGAGCAAAAATTGATCGTCCTAGAGAAAGAGAGGGACGCGTCGCCCGATAGAATTGGGCCGCTAACGCGTCAAGGAGGATGGATATCTCACGGTCGAAAAATCGTCGGAGGATGCAGAGGCGCGCGTTCGACCGGTTCCGTCAGCAACGCGAGTTCCTCTTGGTTTTGCCGAAGCAGATGACTCCTTCAGCGCTGGAGTATTTAACGTTCCTCGTGACTCCCCCCGCGGTGTGCTCTCGGTGGCACTGCTAGAAAGCAGAAAACCCCCCGAGAGGAGCTCCCCTGTGTCTTACATCTCTTGCAGCCCAACAAAAGGTCCCACGGTTCATCCATCCGTGGACTCTGTATATCTTCTGTACAAGTTTCTCTCTCTCTCTCTCCTTTTATCCCTCTATCTATCTCTCTTTCTTTCTCTTTCTCTTGCTTGCTCGCTTTCTTGGCGCGGCGGCATTTCGTGATTTCATGGCGTGCCTCACAATGGCAGAGCGCACACACAATCTTGCATATATACGTGCTACTGCGAGCGCAGGGTCTTAAGGCGAGGCCACAATGTCGCTTGTTTTTTTGTCTTCTTTTGATAGATTAGAAAAGGAATTGATTTATTTTTTATTTTATCGTGATCGTAGATCTTTTTTGAGTCTATACTCTGATGTTTATTATCATTTCTTTTATTATTTTATCGGCTGTTCACTCTGCGATTGTGAGTATATTTTATGTACAAGATGAATAGGAATATTAGTTTTTTATTTGGTGAATTAACTGTAAATAGATAATTTGATTCTAAATTTCAGACAAGTACTTTGAAGTGTGTAGAAGGCGTCTTCGCATGAATAATCGCGCATTTTAAGGATGCAATGAACAGTTGTCCTCGATAGCAATTGCTCCTATAAGATATATTGGGAGTTACGACTTCTTCGTTATGCGAATTCCGAAATTCGATTTAAATTTCTACTTTACCGTCTTTTTCCTATTTTGTATGACTAGCTATTTATTTAAAATTGTAGTTTGTTAATAATATAACAGAAAACAACGCTATCTATGTACGAATTACGAACGACTCCGCTACTTATGCGCTATACATAAAAACTAAAAAAAGAGTTATTATCTTCATCGAAAATAGGTTGATGTATCCGCTTGTAAGGGGAAACGAATGTACATGCCTGGGAGGGCGAGTTTAACGCCTATAGTCGATAATACAAATTATCTCAGTTTCATGTAGTTACACGAAATAGCTCGTAAGTATAACTACAGGAATTAGTTAACAGTAAGCATAAAAAATAACAAAACTAAATGTTCATCTTTCATAAAAAATTTCCGATATGAAATTACAAAATCTACGATATTAAATTATCAAATAATACATTTATAAACCACAATATCATCAGCATTACTCCAAAAAAGCGGAAATTGTTCCTTCTACTTTTAATTGCGGTTTCGTGTACACACGATATACAATAAAGAAGAACAATGGGACTAAAAGAGCTGAAAACGCGGGACTAAAAATGCGGCAGTTTCGTCCGCAAACCCATGGGCCTACTCAAATTTCCAAACGCGCAATAATCGCGATCCTAACTCTCTCGGAAAGTCGCAAAATCCCTCGGACAGCGGCAAGCGGGAGCCAAAAAACGGCGTCCATCGACGCCGGACTATCCCAACAATGACCACCATCCCTCGAGTGCGCACACCCTAATGTGAAATCCCCTTAAAAGGCTCGCCTCGGTGTACAGTGACTCACACAGAGGCTCTCATCTCGTTTCCCTCCTCGTTGTGTCGACTCACATATTGCTCGTCGCTCTTTTACGTGTGCGCGTGGCCCGCAAGACCTCCGCGCGGCCTGCATGTGACTCATCAAATTTTCCGGATAGCTGCAAACGAGCCTCTCAATTTCGCGTACTTGCGTATGCTTTCATTCGGAAGCGAATGCCCCTCCCCGGGCCATTTCGCCCGGGCCCGATCGCCGCCCGAAGGATCGTTCGATGTCGGTACATTGTGAGTAAGATTCATCGGGCGTTGTGTAAGGGCCACATCCCCCCCTACTCCTCAACCCCGAGGTACTTTCGACATTGGCCTGGGAACTTTAAATTTGATAGGGTGGCTCTTATTGCCCGGACTGCGCGGTATTACGCGCTCAGTAACAGCTTGGGTAATATTTCGCCTGCGACTGTATATCTGCGCTTCTTATCTGCATCTGCAGGAAACTCAATAAGCCGTGTAAATGGTTATATCACTTTTTTTTTATTCAAATTGAAATGTTAGGAATTTTGTAGTGGATAGTTTCTATTGTAGCGTAGCATATAGTGTGTTTAGAATGGGGCGTTGGAAAAATGCGTAGAATGCATTTATATGCATGGAAAGATCTCTAACGCAATGGTATACATCTTAATGATCTTAATCATTATGTATCGCAGTAGCGTAGCCGTCATTTAAATCCATAAAAATTCAAAATGGCATTTTAAAAGAAAAAAACTCTAAGTATCCTTCTAGAATAAATCAAATGTTGTAACGCATTATTCAATATACGTTTTTAACCTTCTAATATACACCGGGTTGTTTTTAACGAAAAGGAAACCATATCGCGACGTCCGGAATACTGTCTTTTTCTTTCTCTCTCTTTTTTTTTAACATCGACCTCAAAGCCTAGCATCACTGGTTCTCGCTTTTGATTTCCGTTCGGCAACACGACTCTTCGTGGAAATAGCGTCCCGCTCTCCCTTACTTCTCCTCGACGCTTTCGAATCAATATGTCCTAGGATAGAGTTGCGGAGCCACGTCGTGCTGTTTCGCTTATCAGTAATCCACGCGATCTACAGCTCGTGGACGACGCGCGAGCCGATGGACATTTATTGATTGATTAGAATATGAATTACTTTTTTGTTTTTAAATCCGAGCTTAGATGCCGATATTAAAACGAGTTTTTTAACCTTGCAGCTGAAAAATACGATCGTTTATCACGGCTCAAAATACTTACAGTTTCGTCCAAAAATATTTTTTTAAAAACATCGTTTTTGTATTTTTATTATTGCTTTTGTAATAGAGGTAAATGTACAAAATTTGACAATACACTCTGTTAACTATTTTACGATTATTTTCTTATTAAAATAATTTAAATAGAAAGTCAATTAATAACAGTGTACGTTCAAAATTAAAAACAAAACGAAACAGTAACTGTATATATAGAAAGTAACTTAGCTATTAAATTCATTCATTACATTGACGTATAACCCGATGCAGTACCAATTTCTAATATAAAGTATATCAAACTAAATCGATGATTTCTAATTCCGATAATTTTTCAGAATCAACATTTTTATTTGAAACTAACCAACATACTAAATTAAATTAAAAATCGAGTGACCTACATATACAATACCAAGTTATTACCATTTGTCGTTCTTAAAAAAGGAAAGAACAGTGAGCACGCGTCAGTCATTAAGTCCATAACGCAACCAGCGATCTATTATCGTCGTGTCGATTTTGAAAAAAACTGAAAAGTTTGTTTTTGTCGCGTTTCAGGGGACTTCCGTGCGGGGTGCAGCCACCGGAGCCGGTGAAGGGCCCGGACGGCGACAAACTGGCGACGATAGCGGCGCGCTTCAGCTACTTCCAGGAGAAGAGGCATCCGGCCCCCGGTAAGGCCGACCAACGACGCAACCTGCAGTCGCCAGCGCGGAGCAAAACCACCAGGCCCACCGTCAGACTCAGGCCCCGGCAGGTGAGACCCTCTTCTTTACGAATTTTTTTTATTCGAGGAACTTAAAATATCGTTTTTTTTTTCATAATGTGTTTCAGGAAATTTTTAATGGAAACTAGTTTTGATAACGTGGGTTTCACGGCAATCTTATCGCTATTTAAGACTAAATTTCAATTTTTTATCTTTTACTGCAAAAGGACGTAGCAAATTTTAATGAGCGTTTTTATTGCTTTTTTTTAAATTATGAAAAAAACGTGCAAGACGAGATTATAAATTTTTTTCTTTCACATTTTTGCATGTATGCTTTAGTGAAATTATGCCGAGAAAAAAAGTTAAAGAAAAACCTACCTGGTGTATTAAATTCATCTCTGCTACAAAGTTTACTGACGGTATTTTAAATGAAACAGTGGAGATAAAATTATGTATTTTGCAGAAACCGTAAAAGGAATGTGTAACCTCTGTATTCTCTAATGAGTAAAATTAGTGGATGTAATTCCTAAAACTAAAGTTTTACTCGGCAACTGTGAAATACAGAAAATTAGTTAATTATTTGAACGATTTAAAATAGCACTTTTTGTGCAATTAGTTAAATTAGTTGCTTATTTAGATAAAAATAAAAAATGTAGATAATGATATATTTTTAGGAGGAAATATTTTAAGGTATGGATTATATAATAAGTACCGACTAAAAAAATAATATTAAAATAGTTAATAAAAGAAATGTCGTATTTTTAATGAAATAAAATACTTATTTATAATTCACTAATAGTTTCGAATTTCACTGACCAATCAGAATATAGACTGACTAAACATCTATCATCATAAAGAAGTCTCTGCACTGTTGAAATAAGAAAAATCTCATAACGAATGTATCCCACAAAATCGCGAAAGCGATAAATCTCAAGGACGAAGTATTCGCCATTGCTTATCTAATGTTTGTTTTGCAGGTGCTATGCAGCAAATGCCGGTCGATATGCAACGAGAACAGCGAGAGCGTGGGTCGCAAGCGCAAGCTGGAGGAGGCCAGTCCGTCGGAGCCGCCGACGCGTCGCAGCGATCGCCGCTGCAACTCCCAGCAGCAGTCCCAGGCCCAGCCCCAACCCCAGCCTCAGCCGCAGCCTGAGCCCGCGAGCCTGCTGCCGAAGGTCGAGCGACTGCGACCCGACAGCTCGTGCGGCCAGGAGGCGGTGACGAGCGGGGTGAGCAGCTGGGGCGAGGCCGAGGCGGAGAGCAGCGGCCGGCCGATGAGCGCCCAGCCGATCGAGCTCGAGGGCCACCAGCTGGAGTGCCGGGCGACGCCGCGGCGCCTCAGCAGCTCGTCGGTCGAGAGCGCGAAGGTGCCGGCGGCGGCCGAGGAGACCGCGACCTCGACGACCACGAGCCGGCGGGTGCCGCGCAAGAAGCGCTCGGTCGGCCTCATGGAGGACCTCTGGGACGAGTCGGTGTTCGAGGAGCCGGCCGCCGCCAGGCCCACCCCCGTCATCAAGATCTCCTTCGGCGCCCAGGGCGAGGGCACCGTGCTCAAGATTCCGCCCCGCATGCGCAGCGCCTACGGCAGCGAGGAGGAGGAAGAGGAGGAGCGCGGCCAGCCCGAGCGAGATCCGCTGGAGCTGCCCGACGGACGCGAGAGGCGCGACGGCGCGTTGATGGACGTCGAGGACGGAGCGGCGGAGAGCCTGAGGTATCAGGCGGCTGGTGCTACGCTGGCGAAGGACTGCGAGACACCGAGTTCTAAAGCCGCGAAAAAGGCGCTTAAAAAGGCCAAGAAGAAGGCGCTGAGGAAGATGTACGGGGCGGCGTCGCCGGCGAGGTCGCCCTGCAACGGCTCGCCTAGGTGAAAAATTTATTCCTGTTTCACGTGGAATGCTGAGTTTTCTTCGTGTAATTCCCTTCCGCCGATGAAACTGTTTTTCAGATATTTCTTATGCATGGACATAAGTTTACTAAACTGACTATTAAATGAACGAAAAATATCCGAGATCGTTTCATCAATGGGAGAAAATTGGACGATTTCCAATAGGGTTATCGCCAATAAATGTTAAGAAATTCATACAGTATTTAAAAAAATTATAACTTGTTTATTCGTAAATGTGTTGGAATGTCTTAACAATCTTACACAAATCAATTGATCTTTTATGTAATAAATGTTTTAAATTTCTATTTCGTTTGTGATCAAGTAAGTTTTACGTTATTTATGGCTCTAGTATTATAATTCTTGTAGAAAAAATGTTGTTCCAAACCATTTTTTTCTAATTAAATACTGTATTTATTGTTCCGATTTATCTATTTTTTAAGCTCGAGCAAAATAGAATTATATGATCGAAATAGAACCAATCTTAAGCTACAAATTAAATTAGTCTATTTTTCTATGACGTCAGAGAAGATAAACATAAGGCTTTAGTATATCTATATACATTAAAAATAGATATACTGACCTAATAAATATTTGTTTACCTCCACTATTCTCTGTCTCTGTGAAATAGCCTAATACAATATTTTCTACAAAAAAGCGAAATTGATCTTTCTTCCAACCGCATTGTGCTTTCTTTTTACTTTCGATTTAATTAATATAACTTAAAATAAGGTTCCATCCCTGTAAAAAACACAAACGTAACAATGTCGATTTACAGGTACCAAGCGAGTTTGGACAAAATGCTGTATCACCGTCGCAAGCACAAGGTGAAGCACAAGAAGCGGCACAAGGAGGAGCGCAAGCACAAGGCCCAGGCGCCGAGCGTCTGCGTCGAGGGCGAGGCCGTGGTGGTGCCGCAGCCGCAGGCCGGCGAGTGCGGGCCGCTGGACGACTCGGCGTACACGGCCATCAAGGAGCAGTGCCTCAGGCAGAAGCTCTCGATATCCCTCAAGAGACTGAACACTAACGCGTACGCGGCGCGCTGCGGGCAGCTGGGCTACCCGGCGAGCAGCGCCTCGTCCGGCTGCAAGAGCCCCGGGGCGACGAGCGACGACGAGCCCGGCCACGGGGACGACGGCGACGACGAGGACGACGACGAAGAAGTGGAGGGCGGCGCCGGCGGTGACTTCAGCGCGCCCCCGGAGCACCCGCTGGTCGTCAGGCTGGCCGCCAGCGCCGGACCCGTGGGTCGGCGCATGGACGTAGGAGACGTCGTCTGGGGCAAGGTGCACGGATTCCCGTGGTGGCCTGGCAAGGTGAGACCTCGTCCACTCGGCTAGCATTAAACATTTTTTTATTAGAGAAAGTTCCCTTTCCTTTTTGGAAATAATTTTGCTGCAATTGCATATCTTAATAAATCTGTTTCATATTAAAAAAGGGAGCAGTACAATCTTTGATTGTAAATTAATAATGATTTTCATACTTATAGAGTATTGATTCCATATAATTAATTTAATTTCTCTACGTATTCGATAAGTCAAGTTAAATAAAAAATGATTAAATAAATAACTGTACGAATAATACTGAGCAATACGTAAATAATTGTACGTCCTTTTTTATGAAGAACAGTCTAAGAATGTCAATATATTTATTAAAAAACTGTTTAGAACTCAAATATTGTATAATCTTATCAGTCTAATCTATTTCAAAAGTTTTTCACACAAAGGACTATTACTGGAGAATATAAAAAAAGGCATTTAAAATATTCATTTATGAACAGCGTTCATGCGTTCATCAAAAAGATGGCAAACATTTTTTAAAAACAAATTATTTACGAAAGACGCAAGTGCATTAAAGAAAAGTTAACTGTTAATTTATGAATAAAAACATGATTGAGGTAAAAATTGGCATAGCATTTTCTCGGAACCATTCATGAAACGTTTAGCATTAGACACGGCAAATGGTAGACTAAAGGTAGCTTATTAGTAGTGATGACCGCTTTCACGCTGAGATTTACTAACTCTTGGGCTTTCAGGTACTGAGCATCACGGACTCGTGCAAGGAAGACGGCACGCCCCTGGGGCCGCAGGCGCACGTTGCCTGGTACGGTTCATCGACGTCCTCGCTCATGTCCTGCGACCAGCTAAGCCCGTTCCTAGAAACTTTCAAGGTACCTGCTCATACTTTTCTTCTTTCTCTTTACAACCTTAATCATCACACAAAAATGCAATTGTGCAAATAAATAATTAGAGTATTACTTTCGTAAATTAAAAATCGATAATTTTAATGAAAACTTATTTCTACTCCTTTGTTTTAGACGCGGTATAATAAAAAGAAGAAGGGCCCGTACAAGGAGGCGATCCGACAGGCGCAGAGTGAGGCTCGCAGCCAGATCGGCCCCAGCTCGACGACGCCCAGCGTCCTGGGGGTGTGCGGCTCGCCCCGCGAGGTCAACGTCCTCTCCTAGGCGCGCCCGCCCCCGCAATTGTACATAACCTGCAAGGCGCGCCGGACTTTCGCACACTCCCTTTTATTTTTTACACTCGAGCCCACGTCACTGCGTGCGCGTGCTTCTAGACTGGCCTGTTAATCGCGAGCGGCGCCGTCCGACCTTGGGTCGTGGAGCTTGATGAGAGTTTGGAAATTGGTTTTTCACGCGGCATTAGCTCGGACAAGCGGGTGATTGATGTTGAAAAATGATGGAAATGTACGTGGCTTTAGAGGATTTAGATCTTTTGTTAATTCTTTTGTTAATTTTTTAACATTGCTTTGCTATTTAAATGCGTTTAGAAGGAAAGAAATTAGAATACTAATCGTTAAGCTCATTTTAATTTTAAGTTCGAATTCTCAAAAAGTCAGCATTAAAATTCTATTCAGTCATTAGGAAAATATAGTTCTTCATTATACTTTTTAAGTATTTATTTTATATTTTTATGAGTGATTTATAGCTCGTAAACGAAGGATAATAGTTTAAGAAATGCATTAGGTCATTAATAAATTATTATATACTGATACATCTTTTCATCAAATGATAAAATGCTTCAGAACTTTTTTACATTTAATGTTCAATATCAAAAGAATAAAGAGAACTGTTTTTTTAGACTTTAGCTGGATAGAACTAGTACAATGATATAATTAGTAAAATTTTATATCTAATCAGTAACTAATTAGAAACCAATTTCCATATTCTTATCAAAATCAGTAACGCGAATGCCAGCTGCTCTTCTTGTCGGTGATGCTGACGCTGAAAATTAGATGTTTCTTCTCATTTAGCGTTTTGCTTATTCACTTCAAAGTTAACCAAAGCAGCGAAACGGGCTCTCGTTTGTAGCAAATTCCCTCGACGGTCTTTGCCTTCGACCGCGGGTGATCGAACTGCCCATACGCTAGCGGCAAAATGTATATCCGCTCTCCTTTACTACACTGTGATACGTATAGAAACTTCATTTTGTATTGAAGTCTGCGACTAGGCTTTTGGCAATACGGTCAAAAGTATCAATTATTTTGGCATTTTGTTTTTCGTTCTCTATAATGCTTATCATTATAAAAATGCAGTTTTTGTTGACAGAGAAAATTTAGTCGCTTTAATTACGTTTAATTCCAGAAAAAAGTGAATTGTTCTTATTACGTTTTACGTTTTTCCAACGGCCATTATTCACGTTTTATTGAAAATGTTTTTTTACGATACGTGATAAAATTTGCATTGTTTTATATTTTATAACTTTTCTGTTTTTTGTAAACTTTTTAATTCGTGTGTAATAGCGCAGAAACATGCTGATTTTGGAAATTTCCTTGAAGCTCGCATAGAAAACAATAGTTTCAACGAATTATAAATACACTGCCGATAAAGACTACATTGCTTTACAAAAACGGTCATAAATACGCGTACCGGAAATGTTGGCGACACCATTTTAAGCATATCGAGATGCCACAATTTTAGATGTAACCATGTAAATGAATAAACAAACGTACTATTTTTCATTAATTTATAAAAGAAATTCTTTTTAATACACATCGATCCTTGACATCAATAGTAGAGGAAAAGCCGTTTCCGCAATTCTTTTTCCCATCGCTTTCGCTTCTACCGATGCACAGTGCTTTCCGGCGCAAAATTACTCGAGCGAGGGCTACAATGCTTAGGTGATAATAGCATCTGTTGAAAATCGCAGACTCATTACCTGGTTAATCGGTTCGAATGAAACTACTATTTTTTCATTGTTTCGTTGAAAAGTATAAGTCACCTTTGAAAAAAAAAACAAAGTGAAACACTGCCACATTGCAACTATTTAAATACACGGATAAATTTGAAAGCGAATAATATTGGTTTCACTCTGAAAAATATAAACTATTTTTGTAAATCGAAACGAGCGTATCTGTTTCGCAACGCCGAGCAGATTGGATCTTCACTTCAGAAAATAATATACGATTGAAAAGTCGCACGCGAAGCGCTTACTAGATATGTAGAATAATAATGAAACTTCGTATAAAAGAAAATTAGTTAAACTCGAGATAAAGAGAGAAAAAAAGATAATACGCTTTGAAAACGCTTCAAACAGAAAAAAAAAGAAATAAAAAAATAAAAGATACTTTAGTTTTTCGTAAGAGCGAGAACGACAGATCTAGATCGACTCTCGGTAGTAAAAATATAGTGGTGCACCGACGGCGGGGATTCCGATAAAATAACGCACGAAGGAGCGTAATAGAGAATGATCTCCGCGCGTCGAACGACTACTGTGAGGCGACGAGTGGAAAACTGTTTTTAAGTAACTGTGATTTTTCAAATGTTTTATATTGAATATAAAATATATATTATATGTACATTAATTATGAATTTGTATGCATAATTAAAGGAGGATGTTTTTGATGTTCATGCTCTTGTTCGTACGGAAACGTGAGAGAGAGGAGCGACGTTGAAACGTAGCTTTTTTAGACTCACATATCGATAGCCATATAGCTGTGTGTTCGTTCTTTGCACAAGGAAGAGAAGCAGCGACGAGCGAAAGTCGCGCGCTCGTTTCGTCTTGCGGTTTAATTTCCTCGCTGTAGCAGCTGGAAACGAGAAACTGGCGGTCGGACCTCTTTCGAATTGTTCGCGACTGGAATTGCTTTATTGTTCGAGCACAAACGTACTGTTAGGAGAGCAAGTGTATAAAAAAAGTGAATGTCAGATACTACGAGCGATGTGTAAGACGTTTTTTTTTTATTTTACTCTACTTCGAGCCGTGGGAGCGTCGAAATATTTTTTTTTATTCGATAGATCGACTATACTGCGACCAATTGATATAGAAAATGCGAAACTGTAAGAAACGAGATGCATTGCATATATATTATAAAACTTTCTTAAAATAAAAGGCGTATGTTTCCTTATTTTTCATGCTTATAACGTGTAAATTGACGTTTCTAGATTGTTCCATTATAAATTATAGAAAAATTTTTGAAAATTACCATATTTACATCGTGTAATTTAACAACCACGTCACCAGTATCCATTATAGTTAGTTATCGAATTAACTAAATTCATGATATTTCTGATCAATTATGCATTATTAGATTAAATTCTTATTCTTGAAAAAAATTAAACTGTCTTATTTATTAATAAGAGATTCAATAAATATTTTAGATAGCTCAAGAATCAGAGTACAATGTATAATTGTTTATCCTCTATTGATCTATTTGAAATTCTTTTTTTAAATGTAAAAATCTTTGAAATTTTCATATTTGTTTCTTAAAAAAAATTGTATCCATTTGTTTATTTTGTAACTATAATGCTTCATTATATTTATTTCAGATAGAATTATTAATTTTTTAATTTTTTAACAAGTATTTAATTTTTGTTTTCAAAAACATCCGTGTAATATTTTATTATAAATTATACATGAACTTTCCAATTTCGAACTTTATTTATTTCTATTTGATTGTCATTTAATATTTTACTAGTTTTTGTCGCTTTAATGATATTCAAGACTAATTTTTTACATCTAATCTGAAATATTCATCATGTTTTAATATATCTGAACCAATTTATAATTTATTTTTATTTATTATTTACTTGTAATAAATGATTACCGACCCAATAATGAAAATCCAAGCGAACAATTTTGCAGCCTATATAATCGATAAACAATACATTAGCCCAGATAGTCAATTCGTATCATTTCGCAGTCCCCTCCTTCATTCCAGCGACATCGCGGCACAAATCGGTCACCTACAAACACGCAGCCGCGTCCTCCCTGTACCAAAGGCCACTGCCTATTAAACAGAGGCACGCGCAGGCCAGCGTCGGAAATTGCGCGGCTCGTTCGATTGTGCGGCTGTCCGCGCGCTCGCCACTGTCAGCGAAAGAGAAAGCGCGAAACAATAGGCAGCCGCGCGGGCGCAAGGGCTGCTGCATTCTCCGCGGCCCTCCGCTCCTTTCCTCTTCTTTTTACGCCTCCCATTGTCTCCCGCACGTACGCGGCATCGAGCGCCGCTGCTTCGAAGTGTCCCGCGGGGGACACGCACTCGGCCGCGGGAGAAGGTCGATCGGGGCCGGATTCCGTGCGCCGGGGCAACAAGTTAGCGCGGACGCCGTTGCGAAAGTGACAATCAACAAGTGCAATGTCCCTAACGTCCGCCGGCGAAGGTTACACGGTATCGATCCCCCGTGTGCCGCTTCCAGGCCGCGGGTTCATTCAGCAGAAAGAAACCGATGGATGGCTGCGACGCGGATTAACGCGCCTCTTTTTGTTCGCGGGCGACGACGTGTTTTAGGGGGGATTAGGCGGGGTTGACATTCCGGAGAGGAATTTTTGGGATTGCGTTATGTAGGGTGTTATTTTTATTGGTGACAAGGGGTGCGGGGGAAAATCGTTGGCGATTGAGTTGTATGTTTCGAAATGAGTTATAGTTTTAAGCTGATTGAAATATGAATATAAAAAAATATTGAAATATTTGTTCACGGTGAAAAATTGATTTAATGAATGTTCTTTTTAATTTATTGAGTTCCATCGATTTTATTGGGGCTTTTAGAGTTTAAACTGAAATAGGTTGAATTTGTGTTTTTACATTGGGAGGCAATTTTCATTAGTTTTAAAATAATGAAAAAAGTGGAGCATGTAAACGAGAAATAAATTGAAAAAAGTAATCTAAATTTTTACTACTCCACGAGCCGCATAACAATAATAAAACAGAAACAAGGTTATTTTAAAATTTTTGTGTATAACAAAACTCCTGGAATTAATTGAAAAAATAAAGGCTAAAACGACATTTTAATGAAAACAAGTAATCCTTTCATTTTTTTATTAAATAGGAATAATTTAAATTTTAGGAGTTCTGAAGTTTATTTAAAATTTCAAATAAGTACTATTCTGCAGTATACTGTAAAAAACCTATTTGTTCAAAAATTTGACAATAAAATAGTTTTCAGTAATGTAAACTAATATTTTTTTAGTTAAATTCCTGAATGTTGGTGACTTTGACAATATCATTCTGAGTCCACAATAGCAATAATTTATTTCCATATGCATATCATAGTATTGAATCGCATGCATTAATTCTTAATCAGTATTTTTCGATACTAGTGCGAGAGATGATTCTCTATAGATAATTTTATAGTCGTATAGTAACATTAACTTTGTTAGTTCAGATTTAATCATTATGCAACTACAGTGTTCACTACAAAGATGTATAATTTTACAATAGATGTTTCACAATATCATTTTGACTTAAAATTGAATTTTTTTTTTATGAGATACGATTTAATAATTTAGGGAATTATTAAAAGAATTATTTTATGAATTATTTTAAATATCAGAAAATTGCATAATGTTATATATGATGTTACGTGTTAAGTTTACCCCAGTCACCTGGTTAAATCTTTGCTCTATTGACAATACTTCGTCACTGACTCATGTGATAATCTATCTTAGGCTGTATTTCCCTGTAAAATCGATGATAATTATTGTAACGTCAACCTACTTATCTGAGATCAATAAAAATGTCTAAAGTATTATTTCAGTGAAAATTTACTATCTACAGATAAACGCTGCAGTCATAAAACATTCTGTGATTACCCGCGTCATTACTAAATAGTTTCTTAAGATATTAACTGAAATTACAGAAATTTTTCATAAATTCTTTATAAAGTTTACAATAACTATTTCAATCTTCGGTCAAATTTTTTAAGTCAGTCAAAACTACACGTCAATAGCAAAATATTGCATTGCATTTCAGACCTATTTTGTGACTCATTTGAATGCACTTCGTTATTAAAATTAATATAATAATTATAGTGATTGATTTTTACAAAATATATTTTGCAGATACATGACTTATAAATATTTTATGATACGTATTGGTACATTTTGATGTCGGTGAACTTTAGTTTATTAGAATTGCACTAACATTCATGGAAAATGCATGGTAGTGCATCAAAATGTATCGAAGCCTGTCAAAGTATGTCAAAGTATTATGAACTGATCCGAAATAATTCCACGTCTTCATACATTCTCCTACACACCCATACCTTCGCAACGTCGAATTTCCTCGAAAAAAAAACTATAGTACCTCTTAAAAGAACACACCGTCATTGCAATTGAAGCTAAGAGATTTTTTGCGCGCATCATTAAAAAACTACCGAAGCCAACGAAAACAAAAAAAAAGTCAAAGCGCAAAAAAGAAGCACATTAAACCGAAACTCCAAGCGAATTTAAATTTCAAAATCCCGCAGGCTCTCCCCCCAATCCCAACCAAAGAAAATAAAAAAGCTCGGCAAAGCATCGTAAGCCCACCCCTGCGCCATGGAAGCTCATCGCAAAGCCCGTGAAAGCCCGTGCGGGGCGAGAAGCGCACTCCGCCGGGGGTGCAGCGTAAGAGCAGGGGTCGCTTCAGCTGCGCATGTGCGCGCGTACTCGTAACAGAGCGGGCGGGCTCGTACGCGCGCGCGCGCGGGCGGCGCATACACCACGCCTCGCGCGGCCGTCCATCCCCGTGGGAGCGCGCGCCCGGAGGAGGATGGGACGTCGCACCAGCAGCAGCAGCAGCGAGCACCGGAGGACGCCGCCGCAGCCGCTGCCCCGTAGTGGCCAAGTAAGTCGCCGCCGGCGCCCCTTTTTTTTAATAAACAGCTGGACCCGCCGCGTTATCTTAACCTGTCCGCTCGATATAGCGCGGGGACCCGAGCGTCGATCTGTCAAGTCGCCGCGGAGGCGCGAGTTATACGTGTGTACGAGATTCCGGGACGAGGGCCGCGAGTAAGTGTGCGCGGTTGAAGCTCCGCCGGCGAAGCTTGCATTATTGATGGAGCTTCAGAGGAGTAGAGAGATTTAGGGGTGGAAATCTTTGCGCTGGATGGAGTGTAATTTTTTTTGGGGCTGTGCCAGTGAGGAGTTTTACTTTGTAAATTTATTTTTCACCTCGAGCGCGGAGGTGCAGGGGTCGATGTAGGCCGCCGCTTTTTTATACACCCCCTCGTCCGGTGACTGAAATAGGTGTGTATGTAAAGATAGTAATTAAAGAATGTAATTTTAGTTGCAGTTCAATATCCACGTTATTTTAAGCTGCACCCTCGGTGTAATTTAATCATTTATTAATCTTTCGTCGGTACTTTATTTTTATTTATTGTAAAAATATATTTTTTTTTCTTTTATAAAGTAAGGAAGATTTATAAAAAAATTTTTAAATTTCTTTAAACTACAAGATACATAAAAAAATGTTTAGTTGATTCAGAGAAATATTTAAAGAAGTACCTGTTTACTTGAAATGACTAATTTTTTTCTCAGTGAATAAAAACGGTAACAGAAATTGCATACAAAGTGTAAGAAAAGTGTAATAAGTCTCGCGTCTTTATATACCGTCTTTACGAAAGTAGAGAAAGAAAAGAAGGAAATGTGATTGAATGATATTGATAAGGCACAATTTGTGTTTCTTATCAAATCTTTTCACGGCTGGCAGATAAAAGCGGACTGCAGAAATACCCCGAGGTTAGCGCTTCGGAAAAATGAAATATACATCGATGCTTTATTAATAATGCAAGTAGTTTGTTAACGTCGCGACATAAAAGTCAGACTTGATGGAGGCGGCGGGCAGTAAGTCAAGCCGGACTGACATTAATAAACTGCCCCACATGGAAGTTTAATTAATAAGAAAACTTTACGGACACTGCGCCGCCGAACGACAGTGTATATTAATCACCAATAAATTCGCTCTTTACCTCAATTTATCAATAATACAAAGGGGCACTCAAAAAAGTGGACGCTTTAATTGCACGCCATCAGTCACGCTTTGGGACGCGATTATAAACAATGAAAATGAGATTCGTGCTAACGCGACATCAATTTTTCATCGATAACCGCGCGTAAAGAGAAACGAGTCCTAAAAATAACCGAATAATTGCCTCGAGGCTCGTAGTAGTCCGGCGAGAGTAAGGAGAGGAAAATTCTGGAAACAATACACTTTCTCGCGGGGAGGGTCGATCCTGCCCCCCCAGGACCGCCTCCCAGTCCTTTCCGGTAAACAGCGGCCCCCCCGACGAGCGTTTCACGTGTCGATCGCGCGACCCGTCAAAACGTCGCGTGCGCGTATACAGTATACCTATATACGTGCGTACACCCCCGCGCGGCTCGCCCATCGCCGGCCGCTGCGACGGAGGCGAGGTTAAAGGCTCCGTCGCCTCCTCGGAGAGACAGCTTTATCCGACGCGCCCGCCGTTAGCAGCGAAGTTTATTATCAAGGCCGGCGGACGTTTCTTCGTCCTCCGGACGGAGTTCCCTTCTCTACGCGGTACGGGCCTTTTTCGCGTAAACTTTTCTCGCTCGGAAGTTTTTTTTTCTCGGACTTGGTTTTCGTTTTGTACACTTTAGACTTAATTTTCCGAGGTTCATTTGAATTTGTGGGCGAAATTGTTTTACGGCGCTCACTTGCCGCGGAAGTTTTATACTTTGCTTCGAAATTCTTTATTTACCTTTGCAAGCTGAAATTCAATTTTAAGTTTGCGAAGTTCTTGCGGTTGCTTAGTCCCGTACGTAGTTAGACAGTTTCATTTTTAAAGTTTTGAAGAAGGTATAAACTTTTCTTTTAAGTATAAATAAAAGAACTGATAAGCGTCGAAATTTAGTATTGTTTTATCTCAAGGAAGCGAATGAGTCATTTGTGTCAAAGTCTAAATTTAATCGTTCGAAATGTAATTGTTGTTTTTCTTTTACTATGAATTTTTGTAAGGAGGCAAGGTAATTAAGCAAATTAATTGAACGAGTAATCGGTCAAATCCAATTTAACCACATAATCTAATATCGAGAAAGCTTTTCTTCGAAAACAAAATAATTCAATTAAAAATAAGAACTCAGATAAAAAAGTAGCAACTAAACGAAAAAAAAAACATATTTTCATGGCTATATTTATTGCAAGCCTATCTATTAGTCATCACCTTGCACCTGCAATGTATACTAAGTACTTTCAAACATCGCAAAACCTCGTCAATTAATCACAATAGCTCGAACGCAAACAACGCAAAAAACGGAACACCCCGGGCTCTTCTATACCTACAAGAACGACCGAAAAAGAGAGTCCGTGAGATATCCTTTATTTGTTCTGTAACAAAATTACAAACGTACAATATTACACAAAAATATCTCAGGAATAAGTTTATTTAAACTAATAAATTTATACACTGAAAACAACTATAAATGTTTCTTTAAAACTATACTAAATACTTTCATATAATGTAGAGGTGTGGAAAATTAAAAAAAAATCACTCTGTTGGAATGAAAAATCACTTCTTTTAAAAAAAACAACGTGTCTATATTCGAGGGTTCAGTTTTTACTCGAATCAAGTGATTTTCCCTCTTCTTCATTTTGAAAGTATACATTATAGTTTCAACAAAAATGTTTAGTTAATTCAAAGAAATTACTTAGTTCACACCCCTTAAAGAAATAGTTAGTTGAAGCAATTAATTTTTTTTTCAGTTATAATAAACTATAAATTACATAAATGAAATAGAATTAGAATTTTTTGTTGCTTGAGGTAGATACATAGATATATCCGTCTATACACATAGACAAAGTTATAATATAATACAGTACACACGCAATAATATTCTTAAAATTAAAACAAAAAAAGAGAGAGAGCGAAAGAGACACATAAATGTACACATGCATACCTCTTTCAGAAAAAGATAGAGAATGAGCAAGAGAGTAAACGTTGAAAAGGAAATGAAAGAAAAAGCGAGAGAGTGAGATATAGAGTGTGGATGTGCGATAGGGAAAGAGACAGAAAGACGGAGAACCGGGTCGAAAACAAAAGAGCGTCGCCGGCGGGCGCAGTCGCGGGGATCTCGCGCCCGCGCGCCGGGGGTTGGATCGCGGGTAGAGGGGGTGGCGCGCGGCCGGCGAGCACCGCCGCCGCGACACCTGCAGTAGAGGCGCCGGCGCTCGCGCCTCCACCGCGAGAGCAGCGAGGACGTGCGGACCGTGCGTTACGCGGCGATGCGCCTGGCATGATACAGGTGCCGTCGCCGGGGGGCGGCAAGCTCGAGCGACTCGGCCGCAAGAGCTTCGCCTACCTCGCCAACCTCTTCCGACTGCGTATTAAGCGGAACGATCGGCTCTGCGCAGGTATGAGGATCGACCGGGAGCAGCACAACGGCAGCGCGCCCATGCACCGATCACCGAGACTCGCCAGCCCAGGTGAGTACTTTCAGGGACATTTTTTATTTTTTTACTTTTTTTTTGTTATTTCTGGAGTTATTGCGATGTATGATTTGGATAGTTGTCGGAGGTGAAATTGATTAAGTAGCGGAGATGAATATATAGTTTTTATTTCGAGTCGCGGTTAGATACGTTATCGCGGCAATGGCGATTGCGCAGCAAGTCCGTACTTCAGTGTGTTCTGCAGCCGCGAGGTGCTCGATATAATTTATGATTCCCTCAAATACTTCATATTTTAGTCTTTTGTATAATATTTCGAAATTTCCGTCTCCGTCGTGGCATAATTTTCTCGTTTACGCCTCTACGAAAGAATACTGCGTATACAAACGTTAAAGATCAGGCCACGTGTTCTCGTTCATCGTACCCATATGTAGCACGTAAAGCAATAACGAACAAGTAAATGTTCATCCTAGAAAATTTTTTTTACATTTAACATAATATTTTTATTTTTATACTTATTTTTTTTTTATTTTTACATTAACATGCATAAGGTAAATTTCTTTCTCTGCTTCTTGCTTATATATGAATGTAAATTCACATTTGACACGATACATATTTTACGTAATCTTTATGTCAATACACACACCTCAAAGAAAAGAAAAAACTCACCTCGGTAAAATTTCACGTTCAACCATGTGAACGGAAAAGAAGCGAGGAAACATTTTTAGCGTTAATTGCTTTCGACTGCGCCTTGTTGTTGTACACGCGCGGCTCCAATTAGAAGCCGCGGCGAGCCGGCGGGTTGCGGCGAAATCCGTAATGCGCTGCAACGCGTGCATAAAAAGGGAAACGCCACCTTGCAAGCTCGAGAGCCGCGAGCGCGCGCGAGTGCACTTGCACCGGGGGCCGAAAGCACGCGACACGCGCTCCAAGTAGAAACCGCCCGGCTGCGGTCAGACGGACCCGTCGAAATCTCCATAAATTCAAAGCGAGCTCACCTGCAGCCGCGATCGATCTCTCTCACCTCTTCACGCGAACTCGTAAAGAAAAATGGTGTTTTTTTAAATAATTTATTTTTTTAATTTTGTTGAATAGTTTATTTTAAAATAATCCGATATTTATTTTAAAATGTTGTAGAGTAACTGTAAGATATTCTTTTGTTGCGAAGCAGTGGAATTAACGGATTTTTTTTTAACAGTCTCGAATTATTTGAAAGAGTAAAGAACCACTTGATTTTATTGAAAACTGAGTCAGACGAGCTTGAAGTGGTTCAATTTAGCCTGAAGTAGAGTGATTTTTCGTTCACGGAGAAAAAGAAGATATACTAAAAATTTATTAAAACTGCAGTAAAATTTTTTAGTTATCCAGTAAATTTTAAGATATTAAAGTAATTTTATAAAAAAATTGCGTGATTTTTGTATTTTGAGTGATAGTTGTTAATTAAGTAATGTTTATTAAGCGCGTCTCTGATCTAGTAATCTTAAAAAATATAAAACTACTTAATTCGAGTAAAAATTGAGCCACTCTTGCTTTGCCCGTTTTGTCACTTTTTTTCATATTTAGTAAGCACTCTAAAAGTTACGAAACTTTCACCAATATCCACTGGTTATAAACGAGATTCCACTTCTTCCCTTTTAGCGTTAAGCGCCGTTTTTAACATCACCTCGTAAAATCAACGTTTAACAATAAACAACGCCTCTAAAAATGATTAGCCTTCGTAGAAATGATCAGTTATATTCTAAAACCAAAAATCGATCGTTTGCCGTCCAGGTGGCAGCGAGGAGGCAACAGAGGTGTCGAGGATCCCGTCGAGCCTGAGCGTGGCCGCGGTGGACGTGGTGGTGGCTTGCCGGCAGGCCGCGTCGCCCTCGCACTCGGTCCTGACGCTGACCCCCGGCCGGACCCGCAACATCGACCAGGACATGGAGGCGCTCCGGCTCAGCCGCCAGGACAATCCCTTCCTGCAGGCGAGTACTACACGCGTACTCACCCGGCCGCCCACGCGCTCCCCGAAACTCGTTAGCGCCGGCGGCGCGCCCCCGCGTCCCCGTCCCACCCCGGGCGGGAGGGAGGGGGACGCCACTCGACTACCGGCTGACGCGATAAAAATCTTTTTCTTTCCTCGCTGAGGGATGTGCCTCCCTCCTCGGCCCCCGCTCGCTCTTCTCCACGAAGCACGCTTTAATTGGGTCGGAGAATCCATTTCCGCAGTTTATCGTCCCGGGGCGGAGATGAAAGCTGTTGATGGACGACGTTATTAAAAAAAAGTTATTCAATTTTTGCCTAGCGGAAAATGTGAAAAATTTTGTAATATCGTGGTTTTTCAAATTTTTTCTCGTTGTTCGTAGGTTTAATGGAAGGTTTTGTTTCGTTCGGCGTGGAAACTGTGCCGTGAGAGATAAGGCTACTTTGCCATTTCGAGTTTGCAATAGTGTCAAATTTTTCTGCTAGAAATTAAATTCTACCAAAGTAGAAATTAACTTACACCATAAAAATCCTTTTATTAAAAAAGTAGTATGAAATATTTTTATTCTTTAAAAGAATTTTTAAAATCGAGGTGAAGTTTCTGCACTATATCATTTTATACGAGTAAGTAGAAACAGACGAGTACGGTAAGACATCCGTTTTTTATCAAATTTTCGGAACCTTTCTATTTTTAATGTTTTTTTCTTACATTAAATAACAAAATAATAAACATTTAATGTTACCTCTAATAGAAAAAAGAGGTGAATTACATTTAACACATAAATTAAAAAATCTGTGAATCAAGAATTTCATTCAATATTAATCAATTCACGAGATATGCTCAGTTAAAATCTACAATCCTTTATAGATTCTACACATAGATTTCAATTATAAATATACCTATAGAAACACCCACATAGATATAAATATAGATAAGCTCTTTTCTACTTGCAAGTTCATTCTATAAAGAACTTTGCACCTACATAGTTCAATATCTCACTTTCTCTACAATAAAAAATAAAATCCACTCTACAAATCAGACTATCGGAATCTCCTGCATAAAATCATCGCGAAACAAACGTTAATCCCGGGCAAATATCGGGCCGCAGTGTACGCCGGCAAATAAATAAATATTCATCGCGCCATTAAAGCGTTCAAACTGGCGTAAATATGAATTATTAACAATCGCGTCCGCGCGCGTCCAGCGACTCGGAAGAAATAGATTTAACCCAAATAAGAGAAGGAGGAATCCGAGCGCACAGCCGGTTCTGCATGCTCCCCCGTGGCCTTCCCCCTCCCACCCCCGCCCCCGCCTTCTTTATCGTTATTGTCAGCCTTCGAGCGAACCGCCGGCGGCCGGTTTAATCGGCTAATGCGGGGCGCGCCGCGACCTTGAAGGGCTTCGATCGGCCGGCCGCGAAATTTGCTTAGCCCTTTAATCGAATCGGCCGAGACCACCGGCGAGTTCGCGTGCACTTCCGGCACGGCTTGGGTGATAATGCTCGCGTGCGATGACTCTCGGTTCGCAGGTGCTGGCCAGCAAGGAGAACCTCGTGGAGACCATCGAGGAGTCCGAGTCGGATGACGCTATTCTCATGTCCCAGGTGAGCATCTATTTGTTCATTTATTTATTTACTTTTTTATTTTTATTCGTCGGATATATTTGGACGGTGTATCTTTTTGCGGAGTGGAATTAGGGTTGGCCGTAATGCATAGTGGCAGGATTGTTTCGGTGGATAGTTGATTGTTGAATGATGAAAATCTGGCTGATTTATCTTTAGTTGCTGCGGTATGAATGGAATTACGTAATGAAAGCCACCGTTGAGATTCCTGAATGGAATATTGTGACTTTTATGAAACTCGTTGATTAATCACTTGATAAATTACGTACTCTATGCATATTACAGTAACTTGGTTTTTTTATGGAAAATTTGTTAATTACCTAAATTACACTTTAGATTTTATCAAACTGAATTGCCCTTATAAGTGACAAAAAACGGATTTGAATAATTTAATAAAGACTAAAGTGACTTTTAACGTCACAGTAAACGGTTAAAAACTGAGCGATTGTTTAATAAGTCAACACATTCCAAGCGCTAAAAGAAAATATTCTTGAACATACGAAGTAGCACAATTTTACTCCAGGTAAAAATATCTTCTTGCAACGGAAGAGAAGAATGTCTCAGCAAGAGTAAAATAATAATAGCACAGGATAACACACAATTGACACGTGGATTATACAATGAATCTAAAGGAGTACAGCAAGCATTTCTTACAGAAGAATGCATTATTTTTCAATTTGTTAAAATAACATTAATTCCAAAATTAATCAGATAATTTTAGAAATATTTTATACGTGCTTACGATAAAGTAATTAAAAATTCTATTTTAAGTTAAAGTGAATAAGTTTTAATGAGATCAGAATTGAAATTTTATCTAATCTAAATTAGATCTGAATCGAATATGCTCCCTCGTCAATAAATTATTTGAGTTTTCTCATAATCATAATCGACATTTTTATGTACTTTTGCTTTAAAACGGGATTTTTTATTAAATAAAAACATTGTAATCAAAATTGCAATTTCCTCCCACATCGACAATCACCGAAATTCATTTATTAATTTATTAACCATTTGACGCAGTAATAGACCGTTACAATTGTAGAATTTAATATAATGGAAAAAAGAAAATGAATTGTATATTTTTAATAATATAATACACTGCTGTAATATTAAAAAAAACACTCATAATGTAGAAGAGTGAACAATTTTCGCATCGAGTTAGTAGTTTTTTTTTCACTCATCGACATTTTGAGAGAATTACTAATTAACTTATGCATTAATTAGACATTAGCACAGTTCACATTATCGATCACTCCCAGTCGCACTTCACCTTTCTTCATCAATGAAATCTCGAAGGAATCCTTCCAATCGCATCACACCTACCTTTCCGCCACTCTCTAAACCCTACCTTCCGCCTCCGCAAAAAACGACTACTCTCATAATGTAGAAGAGTGAAAAGTTAAAAACTCACTCTTTTTTTTAGATAAAACCGAGCCACTCGGAGCTCGATTAACTCAGTTATCACTCGCTTCCAAATTTTGAGAGTACATCCCGAAAAAAAGCTCAAAGTAAAAACCGCAAAGTGTACGTAAACTCTCTGTGCATTCCAGGAATTCGGCGACACCGACCCGCTGACGCTGGCGCAGGTGCACGAGCACCTGGTGCGCAGCCCGCCGCCGGCCTCGTGGACGCGCAGCCCGGTGTTCCACTTCCCGCACCCGCAGGACAGCCCCAGCAGCAGGTCGGAGCCGGGGGGCGGCGGCGGCGGGGGCGGCCACTGCTCCCGGGGCTCGAGCTCACCGGGCTCACGGTCGGCGATGCTGCGCCGCGAGCACGAGCACCACCACCACCACCACCACCACTCCAGGGACACCGAGACGCGAGGTGACGCGCGCGCGCTCCCGCCCGCCCTCGACCTTGCCGGATTATGCAACCGCCGCCCTCCTCTCTATATCGATTCGCCGCGGGCGGCGCGTGCATCTTCCGCCGCGAGGTTGACGCACGCGACCGGCCGAACCCGCGGATTCGGCCGAACGGCCCGTAGTGTTTGCTTCGCTTGATGAGTTTTCGGGACCGCGGGCAGGGGGTTCGGGTACAGCGGCGCGGGGATTTAAAGTGGCTTCGGCGAGTTGCGCAATACGTTAAAATGGAACTGTTTTTGATTATCAACGCTCGCCTCGTGCGCCTATAAATATCGCTTGATTCAGAGTTAATTACGGTTGTTTTCTTATATATTAGAAAGTTAGTTTTGCTTAGCATTTATCGATTTTCCAATTAAATGAGCAAGTCGTATTTTATGAGATTCCAAAATTAAGCTTTACATGATTCCTGGAAATTGTTTATTCACTGCAGAATTTACTTATAAAAATTCTATAATAAGATACCTTTTAGCATTCAACCAAGAGTCGAATTAAAGTACAGATTTTTTTTCTTAACTAAGCACATTTCATTTTTTTACAAAGACAACTAGTACAATTCAAATCTACCACGAAGATAAACATTTTTTGAACTTTTATTGCGAAAAAAAGCAAGTTTGCATCTTTTATCAAGACTCTACAATAGCAAAACTAGTTAGATGGACATAAAAAACTTTTAAAATGTTTAACGTCGTTAAAACGTGTTTTTTTTGCGATCTTTTAAAATGTCCTCACGGAGAGTCTAAAATATATTAATTTTCTTCAGTAAATTGAAACGTGCTTTTTTGCATTAGGAGCAAGGACATTCAAGCTTGATTTTTGCTTCACTTTACTTCAAAATAATTATATCCTTTTTTTATTTATTTTTTCTTATTTTTTTTATTTTGTATGTTAAGAAATAAGACTGAATAGCATCCAATCGACTGTAATTGTATCTGCAAATTGAAGAGCATCCAGAAAGATCCTTAACTTGCAAAAGTAGAACAAAAAAATAAAAAAAAACACCTTGAACTCGAAAAAAACCCTGAAAGCTCGAGGGAAAAAAAAACGAGTCGGCATTGGGCTCCCCCCCAAAATCGATAAAGCGATATACCCCACGCGGCAGCGGCACAGTGCCGACTGGCGCATTAAGGGCCGCATTATGCATTAGGGTCATTAAGCCCCTCGTTAAAATGAAAATTAGCCTCGCGGCACTCATTAGCGCCTCTCCTCATTGCAGATCGGCACTCGCACACGTTCTCCCTGCTGAACCCGACGCCGATCCGCTCGCTCTCGGAGGTCCGCCGGCTGCACCGCTCCGCCGAGGACAGCGTCCAGCTGATGTCGTCCGAGTGAAGCTCCGGCCAGGTAGTCGTCGTCGTCGGCCGATGATTCATTTTTCTTTTCTCCCACACCCTCCCCACCTCAACCTCGAGTCCTCGATCGCCAGGAGTCGGTACGATGAGCCGTCGATCGCCAGGACCTCGTATAGGGACGCCTCGATCGCGGGGAGTCCGCGAGGCGAGAGGAGCGTGGGCGAGGGGTCGGGGAGGTGACCGTTTCGACGGGCCGAGCGGGGCTCGTTTTGTCGTCGTGGGTAACGTGCAAGCCGCGGGTGCGCGCTGAGCGCGCGGGCCGGCATCAATGCCAATTGTGATCAAATCGTCGATTCTCAAGTGGAATTTCACGCTCGATATTGTACCTTTTGTCTTCGGTGAATTGCGCTTTTTTTTCGCCCGACGCCGAGAGGTCGGGGTCGACCGGCGCTGCGAACGGATCTTTTCGCGGTGGCGCCGCTTTTCGAGCGAGCTTTTTGCCTCGGTTTTTTTTTGCTCCGACGCGCGAATTTTTCTCTCGATTACTTCGCTTCACGAGTTTAAATTGACTTGTGTAAATAACGAGGAGTGCGTTAAGAAATTTGTTAGTTTTCTATTGTTTTGTACATTTTGTTAAATTTTTTCTAGTTTTGTTATCGCATTTTTTTATCGTTAAGCTATAACCAATTTCCATGTACTTTTAAGTAGTTCAATTTAAAGTTTAATTTCGTACTTACTATACTCAGTTGAAGAAATCAATGAAAAAGAAGAGGGAAATTTGCCAAAAAAGAAAACCGGATACACTGTGTTAAAATTACTGCAGCAAACAAATAAAAAAGGGTGAGTTCAGGGAGAGACGTAATTACTTTTGTAAAGCCTTGGGACAATTTTATTATATAAATATATAAGTAGCAATATGTAAATAATTTTAAAACCAAAAAACTGGAAGTAAGTCGCGTCGGTAGATAACAGAACAAAGTAGACAGCTGCCTTAGCCAAATAAGTTAACGACGTGCATGCGATGAGTATATATGCATTTTTGAGTATGAAAAGTCTCACGAGCCTTTCGTACAATTTTAGCCGGGCCTATTCACCTTGTACGAATTTTATCTGTTAAGTTTTTTCTAATAGCGCTATCGAAACTTTGCTCCAAGATTGCATAAATTATCTTTAAGTGAAAATCTACTTTGATTCGTATTTTACGTGACGATTGCCAGTCTCGATTGATCGAGGAAATTGGATCGAAAAGTACGGTGATTAAAAAATTGTTGAGGCATCGGAACGATGAACGTTTATCTATTTTAACTTAAAAAAGTTTAATAAGAAAAGTATATCAGTTCGAATCTCAAACTGCTCGCTATAAGTTACTAGTTATATAGTGTTGAATAAAATAAACGAGAGTAAATTTTATCGCACAGTCAACAATTTTACCAAGAGCATGCTATACTCATTTTTCTCCTAACTTTCTACATCTTCCTTCTGTCTTTCTCTTTCCGTCACTATATATCTCCCTCTCCTTCTACCTCTTCCTTGCTCTCACCTTAGCATGAAAATGTCGAGCCACGCTAAAAGCAGCCTCGTTTTGTAAGCGGACATAACTTAAATTACGCGTCGTTCAACGATATTTTTGTAACGTCGATATATTCCCCGCAAATATTGAATTCGCTTGACCCGCACGACACTATTTTTCTAGAAAAAAAAAATTAAAGATGTTTTGAAGCAAACGGCAACTTTGACCGACGATCGACTTTTGCAACGATCTTTTTAAAAGAGATAAAGGAATAAAGGAACAAAATATACTTTTTCGAATCCGGGGGAATCTTTTAAAACTCGCTCCGCGTCGAGGCGAGTTCCACTCGCCTCGCGTAATTCCATCCTATACGATCACTCATTGAAAGCGCGTTCGATTTTTCATGTTCTTCAAATTTATCAAGCGTACGCTACACTGCATTATCGTGGAAATTGATAAAAAAAATAAAAAAAATTTTGAATCTGAAGCAACTGCTTTTTTCGCGACAACGCGGCGAGTTGTCGGCTGTCTCAGTCTCTCTGCACCTCTTTTATCAAGGCTAAATGCAAGGAAAATACACTTGTTTTTAAGCGATGCGTTGAAAATTATTAAAAAAAAATACTATTATCGAAGTAAGACAAGAGAATCATTAACTATTTAAACGTGACTAAAAATAAATATTACCGAGATATATATAATTAGCCCAGTTCACAAGGAAAAAAAGGCGAATAGGGGACCGATAAGAGAGATAAGGGAGAAACATATACGTTTGAAATTGTTATTATCGAATTTATTGATTGAAGTAAGAGTTGCTTACACTTGGCAAGTGAGAATCCAAATCGAACTTATGTCTACATAAATTTGAAGAAACGACACGTAGCTGTAAACTAATAAACAGAAAAAAGTATAAAAATGAATGAGTAGTTGTAAAATAAAATAAATTGTGTATAAACATAAGATATTGTATACACTATGACAATGAGAAAAAAAATTGTGAGAGGTTGTACGAGAAATCTTTTCTATAAACGATTTAAATAATAAAAAAAAATTACGGGATTAACAAAAGAAGAGGTGAAAGAATGTTTCTCATTGTTTGCGGTGAATTTATTTTTTAGCGAGTTAAGTTGACGCCTCTAAGATAAAAGAAATATAAATATATATTTTCGAAGTCGCTTAAAGACAAAACTATGATACTATTATTATTGATTCACAAAGTTTCAATCACTAACGATAATAATAGTTAAAAGAAAATAAAACAAGGATACAGTCAGAAATTATCATAGTTACCCTTTAAGTAAAGAGACAGAGGTTACACATTAAACATTTAAGAGAACGAGGCACAAAACTGATTTCCTATAGAATACTTAATTGTAATCAAATAAAGAGAATAAAAAATATATGAACGCGCGTACTCGCGCGTAAAGGAGGGAATACATCCAGAATTTAAATTTTTTTAGAGAATTTATATACGAGTCATCGATATATCTACAAGGCACAAGAAAGTAAAAAAACGACTTTTAGTGAATCGAGTTCAAGTATTATTACGTGCAGGTTTCTAGCTTTCTGTGTAATTTTACAAAGTATCCTATTAAATTTTATAAGGTTACGGTAAAGTTTAATAGTGCCTATCGCGAGATTAGTTGTTTAAAAAGGGAAAGAAAAACTTTTAAAAATGGAATAAAATTAACTGATGAATTTTTAGATTATTAGCTGTTGATGGTAAAAAGTAAACTATTTTTGCTGGATGTATCCTCTGGAATATGCAAAAAAACGAGGCCTACACGGAGGAAAAGTTCCATCCACCTTGCGATCGGCCGTATGAAAAAAAGTACTTATGCACAAATCTTTGAAGTTGCGAGGGTGCGGATCACTTCGAGTGGTACAGCGATGTGTACATATGCAGTTTCGTTTGAAGTGTCGATTGTAAACGAAAGTTAACTGAAGAGGTGTTTTGAACCAGGTGCTTTGGCATGCAAAAAATACTCTACTCAAGTGTATACTCAGAAAACGTTGGTTTAATAAATGTAATAATTTGAATATAGTTTACAGGAGATAGAACAAAATGAGATTATTGAATTTACGTGATAAAGGAGTTTCTTCATTTTTGGGCTGCAAATTTTGACCTAAGCTTAAAGTCAAAGTATTAATATGAATGTGTAAACTACGTGAAAAATATATTGAAGATTATTCTCTTTAAATATTGATGCAAGTATAACTATAAATTAAAAATTTTAAAAAAGAATATTTTTCATGTCTTAACTATGTTTGTCTCGAATTAATATTTTAGATTCAATACGTTTTGTACTGTAGTTTACATCTATCTAGTGTTATTTTTTTAAATATTTTTATAATATTTTACAGAGTTTTTTTAAATTAAACATTAAAAATTGATTATTCAGCTTTTTCCAAAAACTGTGACTTTTTCATATTTTATTATAAGAAAATGCATCTAAATTATCACTTCCAATATTTACAACCCAAAGCTGAAAAAACTCTTCTGATTAGTTTACAAAACGAAATAATGTTTTCAATAGAATATAAATATTTCACGCGGACGATTTCTGCGCCTTTGTGAAAATTTACGTTCGTCGAGACCATTTTCACATTCTTTCTCAGCGATACCGATAAGCGATAGTGTACCTTTTACGCGTGAATTACTGGAAAAGAAGTTCCGTACAACTTGAAGAAAGCGATAACCATTTGCCATTTATCATCATAAGTTAATCATTCATTAACTAAAATCATGTTGTAAAGCATTTTGTAACTCGACGTGATTTATATGCGTTTTACGTTCAATGAATTTTGAATGTTAACGTATTTGTTAGCCTTGTAAAAGTTAATTTTTATTCGAGAAATTATAAATATATTTGTGTTACTGTAATTGTGAGTTTCTTCATTTATACATCCTCTCACTACTCCTTTAGAATTTAAAAAATTTAATCAGGTTTCTTAGAATATATACAACAAAATTATACAAAAATAAAATTAGTGGTTTCCTGGCAAAAAAACGGAACTCCGTATTTCATTTAATCGAGATACTTTCGTTCTAATATTGACATTACAAACAAGTTGTTCAATTTTCACAGAACATGAAGTGATTAAGTACTTATATTGAAAACTCTGGAGGTAAGTCATTCAGATAAGATAGAACTGCCTATTAATTAATATCTTATTTTAATTACAACTGCTTATATTATCAGTTCTTTAAATTAAGTACATAAATGATCACGACTTAATCTTAAATAGTAATAATTTACTGCAAAATGCAGTTCTAAACCTTTAATCTTAGATCCATATGTTTAATAACTATTTCTTGCACAGAATTATTTACATTTTCATAACACGAATCTCAGAATGGATCAGTGTAATTATAAAATGATGCTGATCATCTTTACCATGGTTTATCCTCAGATCATGAAATTCACTCGTATAATCAGGACAACCTACAACAATTTTAGAAGTAGACTTTTTTAAATAGAAAAAATAGCTTTTGGTGTATCATTAAAAATTTACCTTTAAATCTATTCCGTTCGTCAGAAGCTTCAGTAAAGTATTTTTTCATTTCTTGAAAGATAGACGTTTTTACTTCTTGCATCTCCTACCAGTATTCAGCTTCTCATTTAGTTTCTTTTCTGGTATCAACTATAAAAATTAAATGTAAGTCTCTTTGTAAAGATTTTTAGATTTTTTAGGCAGTGAAGAAATCAACTGTATCTAGAATATCACAATAGTTTCATTAACTAATCTTTCAGTAATTTCAATATAAATTTTTCTTTGATTGATTACTGATTGATGTGATCCTGAGTCACCTCATTTGAATGCCATTAATCATGGCAATATTATTATATCTGTATTATTGCACTACTTAGTAATTTTGCTGAAGTTCTGCGAAATGAATGACCAGTATACAGATTTGGATAAGGTAAATTTAGCCATTCTGCTATTCTGTGTGGCATGGCACCTATCTTGTTAATCCCTATGAGCTGCTTTGTACATCTTCCCTTTTGGTAATTAAGGAAAAAGTGATCATCCGTAACATTCCTTGGCCTTAGATTCATATATTTTATAACTATCTCCCTCAATGCATTATTTACAATAAAAGTCCTCATACCACGAGTCTTAGCATCTGGCAATGATATTACAAGCTGGTTATTTACATCTTTTACCTGATTTATTCTTAAATCATGTAATTCCTTCCTACTGCAAGCTCCAGTAACTCCTATAATCAGGATAACCTACAATAATAAAAGCAAAATGTTTTAATGGAAAAAAATCATTTTTTTTAATTTATAAAAATTTACCTTTAAATCTAAATGTTGTTCGTCAGGAGCTTCAGTAAGAAATTTTCTCATTTCCTCAGAAGTAAAGGTTTTTGCTTGCTTGCATCTAACACCAATATTCAGATTTTTCAAGAAATACCGTAGTTGAGTGTAATTTTTTATATCAATATTTTTTTTCTTTTTTATCATTGCTCTTAGCATAGAATACTTAGGCCACAAAGAAATTGGAGCCATTTTTGTTGACAATTCCTTGAAATAGTCTAAAAGAACATTCTCACTATAGGATTCAGTTTCTTTTTCTTCCATCCACTTTACAAATAGTGCATAAGTTTCTTTGTAAAGCTTTTTAGATTTCTCAGGCAGCAAATCTTCATCTGCATCTTCAGAATCACATGATTGTTCATCAACAAACTCTTCAATAATTTGATTGCAATGTTTTTTCTCATCTATAGAATGCTCTTCGTAATCCTCTGCATCCTCACATGAAAGCGATTCAGCAAGGGGCTTTAATGAATCTATACTAGCTGCTGCGTCATTTAGTAACGATGCTGATGTCGTGCGAAATGAATGTCCTGTGTACAGTTTTGGAAAAGGTAATTGTAACCATGTAGCTATCTTTTGTGGTGTGGTTCCTATTTTGTTGATCCCTATAAGCTGCTTTGTGCATTTACCCTTCTGATAATTGAGAAAGAAGTGATCATCTTCAATATCACTTGGTCTTAGACTCATATATTTCATAAGAATCTCTCTCAGAGAATTATTTACAGTAATAATCCTTGTACCACGAGTTTTAGCATCTGGCAATGATATTATAAGATGATTATTTATATCTCTTACATGATTTATTCTTAGATCATGTAATTCCTTCCTTCTACAAGAACCAGCCACTCCTACAATCAGCAGTACCTACAAAAATTTTAATAATTAACTTTTGAATAGAAAAAATACTCTTTTTTTTATAAATTTTTAAAAATTTACCTTTAAATCCAAATTTTGTTCATCTGAAGCTTCAGTAAGGAATTTTTTCATATCTTCAGATGTAAAAGTTTTTGCTCGCTTGCATCTAACACCAATATTTGATTTCTTCAAGAATAAGCGCAGTTGAGTATAACTTTTTATATCAATATTTTTCTCTTGATTTAGCATGGCTCTTAACATTGAATACTTAGGCCACAAAGATATTGGAGACATTTTTGTTGACAATTCTTTGAAATATTCTAAAAGAACATGCTCACTACACAATTTGATTTCTTTTTCTTCCAGCCACTTTAAAAATTGTAAATAAGTTTCCTTGTAAAGCTTTTTAGATTTGTCAGGCAGTGAATCTCCAGCTGCATCTGCTGCCGTTTCATATTGATCCGGAAGGATATAACTCTCATCTTCGCTGCTATAGTCAGGACATTCTGTTTTGAAAAACTGTATAGCAGGTTCTTCGTAAAGCTTGTCTTCAGACTGCGAATTTTCAGGTTCTTGTTTTGCAACTGCACATAGATCTGGAAGTATATAATTCCCCTCTTCACTGCTATCGTTTTGATATTCCCAGTTCTGCATTGTTAAACAAAATAAATAATCAAATGAGTGGATTTGCTTCCAAATACAACAAATGCACTGACGAATTCTTAGTACTTTAAAACATATTTTACAATGAATAACGGAACACGGATGTCACGGAGTTCGAGCACTACTAAATCATTTTCTAACCCAACCTTCACTGGTTTCATATATATATAGCTGCATCTGCAGGCTGCAATATCATCTGGTATCACAATAAAAATAGTGACTCGCGTACTAAAACAGTAAACTACATTACCTATTGATATTTCAAAAATTAAAAATTTCTATTTTCCTTGTTTATTGTTATAACAGTGTGAATAACGTACTTCTTATAGCATACTGAAGCATAAATTCACTCGGACGCCCAATTCACACTCTTCCGTAAACATATATTATATCAATATTTTCTCACTTATTAAAAACAGTATCTTATACAGCTGTTGTTTCTTTAAAATTTCTTTTTTAAAACTCAATAAATTTCTCCAAAATATAAAAAATGCAGCAGTTGTGTCCTTTTGCTAAAAATCACACATACATATATTATGCATATAGCCAGTAAAGATGTTTAAATTAAAGCTACTGTTATAATAAAACTCAACTGATGTAAAAAAAACTTTAAATTTCAACCCTTTCACAGTATATTGCACCTTTTTAAAGAAGATATTTCTAGACACTTCCAATGCAACTCATAACTTACATTATCAATATTTAATAAAAAAACGCGCAAAGTTTATTCGGAAAGCATAAATATTTACAAAGAATTCCCAATCTCCCCCGCGATTATGCGTACAATTAAAAGCGCCAGATAAAGCGCTCTCCAAACACTGCAATCAATCAAGCGGCGGGCGGCGATATCAACCTACAGCCGCAAGCTCGCAAGTACATATACCATCGCCGGCTCGAATCCCGTGCAGTCCGCAGTTGCATCTCGGCAGCGCCGCAACGAACTCGTCCGTCGCAGCTAATTAAACAAGGATAAAACGTAAACTAGTCGGCACCGCGTGCGCCGCCGCACCTTATCAATTTACCACCTCGCGCACATAAATCGATCCGGGCACCCGTAGAGACATCTGGAGCGCAGCGTTAACCGATCGACTGGCTGGCGCCGGGGCAGCAGTGTCAGCCGCGCGCGTCCGTCGGATGCATCGCCGCTGCAGCCGGAGCGCGCGCTTTACGTAATGCGGCGCGGCAGCGCCGACAGGATGAGGGGCATCCTGGTGTTCGACCGCCTGAACGACGTCCTCTTCGCGGAGTGCGACCGAGGCTTCGCCGAGCACATACGCCGGCTCGCCCGCCTCCAGGGCCTCCTCGATGACAAGGTGCGATCTCCGTGTTTTCCTTTTTACTTACGCGCGCGGCACCCCCGCGTGCGCATTCCGCGCGCACTAACTCACGCGAGCGTTACATAAATATACCGGAGCTGTCAAGGATCGAGTGTTTTTTTTTTCTCTTTTCTCTTGTTGCTTTATTACGTGATTTGTTTGACAAGTGGTGGTTTAGAAGTGATTGGTTTTGAGATTTAAAAGTTGCATGTATAGTTTTTAGTGGTTGCAAGTATATAGGGAGTGTTTGTTGCTTATAGTGGCGATTGATTGCGGTTTTGCTACTTGCAGGATGAAGGCGACTCGGAGAGTTTCAGGCCCAGCGCGAATGTCATCATGCAGCTGTTCTCGCCGATTGTTACGTCGCAGCACGTTATGGCATCGCAGTTCGGGAACACGTACACGGCGATGAAGTGCCAGGATGGGACGAATATGGTTTTCGACGAGTTCATGGGGTACACTTTCATCCATGTGGCCAACGAAGAGGTGGAGCTTATGAGAAGGACCTTAGGAGTGTGTGTCGCAATTGTGAGGCATGTATGTGGCCCTGATGTTTCCATGTAAGCCTTTTATTTTATTTTAAGAATCTAATGTATATTTGTAATATTCATGCAAAAGTTTACTTTTGATATTTACGTTTTAGATTGAAAACAAACAAGCGGAAGGTGCAATTAGTATCTCTTTTGTTGGAGGCATGGAGTGATTTGAGAGGAAAAGAGCAGAGTATTTTAACAGAAGCAATCGAGCAGTTGTCAGTAAATGCAGATTTAGCATCCGCTACATTGAAAGTTCTGAGCGATGCAGCTGACAAATTGAAATCTCAACCAGAGTTTTCAAATGTGCATGTTCTGGTGCTAGTCGATCACAAATTTTTATCTCTTTTTTCAAGCAAAAATGCACACGATTTATTGGCATCAGATATTTTATTGATGATTCTTTTGTGTCATGTAATTAACAGAAACAAAGAGGAGTGCAATAATTCTGAATTAGATACCAAAGAAAATTATATTCTTTTATCTCAAAATAATGTAGTTAATAAGGAAGAAGAAACTAAAGATAAAAAAGGTTTTGGAAAACTTTCAAATCCTACTTCTGAAGATATAAATAACTTGTTCGGTAAATATTTATAATTACATTTCAGGTTGAAAAAATAAATTACTAATTTTTATACTGTTTTTGTTCTTATTTTATCAGAAGGTTCAAGGGATTCATCAGTAACTGAAGAATTACATTCCTATGGTCCAGATGGAGTTTACAGTCAAGTTATGATACTTGGTTCAGAGGAAACAGGATACACGGCTAATGCAATTCACATATCTGAATTAGCTAAAGGAATCAATTTAGTTACAGTAGTGGAAATGACAAGCTTTGCCATATCATCTGGGCTTTATGAGAGCTTTAATCATTTGAATGCTATAAATGGACTTCAGTTGCAAAGAGACTTTGATGAAATGAAGTCTGCATTTGATAACTTGGAATCATCTATGAAAAAAATGTTAGACGGCATGAAAAAAAATAGGTCAAACATAAGCAATGATGTGGATATGTGTCAAAGACGGCTGCAAGTAAAGTGGGACTATTTCAAGAAAAAATATGGAGAATTATTAAAATCACGAGATTCAGAATCTTTGTTACAAGTTGAATCAAATGCAAGTAGTTTTCTAGATGCCCTGAAAGAACTTTTCCGATTGACTTGTCTAAATAAAATTTTCCTGAAACATGGAAAAGATGTTATAGTGACTGTTAGTAGGCTTGTCAACCAAAAACTTAATGATTTTAGTGACTTCCTCAAAGTAAAAGCTCTGAAGAACTTCACCATAGGATCATATCCTTTTCATATTTTATTACTTAAAAATATTTATTATTTGGAAAACTCCAGTGGAAACAAAAGTAAATATTTCATTAAAATGAAATTTGTTAAAATATATTTATTTTCACTGCAGTTTTTCTGATTATTTGTGTAGAGCAATTTTCTGAAAGAAATACACTTAATTTCTTGAATGAGTAGAAATGTAAATGTAATTCTTTTAGAGAATTATTTTGGCTTTTTGTGAAAATCTGTGTATTGTTGCGTAAAATGCTTCAAAGTATCTGCCCTTAATGCTTGATTTTGTATCTCCACGAGAACTTCCCTAACGATCAACAAATATCTTGAAGAATTTCCTGGACTGGTACATTTTATATACATTGACAGAACAACTAATAGACTAACTGCGCCAACTGTAGATTTTACTAACCTGGAAACGTTAGCATTGACAACAAAAAAGGTAAATTTCATTATAAGGTCACTATTAAAATAACTAAATTGTCAAAATCATCAGTGATTAAATTTTATTCTATAAATTATTAAAGCAAAGGGATAAATTTCAGTGTAATAAAATATAGCGTAACTTTTTATAACGATTTTAAAGTTTCTATTTGTATATTAAATTTAAAAATATCTTAAGATAAGCAAAATACATTAACAGAAAACTTTATCACTTTTGTCTTGCACAACCGTATTAAGTAAGCATTAAGATTGTAAACTAATATAATTAAACAAATACTTTATTTATAGATATGGACAATGGTTGAGCAAAGTAGGATACACCTACAAGAGGGTCACATGTCCATAATGTGGAAAGATACAACCTTTAATTATGCTTATTTTTTATGGTTTGAAGACAGTTCGGTAAGTTTAAGATTTGAAATATTAACACAATCTTTTATTTTATGTTATATTAAATACGAATCGTAATTTGGTTTTTTTAGGGATCACCATTAAAATGTAAAACATACTTCAATCACATGTTAAAGAATTTTCCTGTACCTGGCATACTTTGTGGAGACTATTACAGGTAGTGTATAAGTATTCAGTTACTTTTACTTAAATACACATCTGTTTTTTTAACAATGATTTAAGTAGACTTCTGTTTTAACCGATGATGTACTTCTAATTCAATATTAAACATCGATAAAATGGCAATTAATTGAAAGCGTAAAAAAATTGTAGTGTGAGAATAATAATTATTTTAATCTCGTTGAAACTAAGAAAAATATAAAACCGTTTGTATGAAATATATAGTCACTGAATTGACGTTTGGACGGTCGAAAATTATTTTGTTTCTTACATCAATATTAACATACTTATTATTCTCACATTATAGAAATATTCCATGCTGAAATTTTCAACAACTTACATTAATAACTGCAATACTATTACAATATTCTTATTTTTATTTCTCTCCTCAGAAAACTAGCAGAGGCGTACTTTCCCAAAATGTCGCCTAGCAAGATGAGAATCTACGAGCTCTACTGCGTGCACTTGGGCCTGGCGACGTCGTCGTGCGTATTGGAGCACTCGCGAAGACTTGCCGCGACGATCTGGGAAGTCACGGGTCTGCCTAACAATCCCGCAGACATACTTTAAAATACATGTGTATCTGTACACCTTTTTGCAGTGCAAAAAGTTTTGCCACATTCGCATTTGCGGAAATCGCGTTCTACGCATCAATCAAATGCAAAGTGGCCTTTACACCAGTTGCGCGCGATTCACTCTTATTTCCGCATTTCCAGGAACTGACTGTTTTACAAATCATTCCATAATGAATTTCATATTTACAGAAGGAATTGTAACAACAAATAAAGAAAAAAAATAGAAAAAGATTATTGAAAAAAAAAAAAAAAAAAATACTTGGTGTTCATTACTTCACATAATACACACTGCTGTTGAGTGTATCAAAGGCAAACTTCAGGTATTTACAGACTACAGCCGATCAGCTTCGATTGTTACCGGCTTGTGTAAGAAATTCGGATTTACTCGACGTCCTCTCGGGCTTTATGAACATGAGTTAAGTATCACCGTCATCACGGTCAGGTGATAAACACGACCTTATGTTGGAAGAGCTGCTTCTCGATCTTGATGCAGCTGTACTGTCTTGTATAAATTGACTTGTAGATCTTTTGGATTTACTCTGCTCTGTGTTACTACTCAGGTTATCTCTACTACCTCTTGTAAATGTAATATCTCTTTCGGTTGAAGATCTTCTTTGTCTTTGGTCACGGTATTCAATATCTTTTACTGCTTGTCTAACACTAACACTTGGTTCAGGACTCTGTAATCAGATCAATAGCTTCTTAACTTGGGAAAACGTCATTTTCTATTTAAAAAAATTTCTTTTTTTAATATAATTACATTTAATTTTTAATACAATTTTCTTTCTAAAATTATTGTTACATGAAATAGTCATGTACCTTTTCAATATCACGTAGTTCAAGTGTTTCAGGACTTTTTGGTTCTGAGTGAGTGTCAAATTTACACTCCATATCCAGTTTTTCCATTTCTTCTTGTAATTTGCGTTCTGTGTATATTCTTCGAAAATATTCATTACGAAGTACAAATACTCGATTTTCAAGATCTGATACTAATTGATCACTTTCTGATATTTTTGGAATTAATTTCTCTAAAAGATTGTCTGCGGCATCTTGTATCATTGTAACTGCTTCAACTCCAGAAACATTTTTTAAATCCTTTCTATAATAAAAAGAAAATTAGAAGTACATTTAACTATAAAGAAGTTAAAAATACAGTAATTTACATGCCTAATGTGACTGTAAACTTCGTTAAATGCATCGTAGTTACTTGAATGCGTTGGTCTGGGCTTGTAATCTGAGCCATCAGCTCTTGATGCATCAGCACCTAAATTACTAATCTTCAAGGAGACTGGTTTAAATGCTCTGCTGTTTAAGAAATATAAATTTATTAATTTTTGAACAGTATGACTGAAAAAATGTTATAAAAATTAAGATTGTTATGGATAATAAGATAATCTAAGTTTTAAATAACATTCAGGACTAAAAGAAGTTTTTTAATTGTTAGTAAATCTGATAAGGTAAATCTGATAAGATTAAAATACTATCTAATTTTTAATCAATTTAATGTTAATATTTTTATTTCTTATTTAAAAATGCAAACCTTTGTTTCCTTAGTAGCAGATGCTTAAATTTGTGGGTACCTCCCATTTCGGATACTGAAGAAGTTAAAATGCAAAATAGAAAGTTCTCAGGAGCTAATAAATCATTTTTTGTTGTGAAAAATTCTGTCAATTCTTCATCTAAATTTTTGTCTCTGAATGATGGAGACATTGTAGGAAACTCTTCACGAAAATGGTACCATCCCACAACATGTTTTGCACTATTACCTAGGACATTATCTAACTTTTCTCTATCATTTTTACCAATACTGTTAAAGAATGGATCTCCTACGGGATAAGCCATAATACTTTTTATATCTAAACATAAAAAAATTAAATTTAAATTACAAAAATCACATAAATCAATATCAAAATTTGAAATTGTTCAAAATTGTCCTTAGCTTACCTATATGAAATTTTGTGTGCTCGATTTCCCTTTCTACATCTGTAACTTTTTTTGTAACATAAACTAGAATCTCTCCAAGAAGAAAACCAATCTGAAAAGGACAAAACTATTTACTTTAAATCATAAAGAAGATAAAAGCAAGAATAAGCGGCAACATTTTGAGGTTAACATTAACCTAATTTTCATCGGTTCTCACACCGTTTATTCGTTTAGTGCAAACTCGAAAATCACAAAAACGTTAAATTATCGTTGATAAAAGAATAGATAAATCCGCATTCTCACCTGATCTTCAATCCGTCTATTCTCATAAAGTAGAAGAGAAAACGCAGGCCCGGAAATCGTGACTAACAACTCGTCGTCGGCCATATCTAGCTGATAAGTCTAACACTCAACCTTTTTTCACTAAAAAAATAAAAAATGAAAACCAAATATCCAAGCTCCTCTTTTCAAAGATCCTCGGGAGATTGTACTCGTAGCTGCAGTGAAAAAAGCTCGTCCGAGCTAAAATCTGCGGTGATCAAGTGGGAAACCGCGAAGTGCCGCTAAAGTGCAACACACTATACAAATTACAAGGTGGAGTGGATAGAGCGAGAGATGCGCAGACGAAAGCCGCGCATGCATGCGGACACCTATCGCCGAGCTGAGATTCTGAGAATGTAAACACACGATCCCAGCGATACACGTGAGGTTTTCTTCTTTCTTCAGTCTGTAGCTGCCTGCAACTGCGTGCGTATTAGTCGTAGTCCACTCGGTTTACTGGCTCGTTGACTAGTGCGGAGGTGAATTGACTCGCAGTTATCAGGAGGAAATCGTACAATCAGCGAAAATATCGCTTAGAAGAGAGCTTTTTTACTTTATGTAAGTACTGCGTTTCGCATTTTCTCTCAAAGATTCGACCAAATTAAAAAAACGTTTTTTCGATGAAATTTTGAATTAATCTTATTAAACAAATGGTTTTAATGTCTTCGTTTTAATAGTCGCTAAAATAATGCGGCTTTTGATTGTGTAACTGACTCCTATAAAAAGATAAGTCTCGGAATTATACACGCAGTCTTTGTAAAAAAAAGCTTCAGCATCTGTTTTTTTTATTTTGTTCCAGAACAAAGCGACACGCCTTCTCAGACAAAAGGTAGGGCGAAGACCCATAGTTGACGCATCAATAACAGCATTTCATTCATCCGAGATACAAGACGCCCTAACAAAAAAATAAAAGAAAAGCGATCGAATCAGAACGGATCGTCCAATTTTGCGCATTTGATCAACAAATTGCAGACGAAGCTTGTGCCTCCAGTGCCCATTGGGTCCTCCCACTCCCGTCAGCTTGGAGAAAAATCCCCCACCGCCGGACCTGTTTACTATATACCTCGGCCAGTCGCTACTGGCTCCCCGACGTTCTATATACGCTGCATCTGCTGGCTGCCTAGGGAATCAGCTGTGCGGCCTGCGTCGTGTATAGGTAGCCGTGCACACCGCGCACCCTTGGACGAGTAGCGCGACGACGACGGGTGCGGCGAGCTTGCGGAGAGGCTTTCCCCGCGGCGGTGGTGCAGGCCACTGGTATCTTCGTGCCAATTTGTTGGTGATCGGCGGGTCGCGGCTCGCCATCGCCGAAGAAAAGCGCCAGCTGGCTCGACTTCCCCTCCCCCGCGGAACTCTTTCCCCGTCGGCTGCTGGCCTCTATGAGGAGGTAGTCACGACGGGCCTCGACGGGCCGACGACTCTAGCCACCGCCAGGATGTCCGACATAAAGAGCCTCGAGCACCCCACGCTGAAGGTGAGCGGAGCGAGCGCGACGGGCCCTCCGTTGGGCGAATCCACGGCGATTCCCTCCGGGAAGTCGTCCGCGGGGGTCGTTTTGGACGGGCCTCGACTCGATACGGTCAAGGTCGAGGCGCTTTTTAACGCTCGGCCTGCGAACGCCTCTTTTTCGCGCTCCGCGTGCTATGGGAGACCTTTGTTTACGCTCGAGTCGTGGGGATTGCACGAGCGCAGAGGGGGGACAAAGACACCTGCTCGTCTGCTGCGCAATCGGGTCTTAGTCCCCACCTCAGCGTTGTTTTTGCCGAGAGCTTTTCGAAAATTTTACTCGCTGTGCTCCGTTATAGATTGTGAGGAACGTGCGCTTTCTTACTGATACTACTATTTACTGTGTCATTGTGCTGATAATCCTCAGTGCTTTTGTTTCATTAATTGATCAATGTTTGCTTGATCTTGACTTAGAGATAATTTTTATCTTTTTTTATTTTGGAGCTGTAAGTAATTTTTGTTTTTATTTATTCAAATTTCAGGTACCGTATGAGTTGTTGAATAAGAAGTTTCGTTCAGCGCAAAAAACTTTGGACAGAGAGGTGTCACATGTTCAGGCAGCAACAAATGAGCTAGAAAAGATAGGTTTAAGGGGAGAAAGTAAAAGTGTCCCAACAGGTGAAATAACACGTCTGTTAGGTGGTGTTGTGGCTAAGCTGCAAGTGTTGAAAAGAAAAGCTCAGGAGTCAATAGCTGAAGAATTACAAGCTGGAATGGTTTGCAAACGAAGATTGGACCACTTAAAGGAACACGCAAACACAAGTCCCAGTGCTGTGAATCAATGGAGAAGGCAGAGACTTGATCGAATGTTGGTCGAATATTTTCTGCGCAAGGGATATTACAAAACTGCCATAAAATTAGCTGATGCTAGTGATCTTAGAGATTTGACAAACATAGGTAGGCTAAAATTTGACCAACATAGGAGGATCTTTTAAATATAATTGCTTGAATAAAATTATTTTTTTTTATGATTATAATATCAAAGTAATATATTAAAAGTTAAAATTTTATCCGTAAAGAGATAATTTAATCAAAAGATTTAAAATAATTTTTATAATATTATATACTTTCTAAATTAGTCATTATAATTCCATAATAATCAAAGATCTTTTGAGTATATTTTTTTTATTAAAATTCATGTTTAATTAATATTTTACCACTTATTTATTTTTCAGATGTTTTTATGGTTTCACGTGAAGTAGAAAAGTCATTGGCTAATCATGAAACTGCCAGATGTTTAGGCTGGTGTCATGACAATAGATCAAAATTAAGAAAACTTGGCAGTACAATGGAATTTAATTTAAGAGTTCAAGAATTTATTGAGCTAGTGCGTTCAGATCGAAGACTAGATGCTGTTAAGCATGCACGAAAATGTTTCGCGAATTACGAAGACTATCAGTTACAAGAAATACAAGCTTGTATGGGTCAATTAGCATTTCCAGCTGACCCTCAGTACAGTCCTTATAAGGATTTACTGGACGAAAAACGGTATGTCCTAAAAATTTATTTAATTAATTAAAAAGTAAACAATCTTGAAAGAATATAATGAGTTATCGATTTTTCCAGATGGGACAGATTAATCGAACAATTCCGCCATGAAAATTACAGACTTTTCCAATTGGCTAGTCAAAGTGTTTTCACGGTGGCGTTACAAGCTGGCTTATCGGCTTTGAAAACACCCCAGTGCTACAGCGCGAGTAAAGAAGGGAAAAATCCAAGTTGTCCTGTGTGTCATGAAACCCTCAATGAACTTGCCACTCCTCTGCCTTTCGCCCACTGTTCACAATCCAGACTGGTTTGTAGCATCAGCGGTAAAGCGCTTAACGAGTACAATCAGCCGATGATGATGCCAAACGGCTATGTTTACGGCGAAAAAGTGAGTTAATTTTGTCTTTTCTATTTATAAAAATTCAAGCTGCTTAAAAGAAAGCTAACGTATTCAAATTGTTTTCAGGCTCTGGAGAAAATGGCACAGGAAAATAACGGCACTGTGATTTGTCCAAAGACCAAAGAAGTATTCCCTTTTAAGAAAATCGAGAAAGTGTTCGTGATGTAAAGTGCTGGAGCACAAGTTGTATCATACACATTAGGTTTAATTCTCTTTTATCTCACACTAGCTTAAGGATTTTTGATTATGTAGAATATTATCAATAATTAATTGTAAACTTAACTGTAAAAAAATTATCACGTAAAAAATAAACTATATTTTCAAAAAAAAAAAAAAGATTTCAATGTTTATGATAAAAGCGCTGCGAACTGGTTCGGCACTATTTTTTAGAATTTCTTTTTTTCTCAGAAATCACTGCAACTAACAGAATTTTTATTATAAATTAAGCAATTTATAGAACTTACAAATGTACCTAAATAGATATTATTTTTAAATCTGATTGTATTTCAAAATTAATTTTTATGCGGACGATAAACATAAATGTAACAGAAAATGTTAATATATTCAAGAAATTAAAAAAAATGTTTGCAAATATTACTTAAATAACTCTGTAGTCTAAACCTTTCCGAAAAAACTTAAAATTTTCAAGTAGACTTTTAATAACTAAAATGAGTAAAAGTTATACATGTACACAAGTAGTTTCTTAAAAAACTATACTTATTTAGACTGAGTCCGTCTGTTATGTTCTTAAGTCAAAATAGAAAGTTTTCTCTATGAGAAAGAGAAAAGAAAGGATTTGAAAGGATTTTTTTCGATTTTTAATAATTATTTATTTAACATTTTCAGCTACTTGATAGGATGGAAATGGCATGAAAATTTCATGTTCGTACACATGCATGTTTAACTTAGATTTGCAATTTTACAATGCTGAATGTATAAATTTGGTCATGATGAACGTACGATGTTCTTTTTTACAACAACATTTCACCATTCATTTCAACTTTTAATGTCAGTTCTTACACAACTAGAAAAAATCTACTCGTCACCCTGCCGCTTTTATGTTCTTGAGAAAGCAGGAAATTTATGGTTCTTTGGCCATGAGGTTTTTTTGTGAAACGAATGTCTAAACTAGATGATGAAAAATAAAAAATGGAACACACTTTGTGACCGAATCGACTTACAAAAATATTCCACCTACTCTAATGTCAGTGTCCGACGCATATTTCAATACATCTGATCCAATCAAATTTTCATCTTTTTTCGTTTTTTCTTTTATTTATTTTCTGATTTTATTGTCTGCATTGCTTATTATGAAGGATTGTCCAACTATGAGAATTTGGACTAACTTTACAGTATTAAATTATGACGATTTGCTTATCACAAATTATAAGTTAAATAAGAATATAAACTATTTTTAATTATGCATAGTTATTTCGTAATCGTGTTTCATTCAACCATTAATTTCATTATTATTATTAAACTCAAAAATCAAGTTTAAATCCTTTTAAAAAATGCTTTTTATAACAGTTTAAAATAAATTTCGCTTAAAATACACACAATTTTATAAATGAAATCGTGAATTATTTATCAGCTAATCGCCATTGCTTATAAATACATAAAGCCACTAATTTATAATGAGAAATCGTATATGAAGTTTGAAGAGTAGTAATGAATATTTACGAAAAATGCTTCGAAAATGTTTTTGATTTATCTAATAGATAGTGTTTTAGCGTTTAATGAGAAATAGTTTAAAAATGATCATTTTTATAGTAGGATACGTAGGAAGTAACAATTAAAAACAGAAATATTAAATCTAAAAAAATATTATAAATAAGATTATTTTTCCTAGAAAAGAACACATTAAGACACTTAAACGATTATGAAGTTGAAAACTAAAATTAATTGAAACTAAAGATATAATAAGAACTACTCAGCATTAAAATAATCGATTTATACTAAAAAAAAATTGAATTACAAAACATATTTCGATGATTGTCAAAGAGAAGTAGATTATGGTAGATAAAAATCCATAAGCATACCCGCAAAACACGTATTTTTTGTGAAAATAGCTAACATGGATGCTTTACTGGAATGCGGCTATATTTTTATGTAACCTTTTTTATTTTTATTTTAAAAGTTGAAAATGTGTAAAAATTTCAGGACATGATGTAAATATTTAAAGATAACGATGATGTGCACTTGTACTATAAGATTGCGATCTATCGCAATACCGCAAACCATTAAAAAAATAATAGTTAATAATATATATAAAGATAAAAACGACGGTATAAAAATGTTCTATAACAATAAAAATCCTGTCTTAAATCCCTGTTTTGTTTGTTTAACGAAATACGTTCAATTAATGACAGCATTGTATTTGAAATTCATTTTTCTTCTAAAACGTTTCACAAATAGTGATTATAAAAATTCATTTTTTGTCACTGAAATATACAAACTTTGCACTACTACTTATAATGTACATGTGCTTGACAAGCGGCTGTAATTTTCTATTTACCTTCTCTTATTTTTCATGTACAATAATGTTGGCTTTTTTCTTTAACATTATAAGGCTTTTTGGTTCAGCTACCCCGATGTTTGTTAAGAAAACTTATTTTTCTTTAAGTAAAAAATTGTAAATCTGTACAATTCTGAACAAACTGTAAATGTTTGTATTAAAATCATCCTGTGAACAATTAGATCGATTTAAAAAGTAAATAAATTGTAAGCTCAATTCAAATATAAATAAAGTTTTCCGCACATGCATAAAAATTGTACTAGATAGAATACATTGAGTTCTGCCGTCTTAAAAAAACAGTTTCCGATAATTCGAATTGCTAAAAGGACTCCAAAACCTTCAGACTTATCATACCTACATCGTTATTTAACAACTCTACCATAAGTTCAACAAATGAGCGTGGTTAAACGTAACCCCGTGTTATTTAGTTTCTGCCTGTACATTCTTATTGATACGATACTGTATCGATTGCTTACACCGCGCCGTGCCTTCTTCCGTATTTTTATTTCATTCGATTCAATAGCTTTCAAAAATAACGACGATATAATTGAACAAATATTTCTTTCACTCTCTCTATCTCTTTGAAGCTCGTGTTTAATGAGGTCACAAAAGAATCGGACCGCCTTTGATCCAGAGTCATACTTCGCTTGTCTTCTCTGTCTTGCTCTGCATTCGCTTTGTAGTTATTAAAATCAGTTCGCTCTCGTCGGTCGCTTTGAGCTTCTTGAGATCCATAGATGAACTCGGGTGTGAGCGCATTAACCGAAAGTCTTGATAATCAAAGGCATCACCCATGAGAACGCGATGCCAGAGAAGACGCCGGTGACGAGGAATGCTGCTCCAAACATACCAGCTGTTGACGCGTACTGCGGCTCCACGGTACTGAAATTGAAGAGTTTAAAAAAATACAATAGGACATTCCTAATGATGGGCTTCTTTATTTTATAACTTCTAAAACGAGTATGTAAAAGCGAGAACATTTTTAACTATCTATTCCAGATTAAATGAGAATATGAAGAAATTTACCTTGAGCAGTACATCATGGCAACGGAGGAAAAGTAGCCGCTGCTGAGTCCCATCGCCACGGCGATCGCAAAGAACACCCAGTCGTTATCAATCATAATAAACTGCCGCTGGCTGGCATCCACACCTTTCGGCAAGTAGTTGCAGGCCAAGAAGAGCGGGATGAAGAGCGCGCGCAGCAGAATTGGAATTATCACTAATTTTTTACCGGGCTGAAATCCAAGAAACATCAATTAACGAACTTTGCGTAAAAATCTCCTAAGCGTCAACTGGTCGAATAGAAAAGAATTCCTACCCATTGGAACCAGCCAGCGAAGTAGCTGCCGATCATGGCAGTAACGTTGAAGGTCATGAAGCACATGAGCGTGACGTAGAATTCCTTCGGCACGAAGAAGTCCGGGTCGGACCTCTGTATGTCGGACTGCACGGACGGAAAGAGCGCGAGCGTGACGAAGAAGACGAACCAGACGTTGAAGCACTGCAGGGCGCACTGCTTGAAGACCCGCCACAGGGGCGGTGACTTGGAGGCGTCCCTGCCCCCGTACTCGAGCTTCTTCTTCGCCTCCTTCTGCGAGAGGTACTCGTGGTAACGGTAGAAGCGCTGCGCACACGTAAAATAACTCCCATTAGTTAATCGTTTAGCTGACGGCGCGCTCGCGTTTTGTTACGCCTAGCGGCGATTCTTTCGATTATGCATTCTTAAAGGCGAGCGGATACGGGCAGTTTCCGCAAAAAAATAAAATCGTCGCGTCTATTTCGAGTCGCACAAAGGCACTGGAAATTATGACGCCTTTGTTTCGAAACTGCCGCGTTTATAAGCGTACATACAAGAGCGAAAAAAAAAGTTTTGTACGCGGGAGTTTTCGCATGAGTCATTGCATACTCACGTTAATAGGAAGCGCGAAGTAGGTATCAAAACACGCTAAAAGTACAAAAAGCGCTGTTATAAAGTAATATATCGCCGACGTCCGTGGATTCGGAGCGAAGTATTGAGCGAGCAGGCTGATAATGGACGTGAAGGTTCCACTTATATTCTGCAACAAAAGTAATTAACGATTTCCATTAGCGCTCGGGGCTGCAGTGTTTTTAATTCGCTTGATGACATCGATTTTGCGCTATAATCTACTTACGGAGCCCAGAACCACCGCTCCGGTGTACTTCCCCGGTAGTTTCGCTGCCATGCCGAACACCGAATTCTGGTAAATACCGTTCGAGGCTGAAAACACAAAGGAGCGTGTATAAGAAAAAAAAGAAGAAAATTTACGTAATCAATGCTGAAAATAGTAATTAGTTAGATTCGCTCACTGTTTAACACAACAATGGATATCATTGTTATCCAGAAAAATACTCCGGGCCAGGTTGAGGTATCCATCATGGCCAGAACGACGGTGAATACAAATATAAGAACTTGTACGAAAATGCCCCATACAATACGCGTAGTCAAGTTGCCTCTGAAAAATCGATAAAATATCTATTAATCTTTTTATTCTTCAGAAAAAAAAGATGTTAAATGTTTTAAAACTATTGCCTTCTCATAGAAAATGAATATGTTACAAAAATAAGTTCTATATGAAAGATAAACATCAGAATTTAATAAAAGTAACAAAATAAAACAAAAAAGGAATAAGTAGTAAAAATAAAATTGCCATCTTTTAATATTTTTAAAATTAATCAAATTTATGTAAAATCGAAAAAAAATTCCATAAAAACCATGGAAATCAAACATACTCTTGATAATTCATTAAAATTTGCGTACAAAATTAAAATCATATAATCTATTCAGATCTATATTTGAATCTAAAAAATATAATCTTGGCTATAATGAAAAGTTCTAGTCTCTACGACTAGAACTGAAAAAATTTATTTTAACATATAAAAGCTTTTTCCTGCATGAGAAAGCAAAAATTTTTCGGAGTTCCCGTTGTCGTCCAATTTTAATAGGCTTACCCTAGAGGTAAAAATATGTTCAACCAGTTGAACACGAAGTTGGGAATTTGGGCGCACAGCCCCACAGACGCTAGGAAATTCTCGGCGTAAGGCGATTCGAAGCCAGTGTAATTTGCCGATAGTTTGTGGTCGACGAAGTACTGCAAAAAATAAAAACATGAAACAAAAATCAGGATTGCGGTGCAAAGCAGTTTTGAATAGCCGCACGCGGCGGAGCGAATGTGTGCGATAAGATACTCACGCCCTTTGCCGTAATAAACATGTTCCAAGGCATCAGCGCGCCAATGCCGTGCAGCAGCATTATAAACAATACGATGTTTAATCTGGCGAAAAGAAAACAGAACAATTATAAGATACATCGGTGCAGCGTAAGCAAACTACGATTAGTTATACTGCGTGTTTATTACTCGTATTTCCTTCATTTACGTTAAGATTATGTATGCAGTTTTTAATGGAAAAATTTATATATAATAAGTAGTAAATTGTAGAATATTTTATAGTATATTATTCTACAGTTATATAATATTATATACTACATTTGCAGTAAAAATTTGCTAATCGTTGTACTAACTATCGTACTTTTTCCAGTTTCTCCGCGCTTTAGTATAGACTAGAATGATTTTGAAATTTCAATTTTGTTTTCAATGTAAATATCCTTATTTACATTTTTTATTTTTTTACTTTCTCTTGCTACTTGTTTTTACAGCCGCATTACAAATTGCCACTATTATTTGTTCTTTCTTTTTTATACTAACGTTTCTGTATACCTATTCATTTTTATTAATAGATAAATGAAAGAATTCTTTAAATAGTAAAATAGTTAAATAATTTTATTACATTATTAAAATAAGATTAAAAAATCTACAGTATCATCATGAAAATTGTAATATTTAAAACTGGAATGAAACCATACAGTATCTCGTGGTTGAAAAATATCAATCGTGCGTTATTTCGAACGGCCTATAGAAGTGCGAATGAAAAACGACGAGGCCGAGAGAAACTATGATAGCTTCCACTTTTTCATGCACGGGTCAAACGGCCTCCATTGTGATATTGTGATAGGCCGATGGCCAGTCTTGTCTCGTCATATTGGCAGTGTAGTATATATAGCGATTGCAAAGATATACTTTTTTCCGTTAAAATTGAATTTCGCTTTTTTCGTGAAATAAAATTTTTTAACAAGTATGTAATTATTAAGTAAATTGACAAAGAGATTTGTCTTAACATTTTTAATTAGTAAAAAACAAAGACAATTTTAATCTGAAATATTTTTGTAAGGAGTATTTTTTCACTTATGATCGTATATAACGCGTGTTACTGCTGTAACTGTAAATTATAAAAAAAATAATAAGTGTCTTCCCGCGTAATTACAATTTTCTCTCAACTTTCCTTTCGGTTTACGACGTCGATTATGATTTCTCCGCATCATTAGCAATGTCTTATAAATTTAAATATTTTCATCCTTAAATCATGTAAATCTTTCTACTTAATTTTTTTTTATAAAAAATTTGTATAAAGTTTATATTTAATCAATTAAAAGCGTAAAAAAGTAATAAAAATTGCAAAAATTTGTATAACTGTATCGAAATTTAAAGGAGATCAATTTTTGAATTCAATTAGCTATTTTATCTACACTCTATTAGGTCAACGACCGATCAAGAGTCTTGACTGACACGCGAGTGTCCAAGTTATAAATATATCTAAATAGATCAATCCTAGTTGAGTCTTCTCATTTTCTTCTACATACATGTATACAACTATTGGCATTTTGAAACGAAACCACGTGCCTTCAGAATCCAGTGATTTCCATTACCCATAAAAAGTGCATTAAAATCAAAATTAATTTTCCCATTAAATTCACATACGAAACGATAGTAATGGATAAAAAAAAGTAACGTAGAATTTTACCTGTCCCTGGGGGGATTGATTTCGAAGTCCGCCTGGTCCATGGTGACGCCCTTAAAGTTCAGCTCGTCTTCGGGTCTACCAGTTCCTTCCCATCCCGGCGACAGACGAACTGGTTCTGCACCTTGAAAGAATTTTGAAATCTAGCAGGACCGCTTCACGAGGATCAGTCATACACACATGCAAGTCAAGCGATGAATCAATGGCCGCGAGGAGCGAGCGAACGAACTTTTCTTTTCTTTTTTAAATACGCAGACGAATTTGTTCGGGGGACGCTTTTTACAGTGAATTAATGAATGTCCCTTGCTGGGTGAGACAAGGTAAATACTTTATGCTGGTTAATAATAAATTTGAAATTTAACAGAATTAGACAATTGATTTTAATTTTATTTATATTTTGTTATAAATGCAAATTGTTAAGTGCTTTAGTTTATTAATGTCAGTGAATTTATATGATACATTTATTATTAAAATTGGGTGCAATTGATGTTTCATGTATTAAATTTAAATGTTCTTGAAATTTGTTTTATGATTGAAATATTGAGATTAATTATGTAGCTTCCTCTGATTCTGTATTTTTTTTAATTAATAAATGTTCCAGAAACATTGTAAAAAATTAATTTTGTTAAAAAATTCTATAAATGTATAAAAAGCTTGGAAAACTTAACGCCATTAAAACAGAATTAGTGGATTCATTATAATTATCTAATACTGCTCAATGTTATAGTTGTAATATAATTTGCCCCTTATCGTTTCTGTAATGATTGGAGATAATTAAACTTACGTGTATAAATAAAATCTATGAATATTATTTACAAAAAAAATTTTAAATATGTTTCTTGCTTTAACGTTTACTTTACGATATATGAAACCTCAAACAAATTATCGAGTGCACATCAAATTAACGGACGAGGAATAAAAGCACAAGTTTTATTGAATAAGCACTGATTCGTTCAATTTAAAAGGCATCGCCGGCGTAAACGTCAATTCGTTTAATCCGTTCGCACGTCCACCGTACACTATCGGTGCAACTGACGAACGCATAAAAAAAAAAGACACGTGCAGGTGACAATCCGCGGGATGAAAACAACGCGATAGGATTTTTCGGCGATACTCGCCGGAATCAACACGTTACGCAGTGAGGCGCGGGCCAACTGCGCACCCGAGCCTCCTCTAATTGGTATCAATTTATATATTTAATCCGGCCAATGGGACTAGTCACGCGTGATTTTTACCGGGCCGCTGCGGGGGCACAGTCACCGTAACGCCCTGGGAAAGTATTTCGACTCGAGCTCTTCCCTCCCCCCTTCTTTTCCTTCGCTATTGTGCCCCGCACGATGTTCGTCGCTTTCATTCTTCCTCGTCGTTTTTTTCTCTCTCTTTTTTTTTCAAATCCGGTAATAAAACGCAATGAAAAGCCTGATTTATATTTTTCGAGCGAGCCGAGTTATTTTCGACTCTCAGGTGTTGCGGCTTTTCATTCGTGCACGCTCCGTCGAACTTTCGACAAGATTTATGAATTTCGCTAAAGTGCATTCCGCGCCGAATCGCGGGTATTAATCATTTTTCGGTCGAGCGACTGATTTTTTTTTCCACGATCGTCGCGACGCTCGCAGTGGAAAATAAAATCGAGCTGATAATGACGCGCGAGAAAAGAACCGCTCAAACTTTCGCGACGTTTTTTTTTTACAATTCGCTCGATTATTCGCGGAGCAATTTCTCGAGCGCCGTATCAGCGAAATTGTTTGTAAAGAAAGTAAACGCTCGCTCGGTTCCTCGCTGCGATAAAAAAAGAAGAGCGGTCCGATGAATCGGAGGCTTTCTTTCTACGGGGTGAAAAGATGAGCGTGAAGTTTTATGATTCCCCATTCCGTAGTTCCAAGCACCAAGTTCTATTTCGAGATGAGAGGTTAAATGCGGCTCTGGCGATTTCATTCGATTTTTGTTAGTTACTTTTTGTTATTGGATGGCGGGGGTTAATGATTGATTTTGTCAAGAAATAAAAAAAAATGGTGGAAATTACCGTATTCGTCCGAGGAATAAAATGTATTATAGCGCAAGTTTGCTTGCCCTTCTGGAAAATATGAGTCACGTGTTCAATTAAATTATCCTACTTAACATTAACTGTATTAATTCTCTAATCGTATGTGAGATCTGACACCTTCTGCGGCGGTTACTGCCCTCGTGTTAGTGAAAACCTCGTTTTTTCCTTCCATTCGAGCAAGTAGTACATTGTAGTCAATATTGTTAGTGTGCAGGGCTTTTAAAAGGTGTTATATCATCACACAGCATGTGGCTGAATTTAATTTCTCTCGATATTAATAATTTATAAGTACACTGTGTTAGAAAAATTTGAATATCAGTCGATGCAGATGTGCTTATCGTGAGTTAAAACCAACTACTATGCTATGTATCTTTACTAAAGAAAAGATTCTATAATATCTTGAAAATTTATTGTAAGAAAATTGATTAATCTCATATTGTAAAATTTAATAAAAATCTAATATATATATCGATAGGTTTTTATTAAATTTTAAAGCAAACTTTTCAATTTCTCTCGCAGTATATTTAATTTAAAAGACAATAATAAATCATTATTCTATAAGTTCCTCTTGAATCAGTATTATGACTTACAGAACATCAAAATTACTAGTGCACAAAATATATGCGCGAAAAAAATAAATAATAAATCCAGCACTGATTAAGGCTATTAATTAATTACACGAACGAGGAAATTAGAAGAGCGACAAGTGCTCGAATTGAAACATCAAAGTAAGAATGTCGAAGTAAATTGAGTCGGACGCTAAACGTCTCAACAATGTAAAAACATTTTCCTCCAGCATAGCAGCGGATGAGTGAGAAAACGCAAGTTTATCACCATCGGGCAATTACAGATTCTCATTAAGATAGCGCTAATATCCAATTTCGAACGCAGAGCGCTATATCTGCCGGCGACTTATCGCTCGCGTAGAGACGCTCGAAAATAAATCATAGCCTAGCTCAGCCGACGAAAGAGATAGAGATACCAATTTCTATAACACCCTCTCCCCGTCGATTTTCCTTTCGGCACTCGTCGGCACATTCCAGGAATTACTCATCCCGAATCGCGTAGCTTTCCTCTGGAGATAAAAAATTCGCGCGCGTCTTATCTCCGATAGTGTCGCCAGTAAATTAAGCGTACGTCATAAGAGAAAGGTGAGCATTTTCCCGAAAAATAGAGGAGGGAACAGCGATGCTTCGCGTTTATCGGTGAGCATTGCGCAGGAATGCGCATCTGGCGGTGGTCCCCTTTTGTCGATGCCCCGGCGAGCACAGTGGAAACGTTAGGAGGCCGTAAAGGAAACCCAAGAGAGCAGATAAGATAGCGGGGTGTAGCCTCTTTCCGAGAGCGGCCCGTCGGCTGTGTGCGACGTCCCGTAATGGAATAATTGTTGCCAGTGTTTCGCGAGCCCATCGGTACACGGGATGCATCATCCGAGACGTAAACAAGCGCAATCGAAATGATGTTTTTCGATGCTGTGACAAACACTCGAGGAATACGATGATTTGTTTTTTTCTTTTTAAGAATTTTCTTCGAGATACTGTTAGTTGGAAAATTAGAAATGGATTTTCTTTTATATTGTTATCGATTGATGATTTTCTTTTTAAGTTGGAAATTTTTTCTTTCTGTTTTACTTTAAACTTTTTTTACTATAATTTTCTATTACAAGGAAGCTGCTCCAGTAAAAAAAATTAAATTGAAAATCAATAGAGGAAGGGCTTTTAGCGAGAGGTAAATGAAGAGAGGGTGTACGCTATAAAAAAGATTCTAATACAGTTACCGAATGGTTAAGCGCACACTAGTGGGTTGGAACGACACAAATAGGGCATAAAAATTACAGAGGCGTACCAAGAGAGGATACAATGAAAAAATAAGCAGAGACAGTTCGTTGAACTTGCCAAGCTGTGCCAGTGATGGATAAATATAAATTATGAGACAGTAATGGTGTTTTGCTAGCATGGAAGCATTGATTGTTAATTTGTTAATGATTTAAGCGACTATAAGTAATTCAAATTAAATAACACATTAAAAAATGTAACACAAACAATTGTTAACAATTAGTAAGCTGTACAGGATTTTTAATCTAATACTTCAAAAAATTTATTAAATAAGCTATTACTGAATTAAACTTTCTGGAGTATTAGTAAAGGAAACTTTAATTTCAAAGGTCATCAGTTCAACAACTATAAAGCAGATAACATAATGATCAGTTACAGAAATAGTGTCTGTCACAGATAAAACTGATTTATCAAGACTTTTTCAGGAAATGAATTTATGAATTTATGATTAGTTATTTCAATTTTTTCCATTCCAAGATTTGCAAAATTGATATAATAAAAATGTTTAAAATTAATAATATTTATTTCATTATTAAGTAACTGATCAAAATCACTGTAGATTAATTGAAGATACGAATTAAAGATAAATTTAGATTTCGAAAGATAACTTTACTGATGTTTGTGCAACTAATTAAGGTTGAAGCTCTTGAAAAAATTTTTATCTTCAATTAATTTGTATGCTGACTTCAAAGCTAGGCTTCAGGATGTCATATCTATCAATACTGCACCATTCACGTAATTTATTTAAATCTTAAACATTATTCAAGCGAGACTGGTTTTGTTTGATAATAATATTTCACAACACAGGTAACACGACACAATAAATCACGACTTAAAAAACATTTTTCATTACTCCAAGGTATGCTTCACGGACTCTAGGCAGACACAATCTCAGTCTCACTCAAACTTGTTACAAGATTCCTAGTTGCAATTCTGGACCGGATCTTCAGCAAATTGCACACAGCGACTCTTTGGCCGGAGGAAATAGCGGGGCAAAAAAGGGGAAGAGAGAAAGAGAGAAATAATACCTCTGCTCCGAAATCGCGTGTCTGCTCCTCCCCGGTCGGCGGCCGCTGGGCAGAAGGCCAGGAAAGGGCAGATGCGGCGCACGGACGCGGGTCGAGCAGCAGAGAAAGCAAAAAAGAGCAGAGAAACAGGAATCCTCTCAGGATCGTCTTTTTTTCTCTCGGTCCATTCCAACGTCGGAGAAAATAGCTGTCCGCTCGCGAGGCCAATACGTCACTCCTCTCTCTCTCTCTTACCTCGCGGAAGGGGAGGAAACTGGTCAGGCAGGAGAAAGGGGCAGGCGGGCGATCCTCACCTTTGGTGGGCACGATGCGCGTGCCGTTGGAGTCCTTGAGGAGCGTCTGCTCCTCCGGGCCGGCGCCGAACTCCTTCCTCGTGTAGCTGCCCGCCATTTCGCCTCGGTGTGTATGTGTATACGGCCGCGAACGAGGGACGAAAAAATAAAGGGCCTCGCCTCAGGCTGCGGTGCGCTGCGCGAGTGCAGGCGGACTCCGTTAGGCGCTCGCGGGCATGCCCCCGGGGCTGGTCGCGAGGCAATAAAAGGGCGCGAACTGCGCTCGGGGCCTCTCGTCGGCGGCGCGGCGCTGGGCTCTCTTACGCGGCGGCGAGTCGTGTGTGCCTCACCACGCTCACTCCATACCGCGCGGCGCGCTCCTCTTTCTAGGTTAGGTCACCGTCCCCCGCCGACGGCCTTTTGTCGCTCTCTCTCCCTCGCGCGCGGACGCGAGTGAAATTAACGGGGAATTAGGCGCTTAACGCGCTATGCGTGCGCGCCCACCCCCACTGTGGCCGCCGCACGGTATTGCTCAATCGGACGCGCATGCGTCCCGACACCCCGCCCACGCACCCGCGCGGTAGATTCCTTTTTATCCTACGACGCGCGCTTCGCTACGGTGCTCTCCTTCCAACTTTTTTTTTTTATCGCCTTGGCGGCCGCTCTCTCTTTTTATCTTGCGCGCTTGTCTCGTGCAAGTCATGCCTCTCGAGTTACCTACTTCTATCGCACCAGCGACCACGTGCGCAAGCTTCTAATCGCGTGCACTGATGCACGATTCTATTTTCTTTTGGTAATCATCACCTTTCGAACTAATTTTTTATTCAGGGTACTACGTTTTTAGATTAGGTGCGTCAAGGAATAATTATGCGACATTCGTAAGCGCTAGTGGAAATTCAAAGCTAATTCTTGTGCGCACTTCACTGACGATTCATTGAATATTTAAATTAGTTTACAGATTCTTTTATACTATTGATGATGATTAATTTTCTATTTAAGTTAATATTTTCTTTCAATATTTCTTTTAAAAGGAAAAAGAAATTCCAGTTTTCCTTTTTACTCATTATACTAAAAGAATTGTATAATAAAATTAATAAAGCTTTTAATAATAAATGAGAAAAATTTAGGAAATACCTGCAATAAAGACTAATTATTAATTTTTCTTATGAAATATTCATTAATTTAATTTTCATTTAAATATCAATATAAAAAAGTACAATTACTCAATTTTTTTTTCATTTAAAGTATAAAATGAACTTACTAATCTTTGTAAAAATTTGTGTTTAACAAAATAGCTATCACAGTTGCCGCGCGGTATTACATCGCTTCTTCACCAAGTCTCAGTTTGATACCTTCCAGTTTTTTCCAAGTCTCTGATAAAGTTTTCTGCCTCTTTTCCATTCATCCTAGTAGAACTTCTTACCATGTAGACAATTTCTTCCCTTACATCTTCTGGCATATTTTTAGAGCTACCAGCTACGTAAATGCTTCCACCACCCTGGAGGAACTCCCAACAAAGATTCATTTGTTGTCGGATTACATGTTGTACATATCTATAATAAACATTAATAGATAATTACTTTTTTATCACAAAAACGTAGTGTAGAACAAATAATTGAGTAGACTTTGGTCAATATTTCAAATAATGTATTCTTCATCGTTTTAATATTGAGAGATAAGATAATAATATTAATATCAAGGTTTTAATATCAAAAGATAAAAAGTAATTAGTGATAATTGCAAAATTTAAATAAACTCTTTTGCAATGAATTTTACTTATCTCTTTTTGCAATTAGTACTAATGTGATTAAATAATATAATAAGATAACATTTAATATCAATTTATGTACTCTATTGAATTTTATATAACAAGTTAATAAAGGTGATAAGACTTACGTTTTTTCAGGCTGATCTCTGGAAAATGCGCAGTATAATCTTAAACTGAAATTGCTTTCCAAAAATTCCAAATCTTTTTGACAGTGATAGTCCTTCTCTTTATTTCTGCAACCAAAGAAGAGAACGCAGGAACTTAAATCTCCATCCACAACAGATTTATCTAATAACAAAGATCTAAATGGGGCAAGGCCAGTTCCTGGCCCAATCAAAATCATAGGGTTCTTGTAATCAAACTTGAATGTTCCTTTTTGCACCCAAAATATTGCCTTGTCATTGGGTTTTAGAGATGCTAGCCAATTTGAGCACAGTCCTAATCTTGGTTTAATTAAGCTTGTAAAGTAACGAACGACGACAACTAATAAATGTACCTCGTTTTTTGTTAGTTTGGAACTAGATGCAATACTGAACGCTCTTGGTTTTATTGGAGCCATAATTTCAAAGAGCAATCTAACATTCAATTTGCTTGTGGTGTGAGGAAAATCATTCAAAACTTCAATAATATTTCTTCTAGGCCTGTTTATATAATTATATAGATCTTCCTGACCTGCTGGTGTAGTAAATTCCTTCAGTTTTTCTTTTTCAGTCTCATTCTCACTAATTATTGATAAAGTTTCTATGGTTGACCTTTTTGGTTTAAAGCTTAAATCCCAATATTGTTGCACTAATTGTCTCAGTGTAAGCCTTGGTTCCAGTGCTACTGGTAATTTTATTTCTTTTTCTGATACTTTTACAACCATATCAGGGTGGGCATTTACGTCATTATCCATTAAAACTTTGAAAAACTTATCCACTTGTTCATCAGAATTTTTAGCTTTTATATACACAACATCTCCTGGTGAATAGTCTAATTCTGGAGTTTTAAATCTTATTAGTCTTGCATCTTGAAAATGTTTTTCATCTGTAGTTCTAATATTCTCTATAACTGTAGATTGAATTAAAACATTATTCTTTCTTGCTTCATACTGATATATATCTACTTGTGAATTCAATATCTTCTCATTTTCCAAAACATCTACTTTAAATCTTTCTATAATTTCATTTTCGGCAATTACTGGTTCCATGGGTAAATTAAATTTTGAACATATTTCATTAATCACATATTTCAACCATGGTTCGAAAACTGCATCTAGTCCATTATCATGTTGATCATCAGCTAAGCCGATTGGCACAAGCTCTCTTGCGCCAAGTTGTATTAATCTCTTATTCAACTTCTTGGCAGCAAAATTAAATTTTTCAAATGAGCTATCTCCCAGTCCTAATACCGAGAATGTGACACTACTCAAAAAATCTGATCGTAGAGTCCTTTTTAAAAGAAATGTCCAAAATTTTTTCATATTTACTGGATTGTCGCCCTGACCAGCAGTAGCCACCACAAAGATCAAGACTTGTTCACTTACAATTTTAGTAGCATCGTAGTCACTCATTGAATAGACGCTACTACTTAGATTGTACCTAAAATATGGAAATTTATTTTATAATTAATTGATAAACTTACAAACATAATTTCTTAAAACTTAAAATAATAAATTAAAAATAATTATGCTTTTGTAAGGATTTTTTACAAAAAATGTTTCACGAGAAAATTTGAAAGGTATCTAAAATGATAATCAAAACAAACTGTTGGAAGATTCTCTTAAGAATAATAGAGTTTGATAGTAGAAAACATTTAACGGTAATGCAATAGTTATATGTACAACAATAAGTAATAACAAACTAAAAAATTGAACCTTTTGGAGCGTTTCCAAATTTGCTCTGCAACATCTTGAGCAGTTCCGGTTTCACTGCCATAGAGAATAGTAATGTTTGGCCCCGACATCTTGAAAAGTTCAGTCTGACTTTCAATAACTGATTCTTTTTCAGAACTTTCCGTGTACAATAAATAAAGAGCAGATTTCCCAAGACTTTCTCGTGTGAGGTTATTTCTTTAGTTCAGCTGATAGCAGTGTGATGTAACACAACGAGCGAACAAGTAGTACTGTTCCACCTTCACTCTCCTGTAAGATAATGACAATAAATATAGATTTATCAGTCATTGTTTACCTAAAGCGTAGGCTGTGCAATAGAAATTTTTCAAAGCATTAAATCTCTGCGATAACAATCCTACTTTACAAACAATACATAAACTCGTGTATATGGGAATTTCATAAAAGGTTGGAAAAGAAACAAATAATCTGCATAAAATAGAATAAGCGTCAGTCGTAAATAAAATGACCTTCAAAAATTTTAATTAAATCCTCGACTAATACATCTACCATCGCGACCGTAAACATTAATTCTCCTCGTCAGGCCTCTCTGGAAGTATCAAAATATACCACAATTACAAGGGGAACCTCGTGTCCATCGATAATAACAATCGCTCCGATAAACCCAGCGTCAAATGTCAAGGGTATAAAATGTCTCGGCCACTTGGCCGTTGGCCCGCGCGTTATATTTATAAAGAAAAAAAAGAAAACTCGAAAGGAGCCCCGGACCTGCCGACAGTCGAGCAGCTCCTCCAGCAGTGCTTCCCGGCGCGCCTCATGGTATACACCCCCGGTCGACGTCCAGCTCCGGCTGCGCAGACGAACCCTCCAGACGAATCACTCGGCGGTCACGTGCAGCGGCGGCGACGGCGCAGGTGGACCCCGCCGCAGGCTGTTGGCAGTAGTGAGTTTGAACTCGCCGTCCCCGCCTCTCTCTGTCCTCCGCGAAGCCGCGCGCGGCCTACCTTCCCGATGACTATTTTTCACTGACCATCGATCGCTATGTGGACACTCAATCGCATTAGCTCGTCGACGTTTACGTAACGAGCCGCGCATTTGCACGGACCCGATCAACTAGTGGAATGTGGATCACGCGCAAACGTACGCACGCGCATGTGCGTAACGTACCGTCCACTTCGTCCGTATTATCATTATTATCATACATTCCTCTGCTGTTCAATTTCAATGAGGGATCGGAGTGTGCCGCGGTGAGAGCGGAGTGAAACTCGAATTGGATTATTATACGGATCCGACTGTGCAATGTGGGTAATAAAAAGAAAGCGCATATATAAAAGTGTTATAAAAAAAACGTCAGTAGTGCCAACGAGGCGCGCGACTCAAGTATAATCATAAGTATAATCAGCGCGAGTAGGTATTTGGCAGTACTGGGCCTGCGCATCTCGCGGTTGATATATATATAAATCACCGTGGTGCGCGCGCGCGCTCGGCGGGTTTCGCTCGGCTGGCAGCGGACAGCGGTGTGTGGTGTGTGTCGTGTCCCCCTGGGTCGCGCTCTCGCGGATGACTGTCAAAAGTGCGGAGGAAGCCCCGACTAGGCGCGAGCTCAGCAGCACCCCGGCCCCGGAGCACTGTGGAGTACTGTGCGCTCGCGCCATGCGCACCGCTGACCCGAGGACGAGGACGACGGCGATGAGGAGGAGCGCAGGCGGCGCTTCGTCGTTATAGTAGTGCCCGCGCCAGTTCCCCCCTGCAGTGTGTGTGCCCGTTCGCAGTGTGTCTATAGTGTATATAGCATATACATATACAAATACAACGCAGTATACATCAAAACGCCAGGCCAGCACCGTGTACACAGAGCGACGGGTATATATATACACATTGCATTCGCGAGAGCGAGAGAGAGAGAGCGAGAGAGCGAGAGGGAGAGAGAGAGAGAGAGCGCGCGATCGAGCGAGGAGAGAAGAAAGCGACCTGGAGAAAAGAGTGCCCGCCAGTACCTGGCTGCTTCGGAGCCTCCTTTTTCCCTCCACCAGCCAGTAAGTGCATTTCGGAGTGTTTGTTGTCAGTGCGCAACTGCAGGTGCCTCGTGTGGCGAGAATCCCCCCCTCTCCTCTCTCCTTTTATCTATCATCGCATCCCGGACACCAACCAGCGACCTTTTTTATTTTAATTCGGAACACCGATATTTACGTGTCCCTCCTTGTGCGCGGTTTTTTTTCTCCGACTTTTCGCGTACATCGGAGCAAGAGTCCACATCGCGTGCATGTGCGCGGGAAGGGGAGTGTGTGTGAATGTGTGTGTGTGTGCGTGGACGGCAGCTGAGTGCTCGCGGTTTTCCTTTTTTCCTCGTCTGAGCCTCGCGCTTTTGGCTGCGTGCGCGCGCGACCAGCACTTGCTTGCTTTACTTATTGGAGTACACCATAAACGGCGCATTACGTGGATGTGTTTCTCGTGCTTGGCGATGAGGCCAGAGGTTTCAATGAGTTGTTCAATGATAGATCAACTCTTAGCTTTGATATGAGTTGTGAATCAAGGGTTCAGTGCAAGTTGGAGGAGTATCGTGTATTGAATGTATCCATACAAGTGGTCTTGAAAAAAAAACATCTATCGGGTACCGTAAGCAAATAAAATTTGCCTTTGACGTGTACCAGTTGAGAATAATTACAGGACAATAGAGATTAGACATAGTTTTATCTTCGTTTAATTGCCATTGCGAATAGAGTACAATTACAATTGTTAATCGCAATTGCAGTCTCTTATAGATAATTTGATAATGCATAATTAATTTTAATAGCTTTTTTTAAATTGAATTGTTTAAAGTAAAATGATACTCAATGCTGATAAGAATTTTAAAATACTATTTCCTTAATTTTTTGTTATTATAAATATATCTTAACAATATATTTTTTACTTTCTATTTCTCTTATGATTATCAGTTGTTACACATATATTACTGAAAAAGAATAAAATAACTTCAGAAAATAAATTGTAATTATTTATAAACTATAATGTTATAGCCTATAAATAATTATCTTTTTTGTAAAACTTTAACTAGTAGTATCTACTTTGAAAATTTATTATCAGCTTTGTTGTAATTTTATAATTTACTTATCATGCTTTTGGTTTTCGTTACAGTGGGATCACAGAGGTAGCAGTTTACCACTTTGCCTTGAGCACAAGACCACGGAGAGCAAGGCCTTTTCGCTTGAATGGAACTTGCTTGTGCGTGACAGCCAATTGTGAAGACTTTGATTTTCACACCAGGTACGTTAACCTGAAACTGTATTTAACAGTAAAATCCTGTTTGTATGCTTTTATTTTTCTATTGCTTCAACTAATATCCTGTTTAAATTTTGCAAATGTGTGCAACAAGTTAAATAACACAAAAATAGTAGGCACTTTAATCAACATATAATAAACAACTTTTGTACAAACCAATTACTAGAGGAATCAATTTAACCTTTTAAGGAAGGTTAGAATAAATATTTGAAAAGAAACATTACATTTGACATGTGAAAATTTAGTTATTGGGTATTTCTAATGCAACCTAATTGCTTCTTTTATTAAATTTTAATGAATTTATTTTTAAAATACTTTCTTTACAAAAATATGCAGTATTACTTATTTATTTTAGACTTTAGGAATAAATAAAACATGTTTGTTAAACAGATTATTTATATATTAATCATTATTATTGGTTTCTGTTTGTTATAGATAATATAGCGCTGATATACAATAAAAAATCAAGCATCACCATGATCTCGATTAAGATAACTATCCCATGATGCAAGCTACATTATATAACAAACCTAAGATACAAGTACTCCAGATAGAAAAACTTTGGCCAAAGTTTTTATGGTACACAGTAAGACAAAATCTTTTCAAACCAAAAGGGAAAAGGTAATTTTGATATTTTAAGTGGGAGGCAGGATATTACCTTCTATATTCTGACAGTTGATTTGGTTTCATCAAACAACTCGAAGGTAAACTTACTCAAAAGTTAATGTAATTCCTGTTTAATAGTTATTTTTTAAACAATGTTGTTTAATATAATTTTAATTTTCAGACTGTAGAGATATCCTGGTACACCAAAAAGTGCGTTATTCAGAAAAAATGAATAGTCGCCATAGTGAGACAGAGTCAAAGTGGACCTGTGAATACTGCACTTATGAGAACTGGCCGTCATCACTGAAATGTACAATGTGCAGGGGCGCCAAACCACTTTTAGGGGAAGATATTTATCGGTTACGGGATCCGAGTCCGCAACGATCTAGCTCTAATGTAGCATCAGGTCCAGTGCCAACTAGTGATTCATATAATTTAGGTTTGATACTTTTTCTTGCTTATTTTTTTAAAAACGTTTTTTGTAATAAATGTTCTTTTGTTTGACAATTTAAGTTACAATTAATACTAAATTTAAAAGTTAGAAATTTAATTGAATAAAAGAATTTTTATTTCATTCAATAGTAATAAATTTTAATATTTCAAACAAATGCTTTGCAAATAATTATTAAAGAACGCGGAAGAATCATACAAACAAAAACAAATTTTAATTTGCCTTTGTAATTGCAGGCTCGCAAAATTTTAGTCAAAATGTACCGTCAGCGGGAAAATGGTATTGCGACACCTGTACCTATCTCAACTATCAAAATGCAACACGCTGCACGCAATGTTCGAATCGACGATCACCAACGACGACAACAGCCACGACTCCCCAGCACAACCAGTCGATAAACTCGGTGGCCTCGAACCTTCACGAGCACTTGGCGCCACTAAGACTCGGCGATCCGCCTCCGCCTGCTCAATGCAATGCACCTATGGTACGTTAGCGGTTCTTTACAGTTGGATAAACGCAATATTATCGAAAATTTATTGATTCATGTGGATTTACAGCAGCCAGACAAGTGGTCTTGTGCGGCGTGTACTTACGAGAACTGGCCAAAGTCGGTCAAGTGCGTGATGTGCGGTCACCAGAGGGAAAGAGACCGGGGTCGAGAGAAAGCGAACACGAACACGACGAACTCGAACCTGATATTACCGAGTCCTGAGAGGGATCTACATCACAACCACCCACAGCGAGGACTGCCCTCGCCACCTCACACGCCTTACATACATCAAGCTCAGCGCGACGAAAATCTGGCAATAGCTAGGCGGTACGCAAAAATCAGAAATAAATTGTACAACTTCTTGTTAAAAGCTTACTCATGAAAACCTTTTGTTTAACATACTTCAGGAGCTCGCATCGGTATGACAGCAGAAACGACAGTCTTCCTACTCCTCAATCTCCTAACAACTGCGATTACGAACGCAGACTCAAACAATTAAGGCGCCATACTGATTGGTGCTGGTTAAACGCTTGCCTCGGCATTGTTGAAGGCGACAACGCACCCGTCGAGGTGTACCTCGCAAATGGCGGCGATCCAGCCCGTCAATTATCGCATTCCGAGGTTTTACTGTTGAACAGAAGCAGCGCTTTTGACGTAGGACACACCCTGGTTCATTTAGCTATTAGGTGAATCTACTTCTATTGTTATTTTTTATTGTATGTACGTTACCTAACAGACGCTCATTAATATACTCTTTTTAATCCTTAAACAGTTGTATGAAACTAAAAATAGTAATTTATACTCAAATGTTTCATCCAACTGTTACTTATTTTAACATAGAAATCCGCTATAAAATTTCTTAATATTGCATTAATATTTCATAATTAGAATATTCTTCAAGTTGCTTTCACGATTGTTTGAAAAATAAGTTTCTACAATAACATATATAGTTATATCTTTACATTTGCCGAATTTTTGTCGACCATTCAAAGTAAAAATACTGTCGGAAGCTGGGCGCATTCAAGCGCCACTATACGATTATTTATATGTACACTCAAGGTTCTTCGTGTTGCGATAACTTCCTTGGAGAACCTCCAAAAACTCGCGCTTCACTATTCGTCGCTTCTCTGCTGCACTCGCGCATTTCGTACGCGCGTGTCCCCTCGCTCAAATCGAGGCATTGACCTAGAAAATTCCTTTCTCGCTGCGCAAATTGCCAAAACAAATTGACTTTTTTCACGAATCCGGAGTTTGATTCTATCGATCATCGCCTCTTCTGTTTTTATTTGCATTTCACGTGACCCACGGTTTCGCTTTCAAATCCATGAATATGGAAGTCGATTACAATCAAACTTTGTACGTAAATAAGGTTTAAATAGTTGTTTAAAATTGTAAGATCAATTTGAATATTTTTATTTACAGGTTTCAAAGAGAAGATATATTGGCGACGTTACTATCACAAATCGAGGGTTCGGGCTCGGGTATTAAGAGGGTACCGAGCTACGTGGCGCCTGACCTCGCAGCTCAAATTCGTCGACACGTGACAAATAGTATACGAATGAGAAAGGGTTCCTTCCCCTGTTACTTCGTCACAGACATGGCGACCTTCGCTCTTCCCGCTGAGGTGAATTTCGACAATTCAAATTTTCATCTTTATTTAAAATAATTGATATTTAATTTATTTAGGAATAAAACTTAATTTGCTACATTAATAAACAAATATTAATTGCATAATTAAAACAAAATTACGCTTTTGTAAAATTAATACTTAGTAATTTTCTTAAATTTTAATGTTAAGTTTAATAAATTGATGATAGCATGGATACACTGATGAATAAATAATTAATTGAATTCGGTGAATTCTAGGTTGAGGATCTGCCAAGTATCGTGCAAGAGCAAATGCTGGAAGAGCTTTTGGATCGAGAGGCGCAGCAGCAGCTAGAGGGCGGGGGTGGCGAGCCGCCAGCACTGAATTGGTCTTTAGAAATCACCGAAAGACTGGGAAGTCGCTTACACGCACTGTGGAACCGTTCGGCAGGCGATTGCCTTCTCGATTCGGTGATGCAGGCTACGTGGGGCGTTTTCGACAGAGACAATGCGCTTAGGCGGGCTCTTGCTGATACACTCCAGCAGGCGGGTCAATTGTAAGTGCATTATCGAGAAACTGAATAAAACTTTATCTCCTGATTTATTTACCAATACTTTGTTTATTTGATAGCTTCTACCCTCGTTGGCGGGAGTACGAGGCATCACAGGCTTCCAGAATGTTAGATTTTACCCTCGAAGAAACTCAGTGGCAAGAGGATTGGGAGAACTTGCTAGCGACGGCGGCTCAACCTGGAAGTGCACTCGAACAGTTACACGTGTTCGCTTTGGCTCACATATTGAGAAGACCAATTATCGTTTATGGAGTTAAGTACGTCAAAAGCTTCCGCGGCGAAGACATAGGTAAGTCACTTGACTTTCTCTTCAAGTGAGAGTTTTATTATTGTGAGAATCACAACAACGAATGGACACTTTCACTGATTTCTTAATTTTTTATTCTTTAGGTTACGCAAGATTCGAAGGTGTTTACTTGCCTCTGCTGTGGGAACCCTCATTTTGCATCCGTTCACCAATTGCGTTGGGTTACACCCGGGGTCACTTCACTGCGCTCGTGCCGATCGAGCCATATTCCTCGTCCCGCATTCCGGCTCTGGCCTCGCATCACGGTGGTGTAAATGTTGTAGGCGGTGGCAACAGCCCCATCCAGCAGTTACAAATGCAGACAACCTTTATGCCCTTGATGGATCGCGACCATAAATTGTTACCCATACACTTCCTCAGTCCCGAAGAGATGGGTCGTGAAGAGCCGATACTCAAGCAATGGTTAGACGTATGTACGACTGAGGGTGGAATTCTGGTGGCACAGCAGAAGCTGCACAAGAGGCCACTCCTAGTTGCTCAGATGCTCGAGGAGTGGCTCAATCATTACAGAAGATTAGCGTGAGTAATACAGAAAACCAAGGTCATTATTTGTTGTGGGTTTGTTAGCAGTCAGAAGTTTTCTGACGAAAATAAATTTTTAAAAACTAATTTCGAATCGATTATTTCCACGAATTTTTTTGCATAAAAAACGATTATTTAGAATTACCTTACGCTTACGAGAACTCTTTAAATGATTAAATGAAATAAGTTTTAAAAATTTATTAGTCAGAAATTCATGACTGCTGATTAAGTGTATAGGGTTTTATGGTAATCAATGACTGGAAAATAAATTATGATTAAATCAGAAATAATTAATAGGCTTAAAACAACACTGACTAATTTAACAATAAGACTTTGAATTTTGAATTTTGCTGTTAGAAGAAGCTGATAACTTTAATTATAGTAATAATTATTTTACTTTTATCGTCTAATTTATTTTTATATTTTTTTAATATATATTGTTCGAAATTTGCATACTACTTGTTTGAACCCTTATGATTAAATAAAATATGAATTTATTTTTTATTTTTTCTTAATTTATTCTTTGTGTGTATTTTTCGTAGTCATTTATTATTTGTATTGTACCCTATACGAAACTATCCAATCAATTAATTAAAAAAAAATCATTTATATTTTACAGTCAAATGAATGAAGCACCATTCTCGAGGGCAGTTGCACTGCAAGATTACAGTAGTGACGGCGACACTGAAGACGAGTAACGCGAAAGTGAAAAGGCAAAAGAATTAAATTGTTTATCGAGCTAACACGGATGAATTTGCAAATCTTTTTCTGTACTGATTGCGTCAAGTGTGATCAAAGGGTTTCGCCACTATTCTGAAAGTCGCCAAAACAAAATCTGTTTCATGAGATTTTATTTATCGTATATACACGGAGCTTCGATTTACGATTAAATGTGTGTCGATTAAGTGAATGTCAAATATTTAGCCAATTCCCTGTTTGACCAATTTTTTGATGCTTTGTCCAATGATTATTATTTTAATGGAGTTTGCAAAAACCACATGACGAGATATTTTTATTTTCGAAAATTATCCAGAGATAGATATTTAAAGTGAACTCTTTTATAATAATTTTTTATCTCAATTTTTCTGAAACAATAATTACTCTTTGAATGTCAAATCAAAATATTGGTAAAATAGGAAGTAGGATTTCATGTTTTCGAAGTCATTTAGCGAGTGATCTGATCAACTCTTTGAATCTCTATGGATCCGCAAAAAAAGTTGTCAAATAATTTTAAATGATATTAATTTGTCTCCGCGTGTTACGCAGTATTTTTCGTTTGAAAGAGAGTGCAAGAATGAGAGAAATTTTTTATTTTTTCGCTTCACATAGCTTAGGACATAAAAGCTTAGTTAAAAAGTTTTAAAAAAAATACTTAAATGGTTGAAGTAAGAACATTTGGATTCCATTAGGGACAATGGTGCTGCTAAAAACTAATAATTAAAGAAAACTTTAATGCAAGATTTGCAAATCAATAGTAAACGCAATAGGCGTTTTTATTAATCCGTGATGAGCTTGAATTGTGTATGTCCTCACACACTATTCGTCTTGTTGGATTGAGTCTGTGACTAAGAAATGTTTGGTTGTTACCCATTAACTAAATTTATTGTGCGGAGAAAAATAGAAGCTTGAAGGGATGTAGACAATTCCTTGTTTCTTCTATTTCGCATTAAAAGAAAATAATCTCTATTACATCATATTAATATTTCTTTGCCAACTGATTGCACCTATTACATATTTTTATTTAAATCACTTGAGATAATTCATTCATTATTTTTAGTAAAAACATTTTTGTTGACACGAAGTAGCAGAGAAATATTCACATGATTTAATGGATTTTTATTTTCTAGCATTGCATACATACAACAATGTAGCCTCTCCTTTTCTCGGCTCCAAAAAATTATGTATTATCGTTACTGGTTCTCGTTGCAAATTCAACGACTTGTTGTGAGCGCTCCTTGTTAAATTAGCTTTTAATGATACAAAGAAAAAAACTGCAAAATCGCAAACAACGATGTCGTTTTCAACGACGCAGAGCGAATTATTTAAGGATGATATAAAGAAATTAATGTTTATCAAAGCAACCTCCGTCTAATCATGTTCAATTGCAGAAAGAAATTATTTAGGAAGAATTAAAAAAAAAAGTAAATAATAATAATACCAGAGGAATGCAACTCATGAGTTGCAGTACTCGAATAAATTTCAGCGTACAGTAAAAAAAAAAGAAAACTTAAAAGAAATAAAAGTCCTTAATTCATACTGTATAAGTATAAAAAGTAATACAGAGTGTGGGTTGGGTATGTGTTTTACAATTAAATAATCGCTCGGCCAAACGATTAAAACCCTAATCAAAAGAGTACAAAAAAATGTATGATGGAGTCCCCTTGTTTACGACGTTGTTACTTGTACCCCGCTTACATTTATAGTCTTTAATTTCTGCTTGAGGTTGAGTCACGACAAACTCCGATTTATTTATTTTCATATTTTAAGTATTAAGGCAGTCTAAAGTTTTAAAAGAGGCAATTATTTAATTTAAACGATTCTTCATTTTAACTCAAATCGTGTACAATCAATTTTTGAATTTACCAATTTAGAAGCGAAACTAAAATTTTTTTATTAATTTTATTTATCGAGTTTTTTTAATAATATTATTTACAACTACGATTTCTTATTATATTCTTGAAAGTAAAGTGTAGCATAAGTAAAAAAAATGTCTCTTTTAAAGCAAATAGATGCACAAAGTCTGATTGATTAAAATATAACTATTGATCGAATAACGATGAAAGTTGTTTAAAAAAGAAGATGCAACTAAGTCCATTGTCGTGCCTCGACTGCGTAAAATCAACTCTAACGTAGCCTCTAGTCCTTTAGCACTATTATTGTTTTTTTTCATCACATATGATTGTGATCTTACTGTATAATTAGGGTGAGAGGGGAAGAGAAGAAAGGGAAGCTTTAAAAGAGGATTTAAGAAAAAATGAATTATATTATATATTATATTACAAGAGACAAGAAAATTTAGAGCGTCGCAATCGTCACATTGCGTTGGGAAATATTGATAAGAAAATGAAAAGCAACACCTCTTCTTCGTTTTGTTCTCTTTGAATGTGCAGCCTCCACTCCCTTTAGTTCGTCGTAAATTATTGAGCAAAGTTTAAAAGAAAAAAGTATATAGCGTTTACATTAACATGCCTTGCACGCTGTGGTAATTTTTCCTGCTGGCGAAAAAAAATAGAGAAAAAAAGACGTAAATTGAGGAGCGAGCTATTATTGGCAGCGAAGAGCCGTGAATTACGATTGTAACAATGGTGATAAAAGAAAAAGTAACAAAAAAAAAATTATTGTCCGGTTGATTGTGTGTTTCTCGTCGTTGCCACGCGTTTTTTTTGTCTGGCAAGCGACGCATGCGACAATTATTACAGAGGTTTTAAAAGACACTGAGCGGGAGAAGAGAGAGAAATTAAAGAAAAATTTGAAAAAATGAAGAAAAAAACAGATAGAGGTCTATATTAATATAGAAATATATGAAATGAATTATATTGATTAATATATAGATGTAAAATAATTTTGAAGGACAATTGAATGATTTATTAATTATTAAAATACTACTACTATAATTATATCGTCGTACTACTATGGCCATTGCCACAAACCACGTGATAAAATAAATGGAAAAAAGCGAGAGAAATAATCATGAATAAAATAAAAAAAGTGAAACAATTAAGCGTAAACTTCGAAGATGACACCAGAGTAAAATTTTAAACGATGGTAGCCAATACATGTTTGACGAAAGGAAAACGAACCACTCGCAGAATGTTAATTTTTCCTTGCTGTATAGTATATATAAAAGTGAAATGATGAAGGCAAAGTGGTTTACAATTAATTACTTTATAAGTTACTACAGTTTCTTTCGGGCCACTTAATTTTCACTGAATAAAATGATTTTTGAATTCGTTCAAAATCCCATCGAGAGTCTCGACTTTTTATATTATGGTATCATCACCTTATTCCTTATTTGATCTACGATTGACCCGTTGTTAGTATTACACTTGACCTAATAATTTTTTTTCCTTTAGTATGCTGAGTTAACGCCTGAGGTAACATTTAGATGTTTTTCTTTAAGTTATTTTATACATTTTTCTTTCCTAAAATTGTTTGTAATTTTTATTTTGAAGTTTGTACTTAAGTTTTTCATCAAAAGATAGTGTGAATTGATTGTGCTTTTGTACTTTTTATTTTATGTGAAATAATTTTACATGAAATTATAAATGGTACGTTCACAAAGATGTATTTTTTCTCAAAAAGCAGTGAAAATTTGATTATTTTTATTATGAGTATGTAATTAAAATAAAGCACCTTTTTATTAAAAATATTTAATTTGTTGTCTATTTTATGTAGGTGTAGTAAAATATATAAAATTAAGTAATCAGAAGATAAAAAGGAAGAGTTGACTTTTTCTATGCAAAGATAGTCACAGGAAAGATTGAGCATGAGTGGTTAACGAGGGCAATTTTGGCACTCGAGTTGATATGGGAATTCAATATCATCATCCGTGTTTGAAAAGGCTACATCCTCTGAGACACTACATTTTTTAAAATAAAACGCTAGTTTACCCATGTGCACATGTAACACATTTTGAGCAGCGACAAGAAAATGTTGAAAATTTTGTTTTCAGAAATATTGATTTTTCTATTATTTTTTAGATATAAAAAAGCGTCTTTTTCATGTAAGTATTCAGAAAATATACTTTTTTTAAAATAAAAATCTAATTAAGAAATCTTTGTTTCAGATACTAAAATCTAAAGTAGGCAATATATAACGAAATAAAATTTAGTTCATAAAGAAATAATATTTATTTCACAAAAATAATATTTAATCCATAAAGAAAAATCTAAACTACTAATGGACGTTAGTCCATTGCCTATAAAGCTACATCGTTACATGTCTGACTAAAACCGCTACTTTCTACTTTTAAAGCTATAGCTACATATATCGGACGTTATAAAATGGATATAAACTGAACAAATCCCTATCCTTATTTCCAGGCATTAATCCGTGCTAAAAATAGTCGAAAGTAATTCAAAGAAGTCGTTGAATTCCAAGAATTCCGGAAGCCAAGCGTAAAAGAGCATAGCCGAGCCAGGGGTGGCTTGTGGCGGTCGATCCGCAGTAGTGGCAGTCGCTAATCGAGCCGGCGGCCGCCATGTTGCGGAGGGCGGCGGGGTCGCAAGCTCCGGGAGCGCCACCCTTGCGCTGTGGGTCCCATGTGCTCGTCGGCAGCAGCTTGCGGATCGACGCAGTGGGCGCAGTCAGGCCGTAACTCAACGTCTCCCCGGGGGTGGATCGAAGCGAAGAAAAGGCCGGCGTAAGGTGATAAGGAAGGCAAGGAGAAGAAGCTGGACGCCGCGGCGAGGAGATTATGAGGCGGTCCATTGCTTGTCACTCAGAGGCGAAGAGGTAGAGGTGCCGGCATACGCTTCCTCGGTGGATCGAGTCGCTCGAGGTGATGTGAGCGTTGCTGTGTGCGCGGATGGTGCTCCGGGAGAGAATATTTTTCATCTTCGACGAGGTCTGGAAGGCGATCTAGGCTGCTGTGCGTCGGGATGCGTTGCGAGAGATTTTTGGGTATGGATTTTTTGGCTTGGAATGTACGTACATACACTTTTTTTTGAGATGGAGTGAAGGGTCCAATTTTATGTCGGCAGGTGGTCGGCTTGGTCAGAATAGAGTCAATTCCATTACTTGTTTTTGGAATGAGAACAGACAAGTAGAAACACAGTATTATTAGTAAAATTAATCAAGGAATATGAAAGTTTATGCCAATAATGGTGAAATAGGTTGACAATACATGTACAAACTTTTTTCTACAACAAGAATGCGACTGAAGCTGGCAAAGTATTTGTTTATTTTGGGAGTGCTGGTTAGTATCATCATTTGGTACAAAATATGGAGGCTATTTGCAGTCGACCAGTCGCAGTCTTTGGAAACTGGTACAACGTTGGAAGTCCCACAGAAACTTCATCGACGACTAGCCAAACTAGTCACTGTTGTCATCAGGCAGTTCGAGAGTTTCGAAAACGATGTCGCAAACACAGTAAAATTTATATTGAATTCATTCCCAGCTATGACGATAGTAATTGTTTGCGATGAATTCCTATATCCGCCACTGGAATTAGATTTTACAAATGAGAGTATGAAGAATGTCCATCTAGTTAATTTACAGCCAAGTTTTAATAAATCAGCAGACGAAAGAAATCCCCTAACTTATGTTCATACAAAATACGTTGTATTTTTACCAGATGCTACAAGATTGATTACCAAACAAACGCTTCAGGTGTGTAATATCAAATTTATTTTATTTGTATTGAAATAATTGTTTTTAAGTACTTTTTAATTAATCGTTTATTGTAATTACAGGAAGCAGTAAATCAAGCAGCCAAATTAGGAGTTGTTTCTGTGCCAGTGGGTAAAAGTTCCTTGAACTGTCTCAGCGTAAAACTTAAAGTAAAGGAATGGAGCCTGAAGTTAACAAAGATAAGCCATATGGAATGCGATGCAGTATTGGGAAAACATGTTACAATTATGGATGTTAAAATACTCAAAAGGTTATCGGATCCTTTCATTTTGCCATTTACGGATGCATTGTATCTTCAAACTACAGCACTTGGAATTAAGGTATGTTATAAAAAATATTTTGACTTTCTAAAATTATGTTAAATTTAGGGTATTTTATTCTATGCTTTTCACCTATAATTTGTGCGTTATCTTGAAATTTTATTTTTGTTAGGATTTTATGTTCATTTAAGTTATTATTTTTATTTTAAATATTGTTAAACAGAAAATTTTCGTTATTTTCATGCTTATTTTTAAGATAGTTGAAACTCTGATAAATCGAAAGATTTGGTTTTTCATACTTGCACTAAAAATAAAGAAAAGCTGTAGTTAACGCAGCATGATTATATTTAATTTGATATCCTTGGCTGCTGAAAAGCAAATTCTTGAAAATGGTCAAGTGTATTAATAGCAAAAATGCTGTGTTAACTACAATTGTTTTCTTATCTTAGGTTTTCTTAGTGTTTTTTTTTTTTTTTTAAGAAATTTTAAATATTGTTGATAATGAAGTTTTCGCATGTTTAATTTATAAGATTTCTAGAGTGCACTTTTCAAGTACAATTGATGTTTGTGTTTTTGAGCAATTTTATTTGCAGTAAGTGTAAATTTTTATTTTTTTAATTCATTTAATTAAAAGTAACCGTAGTTAGATTATTCTGTAGTTAGTTAGTGGAATGATAAACATATAGGAATTTGCTTTAGTTAAAAAATAACATGAAATTTGTTACAATAGGCACATATTTTGAAAAATCTTCACTTCAATGAAGGAAAGGCACTGTATCGCAGTCAACAAGCCCAATTCAAACTGCAGCAGAACCATCGAAGCAGGGAACGTGTTATGTACGAAAGAATGGGAATCAAAAAGGTCGTCAGAGCTTCAAACAATATAGAGTGGTATGGCTGCAACCGAGAGACTACTCATTGCTTTGGCTCAGTAGTCAATGGAATTCCATCGTATTTGTATCAAAATAGATACACTCCACCATGCTGTCTTGCTGGATTGAGAAAGACAGCCCATCATGTTTTCGATAAATTAGAAGAAGTAGGCATCAGGTACTGGTTAGAAGCTGGCTCCTTATTGGGTGCCATGCGAAACGGTGACATTCTACCCTGGGACCACGAGGTTGTGGTCGGCGTCAACCGCGACGATCTGAACAGGTCGCCCTGGCTGGTCAAGGCGAGAAATAAGGCAGTGGTGGACAATCACGGTTACGTCTGGGAGAAGGCCACCGAGGGCGAGTTCTTCAAGATTCAATACTCCAAAGTTAACAGGCTGCACGTCAACCTGCTACCTTTTTACTCGAAAAATGGCACCATGACAAGGGACTCTTGGTTCTTGAAGAACAGCGATTTCCCGGAACAGTTCTTGCATCCCATGTCAAGCATAGATTTTGCTGGTAGGCAAGTGCCAAGTCCGAATAACATAAGAGACTTTTTAGAGATTAAGTATTATAAGGGTGTGATAGAAAATCCGGAATTGCCGGGCAAGTTTTCTCTTGATTGAGAAAGAGTTATTACCTAGTTGTGATAAATGAACAACAGTTTTTCAGTCTTTTTACTTTTCTCTATATTGAAAATGCCCTCCTTATTAATGGTAATTTGAAACAGCAGTATTAACATAAACCAATAAAAATCATGAATTCTTTTATGAACTTTTAAAGTTGAGATATTTACAATTTCTATAGTTGGATTTTTACTAGCTTTTTGTAGTGATTAAAAAATTTGCTCAAAGTTTCAAATGACCATCATGGACAAGAGGAGTAGCATCCTTTAGAAAAAAACGTACGTGTAAAAAAAGTGGCCACTGCATGTTTTTATAACAATATCACCACAAGACTATAAGAAGCCTTTTTCTTAGAAGCGAAAACTAACAGTATGAAGGAAAATTTTCTTACCATAGCAGGCGTAATCAAGCTTGCGAAAAAAATTTAGATGGCTCGTAATCGTAACTTCAATAAAAAAAACCTGTAGATACTTTATATGTACCAATACTACCGTAGCAGGGTATAATCGACAGAATTTGCAGTCGGAAATATTTATATTTTTTCGAGATCGTTAATAGTGTTATTCGTACTCCCGTTCATAAGATAATCGACGAACTTTTATAACGTAACATAAATTATTGGTACAAATAGTTCCATGCCAAATTGTAAACGGTGGTAAAAATCACGTCCAGAATTGCGATATTTTCTTATTATTTTTTAAAGTAGCCGTCGTACTTCTAGAGGATTAAATTGCAAGCTGTGATTTGAACTAACTTAGTAGCAAAAAATTATTTACTTTCCGATTAGATATTTGATAGTATTGAATCAATGGCTGGAACATTAGAGAATTTAAGGTAGATTTTGTGCTGATCGCAATTTAAAAGGAAATAAAACTAAAGTTTATTACTTTCTCAATCTAAAAGATATTAATAAAAATCTCCTATGCTAGATGCGTTGTAAAGTTAAAAAAGGTGACTTGTGCTACTAAATAGTTTTCATAGCTTGTACAATAAAAAATATAATTTTATCTGCAATCTGTCGACGATTCGTAATAGTAAACAAAAAAAATGAAAAAGGTCCACAATCGAAACGAACATAAAATTAGTGCCAAACGTACGTCATACTTAGTATAAATAAACGATGAAACAGTCGATAAGCTAAGATGTTATTGTTGACGAGGTAGAGAGATTATTGTTGATTTGTCAATAAGAGAGAGAGAGAGAGAAAAATGGAAATAGGTAGAGTTTTCATTTCCGTTCGATAAATTTGTCAAACTTTTTATTATCAGTCCTCGGGCTTCACGTCCTTCGGCGGCGTCAGCACCGGGGGCTCGCGCACGAAGCTCAACAGCTTCTCCAGCTTCATCGTCTCGATTTCGGGCGGTGTCAGGTGCAGCTGCTTCTTCGTGGGCTTCACCTTCACTCTGAGATTCGGCGACAATTTCAATGTGTTCACGGTGCCCCTGCAATCAAATCACGCGCCAAAGTTATATAAAAACTTCGCTTCGCGACGGCAAATTTAATCGACTTGATAAAACTTAAGGTTAATTTATTTTGTGATAGCTTGTCAGTGTTGCAACGCATTCTCATAACTTCTTACACGTCTCTGTAGTCAATTTATGCATCTACTACGATCTAATTTGTACCTTTCACGCGTAAGTCACTTTTATCATTCCGCAAAGCAATCGAACTTCAAAGTATACGTAAACTCGATTATCCACCCACGCTTGATTATAAAAAAGAAAACATTGTACAAAACGATAGACTAAGTATTGCGTATCACGATGAAATTCGTCTTTCTCTTTTGTTCGTATCGAGAGCAAATTGTTAAGGAAAATAGTGTGTAAGAATTTAATCAATCACTTGTCATCGCCGACGATGATGAAGGGCAGAGAGTGGTTGAAGGCGAGTCGGGTGAGCTTGCTGCGGCGCTTGTTGACGATCGGCTGGCTGCAGATCGGCCGATACTTGTTCACATGGAGGTCGAAGACCGTCACCTTGCCGTCGTTTGAGACGCAGGCGAGCACCGTCGAGCTGTACGGTGCCCACTGCACGTCGCCGATCGGCACGCCCAGGTCGAACATGAACAGCGGCTCCCTGGCGATTGCGGTCAGTTTAGGTTATTCTCTGATCGTTATATTTTATATGACTCGAGGAGATATTTTCGTTAGGGTGTGTAACGTTCTGTCGCTCTGATTAAAAATGTGCCTGTATGTGGTGCTGTACTGGGAATTGTCTTTGCAACAACGTTTTGTATTCTGCGTTAAAAGCATACTTAAAAATGTAGAAGCGCGTGTTGTAACAATAATTTTTTCGGAAGAAAAAATATGATATTCTAAATAAGATTTATTGATGATAAATTGTTTGATTATACTTTTTAAAAGAAAAGGTATAGGTGTAATCATTTTAATCGGAACGACAGTACCTGTTTCTTATTATAACCGCGTGTTTACCTATTTGTTAATTTACGTAAATAAATGTGACATATGTGCGTATAAACAATTGATTTTCACAAAGTCTGTCGATGTCTACTCGAAATTGTAAACGGACCTAATTGGCCAAAATTAAGTATTCTGTATTTCTTTAAATAAACTCTTGAAACATTACTGTTTTCATTGAGTAAACCTAAATGAACAATAGAACATTGTGGAAAATGTATTACAAAATCCGATAAAAAGGTGCATAAACTTTTACCCCGTTTTTATCGGATTTTACGAGGTCTTTTTAATAGGGAGAGAAAAAAGTACTAACGGCCTCTCGTCCTCCCATATCTTGACGCGCCAGTCGCCTGAACAACTAGCGAATATGCTTGAGTTGTATTTATTGAAGACGATGCGATAGACCGGCATATTGTGGGCCTCGCCGTATGTTCGCATATACACGCTGCTGTAAGCTGTGTTGCACTTATAGATAGTGCCCTCCTCCGTGCCCACTAGGAATACGTTTGGGTCATCTGGGTGGAAAGCTATGCAGGTTCCACAGCCTGGGGATTACACAATGAATTTTTTTAAATACTTTACATTTAATTTCACGTATGAGAAACCCTGGGAAACAATTTTTTTCACACACTATAATAAAAGTAGATAGTGTTAATATTGATGGACCCTCCCTAGAAGAAATCGATAGTTCTATTCTATTGTAAAATTCTTTTTTCGACACACTTTTGTCAATCTTATGATTAGGAAAAAGTATGAAAAAGTATTTTATAATAAGCGAAAACTGGAGATTTCTTTTAGAACTAACTATCAGTAAAATGCGTTTTATTTTTATTATATTTTCTCAATAACCCAATAATCTAGTTTATCTGTTATTTTATTTTAAGATGTATTTATTATAAGCATAAGTTGTAAATGTTACTTTTGAGCGTGATGACGGTGCCATCAGGACCAGGTATGGGTGGCCTTTGGAGAAACAGTGTCATGATGGTGATTACACCGAGCTGATTCTGGTTTAGCACCCAGTGTTTAATTTTACCGTCTATACTGACACTGTAAAATGCCAAATTGCCCTCTTCAGTCTCCGGCGCCCACACCACCTTAGTCACAAAATCGAATGTTTAAATCGTCCGTTTTAAATTGCGAGAATAAGCGTGGCGGGTGCAGCGTACCTGCCACACGAGTCCGGCGTGTTTTTGCGTTACATCGTTACTTCTGTACTGAGGTTGAGATGCCGTCAGCATAACGTTGTATACCGCCACTGAACCATCCAATGAACCTGCAGACATTCATTGATTAAGTATCTCCATTACAAAGGCATATAATTTCTTCAACAATATTCAGTGTTTTAGATTAAAATTGACTGACGCGATTTTTATTGAACTTTTTTTTCTTCGTGTAATAATTGTAGTTCAATATGATTTATGAACTAGAAAAAGTGGTATGCTGCGAAGAAGCTTTTATACACTTTAACGGTTAGTGCATGTATTTTTAATTACAAGTAGTAACTCAGATAAACAATCCATCTGGGAAGGGGTGGATATGAATGGATTTCCCAGCTGGATTTTTTTGTCGAGGGAAAAGATCGATTCTAATTTTTATTACCGGTTACAAGTAAGTGGGGGTTGTCCTTGTTAAAGTCCAAGCACATAACTGGCGACTCCGTCATGCAGATCCATTCGGGGTACGATGGGTTTTTCAAGGAGAATAGGCAGATAGCTCCTCCAGGCATTGGATTATCAAACGCCACTAAAATCAAAGTAACACTTTACAAAATCTCGAAGCTCAATTGGATATTTTTCTTTACATACTCGATCCAAAAGCCACCGCGAAAAGATCGTAATATCGGGTGTTAAAGCATATGTCCGTGACGTCGTGTTTTTTCGTCTTCTCGTAACTGAATTTCCAGAGCGGCAGTAACGACCCCTCGCCTTCCTTAAACTCGTCGCTAGGGTCATCCCAGTACCTGTAATCTAGTTCGTTTTTCAATTTTTTTATTAAGTTTATAAATTTTTTCTATTTCACCTCACTAATAACAAATGCAACTTTTTAGTGATTATTTATCGTACTATAAATATAGTAGACATTTTTATTTTTTATAAAACCTTGTGAAATGTCGTCGAAAATATTCTGATTGACCATCCTCTCGAGCGTCTTAACAGACTGGAGCATTCGGCCGGTCATCGCGCTGCTGTCCAGGAGCGCGCGTCTTCTTGCGTCGTCCTTGCGCACTTGCTGCCCCCCGAGCACTTTGCGATCCTTTTCTTTTTCGCGCTGCTGATGCTCAAAGTCTTCCTGTAAATTGCAAATTAAGCATCGCGTAAGCTCTTAAAAAATTTCCTTTTTTTTATATCAAATTCAAGTAATGACTTGTCATACCTGATAAGCGTCGTAGATCGTCCACTGGTAGATCGTGTCGTTGAACGATGCTGTGGGCGGTGGCACTGTTTGCGTTGACATGTCCTGTGTTTATTTTTCGCAATTTTTTATGTAGATACAATAATATGTTTCTAAGCGATATATCTTGTTAAAATATTTATAGAAAATATCTACAAACTTTTTTTTCTGATTATAATTAAAATAACTGTTACAAATTTCTCTCGGTATAAATAAGATAGAAGATCCTTACTCTGACAGGATTGAGGTAGGTAAGTGCAGCTCGCTCGCAAAAGTTAAATTGGTTCGGTATCTTCTTGGGCTTAGACGGCTTCTCCTCCTCTTCTTCTTCGTCCGCGGCGTCTGCCTGCGCGTCGGCCGCTTTCGCCTCGTCGGTTTCTTCATTCGATTAAAACAACTATGTAAATATAATTTAAATTTTCCAACAAAAAAAATTCTAACATGCGGATACTCATACTTGCCCACCTTCTTGCCCCTCGTCTTCAGCTATTCCTTCGTCAGGCTCTTCTCGCTCTTCTTCTTCTTCCTCCTCTTCTTCTTCACCCTCGTCTTCATCTTCTTCGTCGTCATGACCTACGAAATTTAGCGTAAAAAGTTTTTTGAAACTGGTGAAACAGTTTGTGATGTTTTTTTAATATTTGCAGTGATACGTTTGCAGTAACCGTTTTGAAATTAGTAAAATTATTACAGAATTAAATTCTGATAGCTAATTTATTTCGAATTTCAAACTGGTATATTTTAAGAAAATCGCGCGTTAGTGCTTGAAACTCAGCGTCTGATTATTTGTTTACCCATGGTTTTGCCAGCTATCTGATTCTTCGCCTCTTCGCTGTCTCTGTGCAGCAGTGTACCAGCTACATTGATGATGGTCACAATGTCCGGTGGATCCGGCACTTTGACGAAATCGCGGAATTTGTAGGACCACTGTACCACATTGTCGGGCTTGCGCGTGTTGTGCGTCGTCAGTACCCTAGCGATCTCGTCATTCAATTCCTAAAATTCCCAACGAGAGCTTACAATTTCACGTGTCTAGTCAATGTACGTCATTCTCATATCGTGGAAGAGTGAAAAATCACTCCATCCTAGTGAAGACTCACTTTACGTTGACAAAAAAAATCGAACCACTCTAAATTCACATCGAGTGATTTTCCCTCTTTCGCGATGAATCGGCATTCCGATCGGCACTTACGGTTTCCGAGAGCTGAAGCTGGTCGTCGGGCCTGAGCAGCACCTTGCCGCGCATGAAGTCCATGTCGCCTCCGATGTCATACCTGGACCCGCGGCTCCTCAGGCTGACCGCGTCGGAGTTCAGCTTCGAGGACTGCCTCTTGCTCACCGTCGGCGGCATCTTGCCCGTTTATCTTCCACCCCTTTCCACGGAATAAAAGCAAAAGCGGCGCGCGCGAGTCTCCCGCGCAAAGTGGCTACTGCACTCGCGGGCAGCTGTCGTCGCCCTGGCGACCGGACCGCCACGCGGCTCTCATACCTCCGGAAGGTCGCGTGTTCTGCCAAGGTTGTTATAGCCGCCGTCGGTACGAACTAACCGTTAAATCGATGTCCCCCTCGGAACTCCCGCACGACGTGCCGTTGTCATAGAAACACCGACGCTCGCGCCTTCTTCGGGAAGAAGTCGCTTCTCCTCTATCCGCACGAGAATAGTCGTGCCTCACTTAAAATTAACGTAAATCAAGCTGGAGGTACGCGCGATGGACGCGCGGGTGGTCGTTCGAAATTCGAAACTCGTTCGCGGCGGAGGTGCGGAGGGCGCCTGCGCGCACGGCCGGCTGACTGGCCGTCGAGGTTATCCGTTGACAGGCGCACGTAGTCGCGTCCGCGACGCCTCCGCGCCCGACGTCACGCTCGCATCGCCTCCACGTCTTCCGTTGCCTCGCTCCTCGCGAAAACCCGGTGAGTTGCATCGCACTTGTTTCGTCGGTACTCCTCTGGATCTATAACTTCTTACTTCTCCGTATTTTCAGAAGCGGATTATTAGTTGCATTTTTGGTTCTTCGCTGTAATTTGTTCGGGGTGGAAATTTCCAGGGTCAATAGTGGTTTTTGATCAGTTGTAATTTTTAAATTTCCAATTTGTGAATGATTTTTATGAACTTTTTTCGATCGAACGAGTCGCTTTGTTTGTTTTTGTTGGGAGAAGTCGGAGCGCGCGGAAAAATCAATAGGGGCTCGGTAGGCGGTTGTGCGCTGGATAGCCAACAAGTTGTATGGGGCATGTGTATTATACCTCGGGAGGAGAAAATTACCCGGATATTTTTAGACCCTCAGGAGAGACGTGATACGCTCGTTTTGCAATTTTCAGATAACGTGGAACGATGAGGACGCTGTGATTTCGTCATGGAGGACAGCGGGATCGACAGCGACCCCAAAACCAACACCCGAGTGGAGGATGAGAACGTTTTCGCGGTGAGTGGAGAGGCCAAGCTCGATTAACTGATTTTTTTTTGCCTCGGGGTATTGATTTAATGCAGCCTCCTTTTTTTATTTTTAAGGGGAGCGACAGCAGTTGCAGCAGCAGCAACAATCAGCCGACGGCGCCGAAGTCCACCACCAAGCAATTGCAGAAAAAATTAGGTAGGGTGGTTTTATTAACGGTGAACGCGGTGGGATCGATGAGACGAGGAATTTTGAACGAATTGTTTTGAATTGCAGAGGCGAGAATCGAGCAGGCGAAACGCATCCAGCGCAATTCGGAATACACCAAGCTGCCCGATAACGAGCCGGATAATTGCGGTGCCGGTAATAACAGCTCGTTGATTCCGATACAGCGGCTTCCCATACCGCAGAAGAGAAAAAAGCACAATACCTTGATTGAGTTCTGGCACAGCGATAGCGAAAGGTACATACTCTAATTTTACGGTGGAACGTTTCTCATTGTTTTTTAATTACTCTTTAGCCTGTAATCTAATCTGTTGATAGTCCATGTTATCATAGTAATCAATCAGTTTTAATCAACATTTTAGCAATATCATCTATGTGGTGAAGATTGGCACTATTAAAGGACAGTTTTTTTTATAAAAAACGTATTGGAAATGCAAAATTTTATCATCAAACTTTTATCAGAATTTTATTATCAAAATTTCATCATCAGAAATTCTTCATCAAAGTTTCATCATTAGAAATTCTTCTTTCATCATCAAGTCTCGTCAAGTCCACTGAATTAAGTCTCACTGTCAGTTGGCTACTGATGGTTTTCGTTTTATTAATTAAATTTAATTGAAAATCTGATACCAACTATTAAAATGCAAATTAGTGACACGTGTCAATTATAAACGTCAAACTAAAATCAATACTTTCTGTAATACCTTTTGGTCATTAATTTTACCATGAAAAAATTAAGTAGGAAAGTATTTCATTCATCAATAAAAAATTAGAAAAATAAAATGCACAGTTTGTGGATCTAAGTAGAAAAATTTTAATTCTCTGCTAATCACTAATATCTAAATTTGTTTAATAAAACGAAAAACATCATTGTCGATGTAAGTCATCTCCATATAGAAGTAGTAAAACATTTATCAATGCAAAACAAGATAAATTAAGAGAAGATAATGCATTAAATTGATTTTTGTAGTGAAGACGAAATGACGCTGTTTCCAATGGCGAGGGAAGGTACTTCCAAGCACAAACAGGACTTAACGGACACGTTCAGCATCGAGGAGTTGAGCGAGGGCAGCGAGGACTCGCTTCATCTCGGTGCTGCCCCGGAAATTCATCCGCACACCAGAACCTACATGCCGACCGGATGTTTTTCTTGCAATTGCCACGTTCTCTAAATAAGCAGCACCTCGGGAGTTCGCCGACTTCATCGAAGCACACAGGAGTTACTATTTTATCACTATTTTCACAAGAAGGTGTTTATGTACATGAAGAGTTTTGAAGTATTTAATACCGGAGCGAATTGAACGAAGAATTGCTGATCGATGTGGAACGATCGATTGTAATAAGTCGTTATACATATATAGCTAGTGGTTTAAAGATTATTCAGAGAGTCTAGTCATGAGTTAGGGATGTATTCTTTTTCTTTCGAGAAGCAGATGTCTGTTTACAATACGACGAAGCTTTACTTGTAAATAAGTATTTTTTGATGTTTTAACGGGACTGTCATGATTTTTTATGTCAAGAGGATCAACTGCTTCGCGCAAGTCATTCCGCAGATTATATTTGTACAAATGGACGAATTGTACTGATGAGAATTTTAAGCGCATCGATATATGCAGTTGGTATTTGTTACAGTGGCCAATGATTTTTTAAAATAGTATATTGAACATACAGATGCTATTATTTATCTACGTTTCATAAGTTTAAGAGACTTACAAAATATATTATGATAAATTAAGAAATCTTATTTGTTTCATTATTCAAGTCCTTTATAACATTCTTTTTTATATTTAAAAATAACAAAATATTTTTTATTTCAATGACTATTAGCTTATGTTATTGAAAATATATTCTCGTACAAGATGAGAAAGACCAATGAAATTAAAAAAAAATTATATGATATACAATCATTTTGAAGAGTATAAACAAATATTTTACTATGGCTATACAAAGATTTATTGAAGTAGCTGTTGATTAACAAAGTTTATTACATAATTCGAAAAAATTGTTCTATAAGTATCCCCTAACTTTTTAGCGCCTTGATTGTTACTAATTTAAGTGCTAACCTTCGACACAAGTGTTCATAAAACTAAATAAAAACTTCTAAGCAATAACGCAGCTCTTTCCTTCTTTTTTATACGCAACAATCCGCATCACTAAGCGCCTCGCTCTAAATCACAACCGTCTTATCATCTAAACATCAACTAATTCCTATGTTAATTCTTTAATGCATTTGTTAATCCCGGCAGCTGTCCGGGGGGCGCGTCTCGGCATTTAAAATTCAAAAGGCCTTAATTAACTCTCGAACAGCCGTCCTCGGCGAGCTTCCCCCCTTTTAAAATTTCCGCGCGCCCGTTTATCGCAAAGTGCGATGAAAAGATAGCGCCTTCGCCGACTGTGTATCTCGCCCGGACAAGCGAGCGGATTCTTTTTTTTCTTTGCACCCTGCTCTTTTTTTTCAACGTCGCTCGTTTTTTAAGAGGTTTTAAAGCGCCGTTTGAGCGCCTACCCGCCTTTGTTGCTTTCGCGATTCTTCTTTTTTTCTTCTTTCGACGATTCACGAGATATTAAAGTGAGAGTCACTTTTTTTTAATCATTGAGTGGGAGTGCAGTTTATTGTAATAATTCATTTTGAATTTAGTAAATCTAGCGCTTCTTTTTAATTGCTAATTAGCAAGTTGTTTTACGTAAAGATTATTTACATTTGAAAAAAAGGTAGCTAGTTAGAGAATTCATTGATGAAAAAGCTGAATTCAAACGATAATAATTTTGCTGTAAATGCGAAAAAATTGTTAATTAGTTTGATTAATTAAAAAAAAATCATTCAATAACATTTCCTAGAAAAGATATTTCTCATAATGAATAGGTGCATTTTTTCCTCCCAAAGGAACTCAATCCACATAACCGTTTATAATACGTAATCGAAGTTTCCTTATTTTTCAATGGCAAGCGACGAGTTTCCTTTGGATTTTAGCAACTCCCAGCGAATTTCAGCGAGGGAAAACTTTTTAATGTGAAGCGACAGCAGCGATAGCAGTAAATTACGTCTTATTGGTGTGAAATTGCCTTTCAATCTATTCCGAATTTACGGCGAAATCCTGTTTTTCAGCTGCACTTCACTTGAGGATTGCAACTTTTACGCGAAATACCAACTATCCTTTTGCTATTTTTGTTTATCAAACTCTCTGATTTGTTTTTTAAATGATTAACACATTTCATTGTTTGTTTAGACTTGACAAAGAAATAATTTTTTAACAAGTCATGTCTTTAGTATCTATTTAAGTAGATAAATGCATGCATAGTCAGACAATTTTTTTAATCATCTCTTTTTTAACACAGAATTGAAAATTTAATACTTATGTCATTAATTTTCTGGAAAATTATTGTAAAAGCTTACAATATTTCTTGTTTTTACTTCAATCTTATAAAAGTTTGTATCAATTTATAAGATAACATCAACATCACCACTAATAAGCCCGATTTATTCAGACATATCTAATTAAATGATATCTATTTCCAATCACGGCAGCAAAAAACGTTACGAAGAATCACGTGTGAAGTTAATAAAATCTGCATATATAGCCCGCGCGCCAGTCATTGCACAGACTAACGCGCATCGCTTACTCTCCTTACGACGCGGCGAGAAACACGTTACGCATTTCCTCCGTTCGAAACGAACACACAAGCGCGAGCGGCGGACTCAATAAGGAATATCTTCACGCAAGAGCCCGACTATCGTCACTTCCTCACCTGTCACTCGGCAATTTATCCCCTCCGCGTCGGCGCGCCGACCATAAATCAAGCGAGCGCGAAAATAAACTGCTCGTCGGAGAGTCGCAAGGCGTCGGGAAAAAAGTCCCCCTCCTCTTCCATCGACGAGAGCGTAGGTTGATTTCTGATACGGCGATTGCCATCGCTTTTCCATCGGAGCCAGCCGCGGGCGGGAGCTTATATGACAGCGCGACGGCGGATAACGCGGCGAAATATCGAATGGGAGGATCGCGAGAGGGGGGAAAAAATGTTATTGCCTCTTTCGATTAATTTCGCGGGTCTTGTTTTGTTTGATGTGTCGCTCGTAACGGCGAAACGATGAGAGGGTGACTGAATTGAGACGAGTGTAGGCATTGTTTTCTGCACTTGCAGTTGGAGGGAAGGCGAATTTCTTTCGATGGCTTTCTTTTAGTATCTTTCTTTGATGGTGAAATAATCGTAATAAAAAATTAATTTTAACTTCTTTTTCAAGGGATTGGTATTTAAAATTTTTTTTTTTACTTCACAACGCAATTTTTATCAACACATACCGTCTCTTAAGTTGAATAACTACAGAAATACCTTTTTCTAAAAGCTATCTATATATCCTGTTATAAAACTGACTTTAAAAAGAATCCTTCTTCCGGCTAGTTATGCAATTATACTACGATAAATCGTTGTATTGATTCTATAATTATACGCTTTTAAAAACTGCTGGCATTGTTCAATGCAAAATTCATTGTATAGTTGCATAATTACGTTTTTATTGTTTTTTAAGTTATTTATAATTTTATTTTATATTTTCATTCTTTGTGCATCATGTAATTTTTCTTTGTAAAAGTTAATATCATTCCTGTTATATTTTCTAGCAAAATCAAGATTCACCTTAAATTTATTGCTACGAGATCAACAATTATCTGGATGTCTCAGCGAAAATAGAAGCAACAATGGGAATTAATCTATTTGATGAAATAAAATATACTCTTTACATGCGAAATTGAAAAATTTCACTTATAAAGAGTATGAGCATCTAATGGGAATTACCTTTGTTGTCTCTATGTACCTTGACCTCGGTCTTCGGTTAAAATTCGAGCTCTAATGTAGTGGGGTTCGAAGGGATCTCCAAGCTCTCAATAAGGTACGGAAGATGACGATGGAGGCCAAGCTGCCGTCGTCTTCAACGAGGGAATACGCGACTGTGAGTGAGATTTTCGTTCCCGTAATCAACCTATTCGTTGTGCATAAATTTACTACATGACGCTATTTTAAACGTACTTTTTATATTGTTCCTTTATATTTACCTTTAAAATTTGCCAATCTAATGTAATCGATTAATAACTAGATAGATAAATCGATTTGTTATAGTGTTTATTTTTTTAATAATAGTGACGGATTATTATTCATTAATTTATTAGTAAAATTTTAAACTAAATTTCTTATCATTTTCTTTAAAGTTGTTGTTGATATACCCCTAAACTTGTGAGCCTTTTCAGCAGATAAATTGTCACACACAGCATAATCCAGCGGCGCTGCTGTGACAGTGACAAGTCGGTAGTTTCACATCCTTCACCTCTCTATTAATTTCATTAAAATTAAAATTTTAGTATTTTTTATAATTAATTACTTAAAAAACGTGCTTGAAAATTGTAGTTGATACATTCCTTTGTCCTTCTTAGCTTTTTCAGCAAATAAATTGTCACTGTCCAACGACACTGTACTATATGTACACAGTGTACTTGGTATACCATCAGTTGGAGGCAACGCAGCATCGCTACTATGACAGTGACAAGTTGCTAGTCTTCCACCCTCCACTTTCCTGTAATATTTAATTAACTATAGTTTAGGATAAAATTTCGTCCCTCATATAAGGAACAATATAAAAAGCACAATCATTGAATAGGTTGATTACTATATCTTTTTTTTAATTAATTTATTTAAATTTACTATTTACGAAAAAAATCTAAATGAATAATTCTGGCGCTCGATAGTTTCGAAGCTTTATCATAAATTGATGACAATTAACACTATTTTACCTTTCAGCTTCAAAACTATTGAGCACTAGATTCTGAAACTGTGGCTTCATTTCTTTCTGTATGAAAGAAAATAACTTCTAGTGTTTAAATGAAATCTATATGATCCGTAAGTCTGATACTCTCCTAGTGAGTTATCAAGGCTGTGAAGATAAAAATACGCTGATACAGTATAATTATTTTAATTGTCTTTCTTTTAATTGTATTTCTATTTAAAAATTTCACTAGACAAGAAGAAGAGTTTTGGTTATCTTAAATGTGATAATACTAACTAGCGAAATTAATGACCGACGTAAGTGCTTATAAAGCTTTGAAAATAATCAAATTTTCATTATTTAGGTGGCAGTGGCAATCATGACTTGGACTACTGTTAGCATTTTTGGCCTTATTTTGCTTATAAGTAAGTATAATTTTGTATCTACAATTTGATATTCGAAAATGTTTTGGTTAAATTTCCTTTTTTCATTTTTTCGATATTTATAATGTTTGCAATTTGCAATAATAATAAAAGGTAAAATCGAGAGATGTAAAATAATACAGTACCAGATATTAGACGTTTTTCGTTATTATATTTATTTTAGGACAGGTGTATTATTTTTAAACAAAACGAAGAATGCGTACCCTCTTTTTCAACAATTGCTCTAAAACTTTGCAATAGAATACTTTTTGTTAGAAGTGATGGTCTTAGTGACTTTACCTATAATGATCTAAAGACCCGATCGTTGAAGACTGAACTACAATTATATGTACCCGTTTTCTTATTAGATAATTTTTTTTATAGGAACCATTGGTGCGGTGAAGCATCCTAACATTGTAGGAGGTAGTGATGCTGTGATAAAACATTTTCCGTTTCTCGTATCGATTCGAGTACGTGGATATCACTTTTGCGGTGGGACCATAATCAGCGACAGACATATACTGACAGCTGCACATTGCATGGATGATGCGGATATCAATTTTGTGATGGTTCACACTGGCACCAGCCGTTCTGATAAAGAGGGAACCGTGCATAAAATACAATCAGTTCACAATCATCCCAAATTTGATCTCAGCAACGAAGAGGAGGGATTTCCCAATGACGTATCTATTATTACTGTGAGTTGACATATTATTTTATATTCAATTAGATTATAATTATATGATAATCTGTAACTTATAAGAAAATTGTTTTTACAGTTAAAAGAGCCAATAACTTTCAATAAATATCAACAAAAAATTAATCTCCCAAGTCATGATATTCAAGACTATCAAGTTGGCTATGTGGTCGGTTGGGGTAGGACAACCAATGCGAATTGGAATTCTCCCAAACATTTACAAAAACTTCGAGTGGCTTTCATGACGAATGATAAATGCAAACCATTGATTGAACATAACATTGATCATAGACACGTTTGCATTTTCAGAAACGTTAAGACTGGAGTATGCCACGTGAGTAACTTCTTTACTTATGTCAAAAAAAAAACAAAAACAATTCATAAATTTCGAAAATTTTCAATGAAAAAATGTTAAACGCTTTTATTTTTATATTTCAGGGTGATAGTGGCGGACCACTTGTATCTCACGGTGAAGTCGTGGGAATTGCTTCTTTCATAGACACATTCGAATGCGCTTCTGGTGTCCCCGACATGTACGTTAATGTTTTTGCTTACAAAGACTTCATTGAATCTGTCTTAGATGAACAATAGACATAGTCTGTTTTAAAATTTATTATAACACTGTAATTCAATTGTATACGCCCTATAATAAATTAATGCAGTTAACATGAATGAACTGAAGTTAGATCCTTCAATTTTTTAATGATAAGGAAAGTTATAACGAATCATTCTTAGGTTGGTCGCATGAAAATAACATTGGGCCAGATAAAAATAGTTAAATGCAAAAAAATTAAGTATTTGAGGATTCAATGGTGCGAATTATTATTTTATTTTCTACGTATAACAAATCTAATGGATTTTTTTACGGCAGCAACCTAATCGCTTATTATTTATTATTGTTAAATTCTTAAAGAAAAATGAACACATTTACGGTAGGGTAGATAATATTAAGTGATTGCATTTAAGATACCCGTAAAAATTATATTAATATAAAAAAATTAATAATTAAACTAGAATTCAAAAACAGTTTCGAAATATGTAATTTTGTTGTCGTAGTATTATAAGTTTTACATTTTGATTTTGTATGTATTACCATCATAATTTAGAAGTATTAAAAAGGCGAAAATTAGAAAATGTTTAGAAAAAAAAAATATTTATATTTTTAATACTGTCATGTAGCATTGCATAACAGAATTATTTATTTCTTTCTTTGTATTATTAATTCTTTGAGCGTTAGAGTCTAAAACTTTTGCTTCTTTATGTGTATGAAAACAGCTACAGTTTCAATGAAATCTGTGACCCGGAAGTCTAATACTACCCTAGTGAGTTATGGAGGATGTGAAGATAAAATAAGTTGTTTCAGTTTGATTATTTTAATTACATTTACTATTTAATAATTTTACTTAACAAGAAGAAGAGTATACTAAAATATACTTTTTATCTTAATTTAACGATAAAGCTAATTAGTGAAATTAATGACTAAAAAAGAGCTTATAAAGCTTTGAAATTGACAAAATTTTAGTTATTTAGTTTGTACTGCTCATCATGACTTGGACTGCTGCTAGCATTTTTGTTCTTATTTTGCTTATTGGTAAATGTATAATTAATAATTGAAAATTAAATTTATACTATTGTTTTAAGAAAATAAATTTTTAATATTTACGTAAGATCGTTTGAGAGTTTAAAAATAATGTCCAACAAGTTTTTTTTAACACAATTTAGCCGAGCTCATTTTCAATTCGAAATCTGCGGGATCTTTCATTATTATATTTACTGTAATTTGTACTTTTTATTATAAAACGAGAAAAGAGTAAACACTCGATAATTTCCGAGGCTGTGTATTTAAATCTTTCAATGAAATTATGAATAATTAAAAATGGTTATTATTTTTATAGGAAGCATCAATGCTGCTAAGCATCCTAAAGTTATAGGAGGCGAAGCGGCCGAAATAAAACAATTTCCGTTTCTCGTATCGATTCGAGTAGGTGGAAATCACAACTGCGGTGGTTCCATAATCAGCGACAGACACATACTCACAGCTGCGCATTGCGCGATTTTTATGGGTATGGGTAAATTAACGATTCACAGCGGAACCAGTAGAGCCGATAAAGAGGGAATCGTCCACGAAATACTGTTAATTAACAATCATCCTAACTTTCAATATAGCACCGGAAAAAACGACATCTCTATTATCACTGTGAGTCATCAATTAAGTTTTTTTTTTATTCTACTGGATTGTTTATATGTTATCTATTATTTATGAAATAATATTTTTTCAGCTAAAACGTCCGATAGATTTTAATAAATATCAACAAAAAATTAATCTCCCGAGCCATGACATTCAAAAGCATCAAGCAGCTTATGCGGTCGGTTGGGGTAGGATGTCCACGTCGAGCTGGGAGACTGCTGTTCATTTACAAAAACTTCGAGTAGCTTTGGTACCGAGTGATCAGTGTCAACCATTGTTAACTCATATACAAGTTAATGCAAGTCAAGTTTGCATATTTAGAAATGATCATAAAGGAGTGTGTAATGTAAGTAACTTTTTTATGTATAAAGACAAATAAAATGATTTATAAATACATTGGAAATTAAATTGTATTAAAATATTCTCTTTTTGTATTTTAGGGTGACAGTGGTGGACCATTAGTATCTCACGGTGAAGTCGTCGGAATTGCTTCTATGGTAGATTCAGATGACTGTGCTGGTGGTGTACCTGATGTTTATACGAATGTTTTCCCCTTCAAAGATTTTATTGAATCAATCATAAATGACAAAAACATATAAGGCATAATATGTTTAAGGAACTTTTTAACAGTAAATTTAAATTGTAGTTAACAATAGATACTATTAATATATAGTATTTAACTGAAGTAAAACCTAACAACTTTTGAACTGCAAGCAATAGTATACAATAGTTAATTATTGTAAGTTGTTTATGTGAAGGTTACACGAGTTTTTTCAGATAAAATATAAAAATAATCGCATTTTTTACATTTATTTGCTAAGACAATGTAAATTGTAATTTACTGTATTTTACGTTAATAAATACTCAATTAAAAAAATTCTTTGGATTATTTTTTAATATTCCAAGTGAGGTTTACTATTTAATTAATAATTATTCATATTTAAATTCTTGCGTCTGCTTTTGGTTTGATTTTGAACTTATCATTTGTTTTCAAATTTTATTATCCCCTATTCAAGGAAGCTATCTAAAGATTTAAACCTGGTCTTGTAGAATGATAAGTGCTTAAATACAGTACTTTAAGAATAGGACAATCCAAATCTTCCAAATCTACAATTATTGCATTATCATCTAAAAGTTTTCCTTATCGTCTTCTATAATTCCCTTTGATTATCGTTAATACTTGATGTATTGAGATTGGTTGAGTGTTGTTTGTATTGTAAAGGAAACAAGCAACATTTTTGAAAAAAAAGTTAATATCTTTATATTACTTTTATTATTGATTTTTTAATTATTTACAAAAATAAATTGATTGGTGTTGTCTTTAAACTACAATATCTATTTGAAAGAAATAAAGTAAAATGAGGCATTTTTTTTGTTTACAACGGCATAAAAAATGCAAACACAGTTACAAGGTATCGAAGCGATTTATTTTTCAAACTTTTTAAACATCCATAAACAATTCAGAAGGGCGATTGAACTTTATGATGGTATTAGAGGCTGTTAAAAATGTATGTTTATTCGTCGAGTTTTACGATTACCTGTCTATTGGATCTCGTAAAAGTACTTTAATATCGAGGAAGGCTTCTACGATACTCCAATCGGCTGCAAGAAATCTTGCGTCTTAGTTCTCCCCCGCGTACGCAAATCCATCCTCCGTGAAAAACCATAAAACCAGTCGAAAAAAGCAAGAAAAAAAAAACCAAAACTAACGCACAGTAGTACGGTCATTCCAGATGAACCTCCAGATTTCGCGGAAAAGCAACGGCGAAATTCCTGGAAAGCAAGCCGTGATCCGCGCCCGGAGTGTCAAAGGCTCGTCGCGAGCGATCCGCGGCTCCGAGAACCGTGAGGTCGAGGCTTCCGCGGCGGCGATCGCCGAGGGGAGGGGCGAAGGGGGAGGAGGGGGGGGTGCACGAAGGTGGCGGACGGGTAGGGGGGCGGCGTTTCTCTCCCGACGTCCTGGGGCCTCGGCGTCCTCGGCTGCTGCCGCCGCCGCTCCGCTCTCCCACCCCCGCATCCTTTCGGCCGCGGGCCGCGAACGCAGACTCCCACCCCGTGGCGGCCCCCCCTGTGCACGTCGAAGGAGGTGTGCGGAGAGGGGGCGGCGTGCGCAGATCGTCGGCGGAGCGCGCTCGCTCGTTCCGCCGTCAGTGCGAGGCCGGCTGCTAGCCGCCCAGCGTCGAGGACGTGACTCGTCTCGAGCCGAGAGTGAGCCAGCTGGCCCGCCCGCCCCCCGTTCCCTCGCGGCCGCAGTCTCTCTCCTGCTGAGCGAGGCGCACGCGAGGCAGCCGCACCACAGCCGGACAGTTGCTCGCGCGTGCCGCGAGTGTGAGTAGTGCTCCCCATCCCCCCCGTCGGCCCGGAAGAGTGTCGCCAGCAGCCTTCCCCCCTCACCCCCCCGCGAGCCTCCGAGAGCAGAGGAGCCCGTTCCGGTGCGCGCAGCGCGGGTGAGCCGAGGGCGACTGGCGGCTGCCGACCGGATGGTGCGCGCGGAATATGCCGCCTCGGTGCCCGCCGCCCCGCTGCAGCCGCCTAGCCGGGACGCCGCCGGGGTCCGCCGCCGCCGCGGCTGAGGAGGGGCCGCCCGCGAGAGCGGCCCGCTCGCGGCTCCGAGCCGAGGCCGCCCGAGCCGGGAAGGGAGCGCCGCCGGGACACGGCGCGCCGCGCCGCGCTCCGGCCCCACGACGATGCTGATCGAAGGTAAACGAGCTCTGAGCGGCTCCCCCCTTCCCCCCCTGTCGTTAACTCTGCGATCGCCGAGATAAGCGGTGCTCGCGAGTCGAGAGCCGCTTACGCCTCTTGTGAGAACACACACCTGGGACGGTGTATATAATACGTACGACTCAATTTAGTTTTTTTTTGTTTTTTTTTGGAGGGGATTCATTATTTTCTTGAGCGTTTGTTTCTTTTGTTTTAATATACGAGGTGATGGTACGAGGGTGAGAGTTAGGAGGGAGCTTTGTCGCGAGGCCGAGCAGTTTGCGGCTGGTACACGGGAGCGTTATGTAATTGCAGGCGAAAACGTGGCCGCGAGGAGGTTACCTACTCTGTGCGCCCCCGGAGGAAATGTGTGGAATTCGCGCGACTTTATTGTCCCGTCCAGGAGGGGGATACTGGCAGCGTCCGTCTGTTTTCTCCCTTTCGCGTGCGTCGCAATTTCGCCCGCTGACAACAGCCATTTCGGGATAATTGCCTTTGCGCGCGCTCCGACGCTTTTTTTTTCCACGTTGATCCGCGGTACCGAATTTCCGAAATTATTGGCTCGTTGTCGCTGATAAATCGTCTCGATGGGTCGGCAAACGTTTTTATTACGTTCTCGATGATGGATGTACTCCCGAGCCAAGAAAATACACTCGTCTGACCAAACGGGGGACGTTACTACTTGAGCGTAGGTCGGGTATGAGTAAATTCTTCGTGCCTCTTGATTTACTCGACGTGTTTATTTGATGTTGCCTCTTATTTATATCATAAAAATAGAAGGTAAACATTTTTTTTCTCTCGCTGCTGAACGAGCTCGAATATAAATATCGCGGGGAAATTGTTTATGAGCGAGGTAGAGTCCGGTGTAAAAATGGGTCACTTAACCATTACGTTAAATTCTCGCAATAATAAAATGTTGGCCTTTATAACAGCCTTAATAAAAGTGTCAGCTTTAATTCTAGCGGTTATAAAATAAAATTTTAATTATCCCCCCTTATCTCTCACGTTCTTTATCGCTCGATTTTTCTGAAGGAGCTGTACAGTCTCCAGAATCAATCTTTATAAAACATAAATCTCGTTTTTAAAAGCAATGAAACGAAATTGATTTACACGTCGCCCTGTACACCATTGTTTCTCCATTCTGCATTTCTCGTTCTCGACCAATAAAAGCGAACAAACGGCGCGTGCACTGGCGGAAGCGAAAAGGTCCGCGGACGCGCATTAAAGAGACGTTAACCACGGGGTAATCCGCGCGACTTCCTCGGCAATCGCGTAATCGATCCCCTCGTAAAAAAAGGGCTCGCACACCGACATTTTGTCAAGCCGGAGTGTCGTGTAAAGAGGCCTCGAGACCCGAGGTGGGTCTCTCGGATCCGCCGGGCAGATAGGGGCTTGGGTGCAGTTCCTCGCTCGCGGGAGAGATAACGGGAGGAATTTCGGGACGCCCCCCCTCCCACCCTCCTCGGGCAGTGATTGATCGAACCGGCGGCCCTCCGCACGACGACGGAGTTGACCGCACGGGAATCCTCGCTCTGTCTCTGTCCCCCGCGCTCGCCTCGTGCCTCTTAGACTCCTCGCTGTGGCCCCTTTCCTCGATGTAAATTCGCGCGAGTTTTCGAATTTCTCCGGAGAGACGCTCCCTTGACGAATTCTAGCGGTGATTTGCGCAGCGGGTAGTTAGAGAGGCTCTTCGCGCCGCGAAATTTATGAATGGGGATTGAGGCGGTTACGGCTTTGCCGATGTAGTTTACGGGACCCGTTGACGTTTTTGTATTTACGACGTTCAATGGCGATTATGGTAATCAGCGTGGACTTATTGGAAGACTGGGGTTGAATTTTTTTATTCAATAACGTTTTCGTGAACGCTTTTTCTTTTTAAACATATTTGAGAAGGTAAAAGTCAATAACAAAAAGGATTCTACCCTCTAAATACGAATGCATTTATCTAATTGTCGAATGAGCCAATAAGGTGTAACGTTAAATAAGTGCACATTCACGTACAAATTTTTCTTATTCATAATAAGAAACATGTAAATTGTAACATGTAATGCAGTTTAGTTGTCAGTACGTCTAGTTCAAGTGCACTGTAAGCAGATTTTTTTTCGACGTTGTAAATTAAAAAAGGAGAAAATAGGTGACAGAGAAAAAAGTTATCTGTAGCATTTGCGAATTCGACGCCCGTTTACAGTCGACATTCTCCCGGCAGCGCCATGTATATTCTTCGACAGAGTTCGCACGTGCATTTTTTCGAATGTCGCGAAAAGCAATTTGCCGTCGACCGGCTGCGCCTCTCTCTGTTCCCCTCCCTTTCGGTTACACATGTTTGACACGTGAATTTCAAGCCTATATTTGGCCAACGGCTTTGAGCCCCGTGTATACAGCACAGAAAATTTAGAACAACTGCATATTTCATAACAACATTTTTAGAAGAAAACAAGTAAATTACTGTGCTCATCAGTTTTGTTAGTCTAATTTAGATCTTTTTTACTGCACTAAATTTTTAAACGGTTAAATTTGTTTAATCCGCGTTCTGTTTTTTGTTAATTGTTATATACTTGCTAAAATAGTGACGGAGAGGTAGACACGTATTATTTGTACTTCATCAATAAAGCATTTTTCCGCTCTTTTAAAAAATCGTTAAAAAACGAAACAAGAATTGCGTTTTTCATCAGTCCATTAGCGCGATGGAGTCAATATTGTGCATCTCGCGAAATGAACCGGCGATCGAGTTCGCGCGCGCGCTGCGTTTGCATGAAAAACCAGTGAAAAAGCCGGAAGTGCATAGAGGGAATTGCGGAAAGTTAGTGCGTCGCATGACAACGGCGGGCTGGAGGCTCGGCCGCGTCCGGGACTCAGGAAACCATATTGAAATTGGCCCCGGGAAGTTCGTCTCGCACGTGGCGCGATTCAATGCGCCCGGTCCCCAGTCGACGATGCAGTCTATTCTGGTCCAGGGGCCACTTAGCAGATGACCCTCCCCCTGCTCCGTGTCGCCGCGCGAAAGGAAAATCGCGATTTGCTGATCGTTGCAGGGTGAGAGGGGAAAAAAAACGAACGCGACGCTATTTTCGAAGTTATAAATTTTAAATCCGCTGGAAAGGGGCCAAACCGTGCGGTGAAGAGCGGCACTTCACACGCACGCGTACCGCGGGTGCCCACTTAACATCTCGAGCGGTTTCCCTTTTATTTCTCGACGCGCGCCCGAATACGCCAGCCGTCGAATTTTTTCGGCTTGCCGGATGAAAATCCGAAGTGAACATTTTGCAATTCCGATCGGTTATATCCTGGGCACTCAAAGGAAAGTACTTTTGCAGTTCCGAAAAAATACTGACTTGACTTTTGTTTATTTTTTTTTATTTTTTAATCCTTTTTTTGAGTAATCGCTCTTGTAATCATTCCTGTAATAATTGACTAATCACCACTATCTAAACTTGAATTAGTGAAATACATTGCATAGTATTTATTAATTTCACTTGAATAGTGAAATTTCTTTAAAAATTAATAAAAACAGTTTTTTATTCTTGCGCATTAAATGAAAAAAAAAATGATCACGAAAATGGAGTAACATCGCGATGTTGTCTCAAACGTAAATTGCATTAGCTATCGAAGGCATTGTATTTTTTCGCACAGGATGCAGGGTCGATTTCGCGCTGCTCCCCTAGACAATGCCCGAAAATTTGGGCGCGGGCGCGTCTTCCCGTTCGGCCGCGCGTCCGCCTACGCGCCCGCGCAAGAGGCAATTTCCGAGCCTCACGTCGTCGCCGGGCCGCGGGGAGGAGGGTCAGGGGGAGAGGTGGGCCGAACATCGTTTCGCTTTCATCGCGAGGTAACGAACGCTTCGATCCGCTCTCCTCCCGAAGCCGCTCGATATCTCGCCGCTCTCCATCTCCGTCTGTAACCTTCATAATTGTCTCGATATGCATGTGCCAACGGAGATTCTTCGAGGGGTCGAGGTGAGCACCGCGCCGACGGGGTGCGCCCCTCCCTCCTCTTCCTCTCGCCTGCCCTCTCTCTCTCGCTGTCTCTTTCTCCTCGGCTCCATTCTTTTTGCTCGTTCGACTTTTTCGCGCTGCCCTCGTTGGCCGCGCGGCGGATACCTCTGTGACTCCCGACGCGGCTGCTCATCGATCGCTCGAAATCCTATGATTTATTAATTTGGCCGATCGTCTTAATTGATTCTTCGCTCTGTCACTTTTTTTTTAACTCTTGGAGATAAAAGTACAGGGTTGCGCTTTGACGGTCCAGTAGTTTTTGCAGTGATATCCGTAAAATTCATCGCGCTTCGCTTAATTTACTTGAACGCGTTTTATAAAAGTCAGACAAATACACAAAATTAATTATTAACACTTACTTTTTCTATATTTCTGCACAAGTGGATTAAAACTGTTTGAATTTTAGCCATTCAATCAGACTGTTTTACGCATAAATCAACCAACTGCTTCTTTAAATCCTTCTCATGATCCTGCCTTCGTTTTTTAAGAAAGAATCGTATTGAAAAACTAAAATCACATCAAAACGATTGTAATTTTAATAGTATCCAACCGGATAAATGAAATTGCTGCTTCCTTAAATGCTTCGTAATATTGTGCCATCGATTTTTTAAGACTGGATCTTTTGAACATCCTTGGGAGGTGGATCAGTCCGATTATTTTTTTCGGCGGCGAACTTCGGTGTCGCTGCAAATTACGGCCTCGCGGGAATCGCTAAGCGTCGGCCGGATACTTCGCGGCGACTTTGACGGCGAAATATATAGAGCGAGGGAGAAAAAAGGGCAGCGGGTTCGAGTGCGCGAGCGCGAAAACGAGGTTAAGGCCTTTTTAAGCCGCGCGGGCGCGCGAGAACTGCGGGCGGTTAACCCTTTAAACAAACCTGGCCCACGAGCGTTCGTCCCTCAACAAGTTTCGCGCGACAGATAATTGGACTTTTCCAAGTCGGCCGCTGGCTAATCCGCCGACGCTGATGATCTGTCTCCTCGTGATTTGATAATAAGCTGATCAGCCTCTTCTCTCCTCAGTCGAGTCGTTTAAAAGAAAAGAAGGGCAGGGAGATGGCTTCTGTAGTTAGGGGGTGTTTTCGAAGGAGCAGAGTGTTAATTGAAAATTATTAAAACTACTTTGAATGCAGGGGGTTACGTGTGCAATGTTTTTATAAGAGTCTGATAGGATAAAAGGGCTTAGTAATTTTTAGAATTTAATTTTTGGTAATAAAATTTTTGCAAGCATTACATCTCTTTAATTTTATAGATTAGTAGATCTGGATATACGCTTTATTTACTTTATTATTTATTTATAAAGTATAGTGCAATATGCAACATTGCAAGTTATATAACTTACACACAAATATTTTATTTACATCTATGTATCTATTATTAACATTTGCTAGTATATTTAACAACAATATTTATTACTGTCACAGATTAATTATTGTGAGATAATAACCATATATATGAATACTATTACTAAAATTTTAATTAATATTGAATAAATAATCAACATTGAATTATACAAGTAAACAAGCAAGATCCAAAACTTTATCAAAACAATTTTACTGAATTTATTTTGATGAATTTTGCCTTTTCCTTAGAGTTACATTTAATTTGCAATGCACTTTTTCAAGTGAAAATCTAAAGTCAAAATCACCTTTAGTAAATACGTAATCTAAGAAAATCCACGAAGAAATTTTTTGTTACTAAGAAAGCAGATTATATAATAATATTTTATGCCAGCATAAAGAATTTCTTTCTCTAAAAAATCAATTATATTTTAAGATTAACACAAATAAATCACGATGTAGTAATATTCTTTTATTGATTAAGCAAATGTATTAATATATTTTTATTATCTCATAAAAGTGTATCAACTTTTAATTTTACAATTTGCGATTCCATTAATCATTCAAAGTTTCCTAACGATGAAGGTGCGTTAAACAAACTTAGTCGAAACATCCAACAGCCATAGAGGAAAAAGTTTTTCGTATAAACGCGCGAGGCAGCTCGGAAAGGAACGTTTTCGTTTGACCTAATTTTCAGTGCGATTGACGCGCCAGCCAAAAAGCGTTTCCCTTTAAGTATTTGTTGTCTTATACCGAACTCGAAACCGATCTCCACTTCGAGCAGTTCGCTCGCGATATCGGAGAATACGATGAACGCCGGGCTTTTGTGCGAGGGTATAGCCTATCGTTTTCCCCGCCGAAAATCAGGCCGATTCAAATCTCCTTTCATTATATCCTCGGGCGTAATTAGGTAATTGGAATAGTTTCCACGCCCGCTTTGTTATTTTCAGATTGAATATTTGTAGGTTCAAATGAGAAAAATTACAGGGTATCAGAGCGGAGGGCAATAAAAATATCCGCTGTATAATTTAGCAATTTGTAGGAGCCAACTGTTGATATTCAGCCTACTTCGGTGATAGCGAAAATTTCTGGAAACTATTGAATGAATTCGATAAGGATTGATTTAAATTCATAGCTTCGATTGAAAATTTTACTTCAGGTCTAAATGGCATGTATTTTTAGAAAGAAATAGATAAATTTGTTCTTTATGCACTTATCTCTGCGAGAAGAATGGAAATGAAAAGGTCCATATTCATATCTAGTAGGAGATATGCAAGATAACACAAACAATTATAATAAAAAACAAAAATAATTTTTCTTAATAAACTCATTCGGGTCCCAGTGCTTGTTCTTTCTTTCGATCTTATTTCAATCTCACTATAAATTTACTTGTCTTAAAATTAAAAATAAGCCAAACATCAATAAATGCTGGTGGACACCGTTATAACTATTAAATTGGTCAGAACTAAAAATTGTAATAAATAAAATTAACTCAACTAATAATTAGCATGGAAAAAAGTAGTAAAATACGTCCATAAAAAAGCATCTAAAGTTTCGACTCGCATTTAATACACACGAGAAGTATCAAGTAACTCGTATACCCAGTGGCTAGAAGAAGCCCATCAAAACTCATCGGAAACTCATTACCCCTCATCAAGGATCCCTCCAATAAGAAATCAAGACACCCCGAAAATGCAGTGTCACCTCAATCATCGCGCGGCGCTCGCCAATATATCTCGGTCAGTAAACCCCGATGTGCGTAACCCTCGGCCACCCTCCCACGCGCAGCCGCGCACGCCCGCGTAATCCGAGGCACGCGCGAAGTATCGTTTTCAGGTGCCTCGTTAATCGTCGGCCCGTCGATGCCCGGCGCCCGTCAGCCGCAGCCTCTCGGCGGATTCTCCGGTTGCGCGCGCGGGCCTTTGATGCAGCGGCCGCGCGCGAATCGACGACTCGTTTGTACCCCGCCGCTTTGATCGATCGGACGACTTTCTCTCCCTTCGAGCGGTGGGGGGTGGTGCGGGCTATAATTAGGAGCATCATCGCCGGGAGGAACCTCCCCGGAATCGCCCACCCCCTCACCCGTAAAGCCCCGGTTTTATCGGCCGCGTAAACATGTGATGTCCGACCGCACTCGGCGTTTTCTACTTAATACGCCGCCGGCGCGCAATCTCGTTATTCGCCGAAAATGGTAATGAGGGGGAGGCGAGGGAAATAACGAATTAATTCGGCGGGGGTGTTGTACATTAAGGAGACGCCGCTCGGTGACTGGAAGGGAAACGGCGATCGTTGACTACTTAGTTCGGACGGTGAATTACATAGTGTTCTGAAATGATGCTTATGTGTATATTTATGTTTTAAAGTTTTATGACTTGAAAGAAAGATTTCGTAAAGGTATATTTTTATAAGTTTAAAATGTAGAATAAAAGAATTAAACTGTTGATTATGAGACGGCCGTTTATAGAATCATTGTTATAGATGCATCTTTTTATTTACAACAATTTGTTTATTATCATTCACATATTGCCGAGTAAATAAAGCATAACTGGAGCGCAAATGAAAACGATAAACTACAAGAGAAATATGATAAATGCAATGAAATAACAGCGGACAATACGTAGAATTATTCAAAGCATCGTTTTAAGTAGTAACAGCCGATTTTGGTCAGACATCACGCTCACACTCAAGCCATCTCTTTCAAACTTTTATATTCGGATGAATCGATATTTTTGGTGCAATTTTTTACGCTTCGACTAATAAATATAAATCTTAATTGTTCATTTCAAAAAGAGAGCCTGCCATTATTTCGGGTTCACAAAAAATTGTTTATATTTGTTATACCCGAGAAAAAGGTCCATCCCAACGAGAGTCGCTATAGAATTCAGTTCGAATACTCCGATAAACTGCAGCTCACCGTTAAGCATAGCAAATTCCCATTCGCTTTTAACTTTATCATCGCGAAAAGCCAAGGAAAAACAGCTAATATTATCGGCTATGAAGCCCCATGCTTTTTTGTGTTCCACGAAGTGAGAGAGAGGAAGCAAGAGAGAACGGCATAATGGGGCACGAACGAGCGCGTGCTCAAAAGGGCGGCAAGCTTTTCACGACCCAATTCGCGCCCCGGCAATTCGTTATTGTGGCTCGTCATTATTATTTGCCGTACGGGAAACGTCGCTCTCGAACGAGATTCGGGGCTGCGCGGATGGCTTTTACGTCCTCTCCGTATCTTCATTTTCTCTATCTCTCCCTCTCGCTCTTTCTCGACCCACCCCCGCGTCTCTTTTTTTTTCAGTCTCACGACGCCGGGTGCAGTTCCTGCCGGTTTTTGCGTCTATCTCGTTTCCCCGGCGCTGCGCCGGGCACATTAATCTTGGCGCGCGCTGCTGCTGGACGACCGGCGCGAGATGTAATGGACTGCGCGAAAAAGAGTTAAACAATTACGGGGCGGGGGAAGGTCGAAAAGACGGTAGATAAAAAAAAATGCGCTTCGCGATTGTTTTTATCTCTTTTTTTTTGTATTTTCTTTTTTTACGATCGCTCGTTCCAGGTTTTGATATCGCCGGCGCGATTTTTTTCAGCCGCGCGGCCGTTTTGTCGCGCCGGCCTTTGTTTCGTCGGGGGCCTCGCTAATTGGCGCGTATTTTTTCGGACGCGCGCCGCGGGTGAGCCTTTGTTCCCCGGGCCTCGGTTTTGATTCGCGCGCGCACGATCCTCGCCGGCACGTGGAGGAGGACTGATGGGAAGGTACGCGCGGCGCCCGGTGCGTTGATAACTCGAAATGAGCGATGGAGCAATTTAATTTCGCTTCAAGGCTGAGAGAGACATCCAAATCTCTTTATTTTAACGAGCGAAATTTTGATGGAAAAGAATTTTAAATGGATCACCGGTTCGGATTTCTCTTTTTTTCCCTTCAATTTATTTTTAATTAAAATTAATTTTTCGCGGCGGGAAATTATTTCAATCTCACGAGACCGTCTCGTATTTCGAAATGAAAATGTATTGCAATATTTTTTTTACGTACGATCTTGTAAAACTGTTGAAAGATTGTTTTTAATTTGATTGCATTAGGAAATTATATACCTAGTTTTTGCCGACAATGCACTTGAAAATAGAGGGACATGAAATGAGATTTTTTTTATATTTTGATGTAGTTTAATAATTTGGTTGACAATCAAAATGTTTCTATTTTGACATTCAATTTGAATTTTGTTAAACTTAACGATAATTATATATCTAATATATACCTACCGGAAAATAAATTATCTCGCTACATCCGACTATTATTATTACTGCATGAAATGTAGATTGCTATTAGATTCAAACATCGACAGTAATTTCTAATTAATACCAAATAGTTGCGATCGCTATTCGATTAAACTGGTATTAGTTTAATTGCTTCAATTTCCCATAGAATCGGGCTGACTAAACTGTGCAAAAAAAAACTACAAAATCTGTTTTTTATGACTTTCTCAACATAGAGTTATACAAATTTAGACTCGATGAGGAAAGCGAGCTTCAATTTTGAACACGAGTCGGTGCAACGCTAATTATTCCACTTGTTCGACATTCGACCAACAATTTCAGAGCCCAGGCCCAAACTTGCAGATTTCCGCATTGACGGGCGTGCTCGAAAAGCTCAGCTGTCTCCTCTTCTCTTTTCCTCTCGTTCCCCGTGTAGCATCTGATTTACTAACTTTGCGAATTTCCAAAAACGTACAAATCGAGCAGCGCACTAATTTCGGCTTTTTTCAATGGATACGCGCTTTTTTGTGTGCTCGAGAAATCGGCAGAGATACTTTTTTTTCGCTTGCAATGGCGCCAATGAAGTGCCTTCCGCGAAATTATCCGGGGATGATTATCCGTTCCTCTACGTGTGTGACTCGGGCTTCGCGACCGGAAAAAAGGGAGGAATTTCGCTTTGAAAGCTGCGACGAAATTGTTGCGCTAACATTTAATTACAGTGTAATTTAATGAAAGGTTAAAGACGGACAATTGGGAAGCAACAAACGTAGACTTTAATTGTTTTCAAAAGTTTCCGAAGCAATTTCTAGGCAGTTAATTTTATTGTCAATTGGCAATTAATCGACAAGTCCTTAGTGATAAACGAGATCGACTCTGCACGATCAAAAAGCCGCGCTAACAAGCAGCTCCCTTTTACCCCTTTGCCTCTGACAAATTTCTAAATCGCACAATCGATCGTTCGGTCTTTTTTTTAAAGTAATTTAATTTTCCTCCAGTTACTGCACTCTCTGTATTTGGTTAGCGAACACCAAACATCTACGTGTATATGACTACATAGAAAAAGTAAATAATCACTTATTCCAAGTAGGTAACATCCCTGAATTTCACTTGTTCATATTTAGAAAGGAGGAATAACAGTCTGTACAAATTATTTTATTCCACATTTGGATTATTACATTTTCCTACAAAAAATTGTAATAATCTCTCGTTCTATTCAAAATCTCGCTTCGAGACAGCGTTGGATATTTCACCGGCGCGCCTTCACCTCCGTCCGATCGATGAAAAATTCGTGGTTTGAACGAAAGACGCCGGCGTGACGAGCGGGTGCATCTTTCGCCACGTACATAAATACTCCTCCCCCCCTCCCCCGATACTGCATTCGCCGCGGCGCGGCCGACGCGGATGATCAATACGCTGACATGTACCATCACTGCAGTTTAATACAGTCGGATTAATCCGATCCCCCCGGACGTCCTCACCCCCCTCCTGCCGAAGGTCGGCTCTTGTCCCGTGCCAAGTGTTACATCATTCTTGATTTAAATATTGCAATGTCATAAGACAAAAGAGTTTCAGCGCTCTGTGACGCTTTCACAGTCGAATTCCGACGCCACACTGGCCTTTGTTTATATCCGTCCCTCTTTACCTCCGGCGATTCGATTTTCACCGAAGCTATACGCCGGGAACGCGTCGTACGTGCTATAAAATTTTCGACGCGAAGATGTTGAGCGAAAAGACTTTTAATTCGCGGCGAAAAAAAGGCGAACGAGCGAGAGGCGCGGAGCTGGATGGGTGCAGTGTATATATACGCGGCGCATTCGTATTTATTCGCGCGTGCATAACTACGTCACCGGAGCGCGGCATGAAAATGATACTTCTCGTTTAGGCTAACTCGATTTTCTGCCGCGTGATTATAAACAGGCGCGCGCGCACGCGCGCGTGCCTCCCCATGCGTCTCTCTCTAAAACCTTAGCCGAGCATAAATTTACGCCAGCCTCGCTTTTTTTCCCTTCGTTTTTCGACAACCGACGACGGCCACTCTAGCCGACCCTCTTTATATCCTCGCGTCCTTTGTGCGCCGGCGTCGGGGCAGTGCCGCTCGCTAGCCGCGCGAGGAAAAATTGCGCGTTCGGACGTAGGCGAATTTTAATTGAATATATTTTAATACGTCGCTTGATATTTCTTTCTTTTCTTTCTTCTCTTCCGTTTCATTTTATTTGTTTTTATTCTATTTCTATGAACGAGAGTTCATACTTACCCCTTACAGTACGAAATGCTTATTATATCAGCGCAAAGATCGTTAATAATATTTTAGTAGACTTACATGGATTTTATTCTTAAAATAATTATTACGCGCGTAAATAGTGTTTTTTATCCACACAATGGCACAATGAAATTGTCTTTATTTTTCCAGCTTACCCCCAATTCGAAATTATTTACTTATCTCCCTTTTATAAATTAATAAAACCGCGACTGCTTTTACATTTTCGACATTTGAGCTTTCAACTTGAAAATTGAAGCTTCAATTCGACCATAGTGCAATGCATTTTATTTTAAAGAATAATCAGAAAATGATGATATATCTAATTTGGGGCTCTTCCAAGTTTTTTTTTTAAATCGAAATGTTGTAGTTTAAATTTATGTGACGATTTACAACTTATTTATTTATTTAATTTAATTAAAAGCTTTTTTTGTTGAGAGATTTATATCACTTAACGATAATGAATTTGTAAACGATTGTGTTACTTCGAGAGCGGGGAGCGAGTTAATGAAGAGCTTTCCGCGCATACAAAATTAATGGGACAGGTAACGAACGCGGGTCAATGTTATGGATAAAAAAGGTAGCCGGGCTACTTTTAGAAATGTAAATTCATCCGGCGGCAAATTCGTTTACGGTCGATTCTCGGTCTCTCGTAAAATCCGGGCTACCGGCGCATTTAGCAGGGGATGAAAACTTAACCGGCGAGGTCCATTAAAAATTTCCGTCCTCGAAACTGACCAATCAGAAATTCGTCAAAGCTCGCCTAGTTTTCAATTCGCCCCGGCGAAACTTAATGACACCTCGCGAAACTCTCGAGGATCCGGCGAAATCAACTTTCAGCCGATGCGCGCGTCTATATTTAATCTCCCCCTCCCCCCACTCCGAGACCTACTCTTCCGATTCAACTTGCAAAAAGTCCTGGAAATGGAAAGGCATCCCGTCCACCCCCCTCTTCTTCTCTTTTTTTTGCTTTCGATTTTTCTTTACACAAGTTCGACGCATTGTGAATTCGCTCAAGTCCGTCCGAACGGGACGCATTGAAATTCAGTCGCGGTACCTACGGAGAGAAATATCTGCGATACCTTTTTTCCCGCTCGAACGATTAATTCTGCCGGACTATTTTTACCAATTTTTTTTATCTCAAGTATTCTATTATCGACTACATTTCGATGGAAAAACAGTTGGAACTGATAAAAATCAAGCAGCAAATTAATTGCGACTAAAATTCAATTTGCGATGAGATAGAAAAACAAATGTAATTCACGTCGTAATTTACTTGGACGAGTGGAAAAAAAAGCAATTAGCGCGTGACAATCGGCCCGGCTTGGCAAGCTACCAGGGGCGTGCGTTTAGTCAAAACAGGCGAGGCTGCAATATCCAAAGTGTCTGAATGGGCATCGAGAGACAGTTCGGGCTATTCCCATCGGGTATAAGGCCGGAGCGAAAGTCCGCGGGCGCTCATCGCTATGCAACTGGAGCGAGACGTGTTTCGTACCCGGCCTGCCGCCGGGATGGATGCTATGCGCTCGGGGAAGACGAAATGATCGACGCTCGCATGTCACGAACGGCTAATTGATTTGCATGAGTTCGAAAACTAGTTTGGGTACTTCTTATCGGTGGGGGGAACGGCCAGGTTGCCCAAGCGCTAGTGGGATCGACTCGACTGACTCCATATCTACTTGTTTTGCGAAGTAGATTCGCCGTGACAGGGAGCGAAGGGAAACTCGAGGGCCACGAGAAGGGTGGAGGTATTGATAAACTTATGGGTGCAGTGCAGGCTCCAGAAGAGGAAGGGAGGATGTAGAGTCCCGTTTCATTTGGAATCTCATTTGAATTGTAGAAAGATCATCATAGGATAAATCAAATTCTTTTATTTTACTAAGAGTAATCTCTTTTGCAAAATTTGTAACTGATTTTTAATTTTTCGGTGCAAGAAAATGATTTTATCAGTCGTTCAAAATACTTGGGTATACTATTTAACTTGTGAGTAGAAGGGTTACTAATTTGTTTATAGCTATCTCCGACAAATCTAACTGTTACAAGCGGCGATAGTTATCAGTTGACTTCTGAAAACCAACCGATCTTTTTCATCGACTTTTAAAATCACTACATTCTCTTATTTTCTGATAAAACGAATATGTCATCAAAAACCACATTACAAAATTAGATTCTCATAAGCAAATATCAATTATCAGTTGACTTCTGATAATCATCTGATCGTTTTCATTGATTTAACTCGAAAGTAGGGGGATCACAATCTTTCTTATGATAATATCCCACAAAACAAAAGTGCTACGAAAAACAAACGATAGTCAGTTATCAATCAGTTGACTTTTGAAAATCAACCGATCGTTATCACATTTTTTTTACGCAAAATGTGAGATATAAAGTTTCGATGTTTACTAACGGAAGCGATTTAAAAATGTTGCAGACACGAAGCGCCCTTCCCCGATCCTGGCTGTCCCGCGGCCCAGCGCTTGGAATAGCGGCGGCTCGCCCCACCAAGTTAGGCGGCCTCATCGTCGTCATCATCGACATCGTCACCCCCATCAACGTCACGACCGTAAGTCGCGCTGCAGCGAAGAAGCGCACGCGAGCAAACGAGAAGCGGAACAAGAGGGAGAGCGGCATCCCCAGCCGTGCTTGCGGGAGTCGAATTACGAACGGCTGAGCTAGTGGTGCGCCCAGCTCTCCGGACGCAGACAGAGGACCTCCCGGTGCTCCAGGAGGTAGCGGCTGAGCAGCGCAGCGCGAGCGAGCGAGAGAGAGAGTAGAGCAGCGCCAGCCCTAGACTCGCGCCCCCCCGCGCCTGAGCCACCCCCTGGCGACAGGGGGCCGGTGACGGGGGTCGCGCCCACCAGGTTCTCAGGGTGGGTGCCGGTGCGGCCGGGGCGCGCCTCGCCCGTCGGCTCGCCCGCAGACTAGCGCGCCACCTAGCGGCGGCCTACGCGTACCGCCTCCAGGCGAGCAGGGACCGCGCCGCCCACCTCCGCGGCGCTGCTGGAGGCCTCGTCGTCCTGGCTACCTCCGCTCAGCAGGCCAGCACCGGCGGCGGCGTGGCGGCGGCCGCGCAACCGGACGCAGCAGCGGCGGGGGACCAACAGCAGCAGTACCAGCAGCCGGCGCTGGCCGACGTCGTCAACACCAACTCGCAACGGCCCCAGCTACAGTTACCGCTCCAGCAGCAGCAAGTCGGCCTGCACCACCAACACCAGCAGCAGCAGCAACAACAGCAGCAGCAGCAGCAAGCGGCTGCCCCCGCCCAGCAGCATCAGTACCAGCAAGACCAGCAGCGCCAAGTCAGCCCGCCGCGGGACGGCGGTGCTGGCGACAGTGGCGCCACCTGGAGTAGTCACGGCTCGAGCAGTCGTTACCGGGATAGGGACTTATCCATGAGGAGCCTCCACCGACGCGTCTCTCATCCGTGAGTATCCATCTCTCTATGAATTATCGGGCTTTATTAGCAGCAGTATTTAACTTACAAATAGAGATACTACATTAGATTAAACTTGTATAACTTGAACATGTAAATTTTAATTCGTTGTGATTATACATTCCAATTAACAACTAATTGCGGATGATTACTCTGCGCAGCTATTAAGCTAACTTCTCAATTTCTAATATTGGGATTATTGCATGATTAGCAAAGTCAATGCACAATAATTAATAGGTTATCTGCAACAAAGCAGATTTTGCTTTTATCAGAACATTAATTGTTTAATGAACTAACAAATGGCGCCAAACCCCCTTTATACCCCTTCTTATGATACTCATTCTCCATAATGAAGTTAATTCATTAATGAACAAAATTGTTTTAATGCAATCGTGAATGTGAATTTTTCGTCGTTATGATTTTTAATGCATTTGTGTTATCCGCACAAAGCGCATTAAAACGTAGTTACGGGCTGTGCTTCTTTGAAAAAGTATCCGAGTGAAAGTTGAATAAAATGCATATTGAAGTAGGCACGCTCTCAAGGGAAGGAAAGTGAATCGCCACTTTTCTGAAACAAAGGAGCGTGTTCCGCGTCAATTAATATTGTCAGCTGAAGCTTGGCTACTACAGCGAGAGAAAAAGGAATTTCTGATTTAATTCGATGCTAATTGTGACACTTATCGACTCCTTTCATACTTCTCGCGTTTTAAATCGAGACTGTATATCTATATTTTTAATGACGCTTTTTAAATTCCCTTTTCATTTAAAATTTAATTATTTATGGATATTATTTTAATTAGCTATAAGTGACGCGTTTCACATACTCCGGTGTACAATACATATTCATGATCCACTAAAAATGCAGTCACTTGTGAATATTTAGAAAAAAGAAACTAATTTCTTTTTTCTAAATATTCACTAAGAGCGCTTGAAATTAATTTCTAACTCTTTTCTATAATTATCTCATTCGCGGAAGCGTCAAATTAGTGGATAGGTTGAAAGTAAAGTACGTAATGCCAGTTAATATTTCAGAGAGCAAAGCGAAAAACAATGATAAATGAACGGCGAGCGGTGTCGCTTGAGCGACGGGACGCGGCCAGTTTTTACGATTTGAGGAGCAGCGCGTCACAATGGGCCATAATCAAGCCCGGCGTGATCGCAATAAATCGCTGAATAAAACCGGTATCGACTGCGCTGCTCTTTTTTCGCGGTCAATCAAGGGGCGACGGTCCGTCTCCGACGTATCGCAGTTTCCTCTTTTCACGGCACACTTGAATTTTGCTCTTCTCCCAAGCCCTGACGACTTTTTTTTAACCCTCCCTTACTTTTTGCACGAATGGCGTACTGGTAAAGTACTGCGGAGCGTAAGTACCGCACGCTAAATATTTTCAACTTTTAACGACGAGCCACGTTTGACCACTTCTGATATTTTTTTTCCCCGCGGAGCGCGAACTTTACGTGGCAGGAGTTTATTTTAGTCGCGCCTTTAATTAAAAATCCGCTTTAATTTTTAAAAGACCAGAATCCCCGGTCAAAGTGTGCACATAGCGCGCCCGTAAATTTTTATCAAACAAACTCGCGGCTTGTATCGCGCGCGCGTGCCCCGAGCCAACCACCAGTAGTTTGCCGTTCAACGCGACCTTTAACCAATTTACTTAAAAAAAAAGATCCAAAATTCTCCCTTTCGCGCTTTCCTCTGTCGATTTTCGTCTTAATCAGCGTAGTAGTTGCGTTAATTATTAAAAAGAAAAAGAAAAGAAATAGTCGGTGGAAAAAGTTTCGGTGGAGCAGCAATTGATCGTCCGCCCCTCCGGCGGATTCGTAAGCAGTCGGTTCTCCCTCCCTCCGCGGCTGATGGCCCGCGCCGGCGGGGCGGGATTGTGACATTCGGGAGGAATCGCGGGCGCCGGCGCGATAAAGCTCGAAAGCTCGCGTGCCGCCGCGCAGCTAAAGCCCCGCCGGCCGCGCCGACACGCCACGGATAAAAAGACTGCGTGTTTTATTGGCTCCGGCGCGCCGGACGCTCGCGGGGCCCCCGTGCCGCCTGCACTTTCGCCGCGGGGGCGCGCGCCGCGATGGGAAATGTACTTTGTAGCCGATACTGCGGCCGTAAGGAATGTGCAGCGCTTGGAGATACGGTCCGGAAGCTAAATTGAACCGCTTGATATGATATCGTGAAAATTAAAAGTAAAAAATATTTTTTTTATGGTTTTTTGACTTCCGTGTTGACTGCTGTTATTATAACGAGAAAGTGACTGTCTATGTTACTAGAATATAAAGTAAGCTTTCAGTTGATATTTTGAAAATAAAAAAGCGAATCAAGAAATGTCATTGAATTAATTTTAAAAGGCAAAACCACAAATATGTGGTATAAAAATGAAATAAAGCAGGATCAAATTCGTGTCAGAATTTATTTGAAACTACCAGCGAAAAAAGCGTATGCCGTAAGGAAGTGCTTTAGCGAATTCCGCGAAATGTGCTTTTTTCGTGGAACTATATTATGAAACGAGCTTTTTTCGTGAGAATCTTGTGCAATACGCTTTTATTCCACGGAATCTATGAAATGTTATTTTTTCAATAATTATATTGGTGGTTGAGTGGAATGTTTTAATAATATTCTGTCAACAATAGTTCATAAAGCAACTTAAAATAAGAAAAAAGCTTTACGATTCAGTAGAAACGGACATGCATGGCAAAACATGTAATTTAAAGGTTTTAAACGTACTCGCGAATGAATGGTTTAAGTAGAAACAGACGGGTATGGTAAGACATGTCATTTAAAGGTTTTAACGCTATTCCAGAAGTGTAGATTCAATTTTTTTTTAATTTAATGTTAATTTATTATTTATTCTTAATGAAGCAAGCGGTGTACGTTTAAGTAGAAACAGACCGGTACGGTAAGGCGCCCTATTGAAAGGCTTTTAACTCACTCGTAAACTAGAATATTAATTTTTTCAAATTTTAATTTAATTGTGTTAGATCAATAAAACAAGCTTTATATGAATCAGTAGAAACAGACGGGTATGGTAAGACATGTCATTTAAAGGTTTTAACGTTATCCCAGAAATGCAGATTCAATTTTTTTCAAGTTTAATGTTTTCTTGACGAAACAAGCGGTATACGTTTAAGTAGAAACAGACGAATGTGGTAAGACATCCCATTGAAAGGTTTTTAACTCATTCGTAGAGTAGAAGATGAACTTTTTCAAATGTTACGTTTATTAATTGTAGTAGCTTCATGAAACAAGCTTTATGTGAATAAGTAGAAACAGACTGATGTGGTCAGACATAGGATTTAAAGATTTTTAATTTAGTTCAGAAGTTCAAGATCAAATCTTGTTGTGCTTTTTTATTACAACTTACTGTCAAAAAGTAGAAGAGTGAAAAACCACTCGTTTTTTATGAAACAGCATTATTTCTGACTCGGATAGAGTGAATTCTTGAATTTTTCACTCTTCTACATCATGAGAATATGAAATGAGATTTTTTTTAATTTCAAAAACAACAATCATTAACCGAAAATTTAAATATTTGAATAAAATTCTGTGAATAATAATTCATAAAGCAACTTAAACTAAATAAGAACTGTTATCTTTCGTCAATAAGAAGCAAAACTTTGACCGATAAATTAAAATGCACAAAAGGCAAGTTCATCGTCGTTCTCTCCCTCGATAAAATCTCCGCTTCGCGGCGGTGTATACCCAACCGGCGTAGCCGGCGGCGCGACGGGGCTCGAACTCTCGCTTGAAATCGGACAGAAAAACGCCGATAAAAAAAAAAAAATTTTCTCCTCCCGCGCACTGTACAATTCAGGCGGAGAAGAAAGGGGCGAAGGCGCGCGGGGCCTCGGAAAGAATGAGCGGCCTCTCGCGGACAAAAGGGGGCGGCGCGGCGTGTATCTCGCGGGTCTGAAAATTGAAGAGGCGCCCCAAAGCCCGGCGGAGCGCGCCCGGCATTATAGATTCCTCCCACCCCTTTTCTCTGCCTCCTCGATTGTCCCGCGCACTCGACTTTCAATTTTTGCTGCGGGGGTGTGGGCGCGAACGACGCTCCAATGGAAAGAGTTTCTCGCTTTAATTTGCGCGCGCGTGAAAGGGCTGCGGATTTTTATTAATCATTTCAGGGCTGATCGAGCAAAGTTTGATTATAAACATTCTTTAGGTTTTATAAACTTTTATCTTTTTATTGTTACACTTTATTTTTTTTATTACTAAAGAAAGTGGAATGCCATTGTTATGAGTAATATTAAATATAAGAATAACTATAACAATAATAATCAACAAAACCAATCTTGAAAAATAATTTTCTTTATGATTCTTAAATTTAAAAATCCGTATTTAAGCTTTAAACTGGAAATCTTTAAAGGCGGTGTGAACCTGTCACTGGAGCTTTAAAAAAAAAATTTTAATTAAAAGCATCTTATATTTTTCAACGTAAGTAACCGACTAAGAAATAGCGTAAAAAAATTAATTGTTATACTCGGAGAAAAAGATTTTTTATCCCCCGCGGAATACTTACCTCTCCCGGCATAATTTTCCTTTATAGCCCCTAAATCACAACTATAACGGCCGCGCGCTCCAGCCCTTAACTTTAATTCCATAAGACCCAGATTTCTCATTAGTTAAGAGCTCGGATTCTCGCGTCAAAGCAATTTTCAACAATACCCCCCTCGAATGCGTTAAAGTCGTCGCGAGCGCGGACGGTGAAGAAGGAGCGCAAAACGCGTGCCCTCTCCCCTTTTGTTCGTCGTTCGCGCTTCTCACCTCTTCTTTTTTTCGCCCGCCGACTGCGCACTTGGCGGGACGCTTCCTACAGCCAGCGAACGGCCAGCTTTTTATGTTACGGGCCTTTTATCGCCGTCCGGTGCGATTCATCAGGCCGTTCGTTACGTGCGCCCCGGGCGCGTTTTTATGTCGCTTGTCAGCCGACGCTCGACTTATTGCGTGTAACGGCGTGTTTAATTCGACTTCTTACGTGTCGATGACTTTCTTTGCTGCTACGCGGATTGGTGCCGGCTGATTAGTTTCGATGCTCCACGTTCATCGATCTTTCATCCGTTGACTGCCGGTGTAAAAAATATCTAAATGAGAAAAATCGTTGAACCGATATCTTAATAATTATTAAGTTAAATTATTTCATTTAATTTATTTTATTCATTTATTGTCCATCTTGGAAAAGGATCATTTTTTTAATTTATTGAAGTCTTTACTCTTGAAATTATGATAGGTTTGATACAAGAGAAATTCTTGTATCATCAAATTTACACGTACTTATACTTTTCTATAAATAGCTTATAGTAGTTAGGAACTAATGAACTTAAATGTCCAAAGTACTTGATGCTTATTAGCAGTTTATTGAGAGGAATAAAAGTAAATTTAACTGTTGTAACTTTGTGAGAACAAAGGTAAATAATTATAATCCAGATTCATCATCTCTTTTTAATTAAATTGAATTCAATTTTCAATCGTAATAAATGTTTGTTACTAAAACCATCACACACAAGTGATAAGTAGAAAGCTTACGAAAAATGTCGCACACTGACTAAAACAGAAGTATTTCAATTTATTAAAATCACTCGTAATGAAGAGGATCGATGTTTCTTTCAAATTCAATATCTTTTTCAGTTTCGCGAAAAAAAGCATTGTTCGATTCAGTAGATACGGACATGCATGGTAAGACATGTAATAGGTTTTAAATTTCTCGCGAAGTAAAGGATTGTTGTAGGTTTAAGTAGAAACAGACGGGTACGGTAAGGCAAGCTATTTAAAGATTTTAGCGCTACTCCAAAAGTGCATATTCAATTTTTTTTAAATTTAATGTTAATTTATTATATTTTTTTTTAACAAGCGGTTTACTTTTAAGTAGAAACAGACGGGTATGGTAAGGCGCCATATTAAAAGGCTTTTAACTCACTCGTAAACTAGAATATTAATTTTTTCAAATTTTAATTTAATTGTATTAGATCATTAAAACAAGCTTTATATGAATCAGTAGAAACAGACGGACGTGGTCAGACATCGAATTTAAAGGTTTTTAATTTACTTCAGAAGTACAAGATCAAATTTTTCAAATTTTTGTTTATTATTTATACTGATTTGAAGACACAAGCTTTGTACGTTTACTAAAATTTACTATATCTTCATCAAACTTAAGTGTTAAGCAGAAAGCTTACGAGAAACATAGACTACCCGAGAAAGAATCCAAAAATTAAAAATCATAAAAGTCAGACATTTAAACGCCATTAACGAGCTGCAGTGCCGCCACAATGGACGCAGCAGGTGAAACAGAAATTTTCGCCAAACATAAAAGCCTCCCAATCGATCACCCCGCGGGTACAGATAGTCGTATATCGATCATCGAGGAGTCCCGCCCTTAAAAAGAGAGAGAGAGAGAGAGAGAGGAGAGCACGCCCGCGAGGAGCGAAGAAAGATTCGCCCGAAACGACGTAGCTTCCGCGCCGGAAATGGGATTGCCATTGTGCAACATTCTGAGGGCTTTTCAAATCGCATACGGCGCGCCCGGGGAGAAGGAGCGCGCGCACGCGTTGAAGTGGGCAAAGAAAATGCCCCTCTCCTTCGCCCGGGAGGGATGAATATCGTCTTTCTGTCGCCGCGGCTCCGCCGCTGCGATGAATCGCTTCGGATCCCGTAAAGGTTGGTTTCATTTCGCTTTGTGGACCCTTGAATTAACAATGACGAGGGGCACACCGGCAGTTTGCTTAATTTCTCTTATAGAGCGTAAATATTTAGTCGAGCGCTCGCTCTTTTCTGAAACGGTCTGTTTGCGCATTTTTTTCACATTTGAGACACGTTGTGTAGGTTGAAATTTTTTAATTTTTTAAGGAATTAGTAATCTTTACTTGAAATGTTTAATTGTTGTTTATTTTTTAAGTGTATTTATCGATTTTTGTTCGTTGAAGAAATGATTTTCTGATACTCTTTGCTTACTTATTGACTATCTCCTAAACTGTCTATTATATGAACTAAAAAATATCAGAAAAATCGTTTCATCAATCCAAAAAAACTAGTTGATTTCCGCATTGATCTGAGGATAATGATTTAGAAATAAACGAAGTGAATGTAATTTTCGTGCAATTAAAAATCTTCAACTCGGACCTTGTCAATTTCATTCTCGTGAATTCTCTCAGGAAAAAAACACTAGGTGAAGTTAATCTGGATGAAAAACAATCGCACGTTTGTTCGGTCAGATTGAGCGTAAAGCGATAGCCTCCCGCTCCTCCGAAAACGCCGGCGCCTACATTCGATAAACAATCGATTCGGTCGCAGATCAACACGTTCCTCGTTCTTTTTTTTCTCATCACGACTTCCTCGCACAATCGAAGGAGACTCGCGTGAAATCGCTTTGGCCACGGAGGCAAAGAGTAACACGCGCGCGCGAGATTGGCTTGATTTTCGAGCTCGTTACCCGCGAGCTCCGCGAGGCATTTGTGCGCGCGCGTGGCGGTATACAAATATCTGAGGACTAGAATCTCGGGCTGCTTGCCCTTGTGGGGCTCGCACGAAATCAGGTCAATGGAAGAGCTCTCGCTCTCGCTCGCCCTCCCCCTCTTCCACCCCTACTGCCGTGCTCTTTTCGATCATGCCGTATAAAGTTTTCAGGTCGATTATTTCGTAGCTTTGGGCGCCACCCCCCTCCCTCCGCCCATCCTTAACTGCGTTTTCACTGGTGGCTTCGAGAACGAAGCTGCTCTCCTTACAGTTTCTTGGATCCTACTGAAGATGAATTATTCTAGTTGATGCAACTCATCGTGTGGCATAATATTTCAAATGAGGGAAGGGGTGGAGGTGTTTCATTGTAGTTTTAGTGATATTATTGGACACAACGATTATAAAAATTCAATCGATTTTTTTAATGATTATTATATAAGGTTTTTATGGTCAGTTATATTTTGCTAGATGTTTACGTATGCAGATGCCTTAAATAGCAGACTTGTTGCCAGGAGAAATGTTACTTTTTTAATGTACATCCAGAGACTCCAACTTCCTGTTCAAATACTCAGGGATGTATAAACTAATTTATTATACAGAATTTCAAACCAGTTTGCAAAGCTGCTTTTAAATTATTTTCAATTCCAGAAACGTCGTTAAAAATTTTAAACTATGATATAAGAAGAACCTAAAATTTAATCAATGAAACTAGCTTTCTACGATTCAGTAGAAACGGACGGGTATGGTAAGACGTCGAATTTAAAGGTTTTTAATTGACTCGTAAAGTAAAGGATCAAATTTTTCTAATCTAATATTAAATTAAGTAGAAACAAGCGAGTATGTCAAGACATCTGGTTTAAGGGTTTCAATTAAACAATTAGCATTGTATGTTTAAGTAGAAATACGCGGGTATGGTAAGACAAATTTTAAATGAAATACTAGTCAACAATACTCAATAGTATTAGTTTATACTGATTACGACTGATTAACTGGACTTCATTTGGAAAACAAAATAGTGAAAATATAAATTAATAAGAAAGTAACTATTGCAATTACTGTTCATTTTTGTTAAATAAGTGACGATTGCAAAATCACTTACTTTAAAGTGATTTCTAATTAGCCGGAATGAATAAACGCAAACTGCTTGCTTTCGAATTTCCGAAAAATTTGTATTCCTTTAAAAGCAGCTCGATTGTTCGATCACGGCTGCACTCAAAACATCGCGTGTACGCCGGGATGTTAGGAAAAATCGAGGCGCTTCTTTGAATGAGGACGAGCACAAAATAAAAAAAAAAAAGAAAAAAAAAGAAAAAACGATATACGCGCGGAGAACAATCGCGAAAGGTCGAAGATGAGCAGCGCCGGCCGTTCAGGGTCAAACGCGCTTGTGGGCCGCGATCTTTTTGTCTCGGGGAAATCAATCAGATAGAGAGGGAGGGATCCTTAAACTGCGATTGTTCTCCGGGGCCGACCTCCGGGGCACACGTCGCGCGCGCCGCTCGCGCTTTGTTTTTCCACCTCCTTTATTCCCGCGCGCGTGTGTACCGCCGTCGGCGAAAGGGCCGCGCGCGTCGTACGTCGCACCTCGAGTGGCCGAGTGAATAGGCCTCTGAGCCCCCTCGCTTTTTTTGTGATTTGTAATTTTCATTATGAGTTGCTCTTTTTATTTCATCCTTCAGCTTATTTTCTTAGCGTCTGTTTTTTTTTAATTGTCTGGCGCCGAGAAAGTGTTTGTTTAAATAGAATTTCGTGTTTAAAACTGATCTTTTAAGGATGAGGATTTATGTATTGTTTTTAACAAATGAGCGAGTTTAATTTTGATAGCCTTAGAAAAAGGTATAATTTTATTGATTTATCATTGCTGATAAAGTTTAAAAAATTTTGAAATTATATGTTTGTTAATTATACTGGCTCAGCGGAACAAGATTTCTACGTTTAAGTAGAAACAGACGAGTATGGTAAGACATCTTATTTAAAGGTTTTTAACTCTCTTCAGAAATACAGGATCAATTTTTTCAATTTTTTCAAAGTTTATCTTTATTAATTATATTGATTGGAGGAAACAAACTATTATATCTCCACCAAATGTAGGCGATAAGCAGAAATTTTACAAAATTATGAAAGTCAAACATTTAAACGTCGTTAATTTTGATAGCCTTAGCAAACGGTAAAATAGTATTGATTGATATGTCTCTGCTGATAGATTTTCAAGAAATTGTCAAAAATTGATTTATTTAAAAAAAATATATAAAAAATATGACTCGCTCTCATAAGTTTTGTGATTTTTTAACTAATATTATCGTACTATCTATTACTATTACTAATTTATTTATTTATATTATTTGTAGTATTGTAATATTTTTTAATTTTTATTAAATTTTTATGTAGTATTTCATTGTAATTCGAACAAATTACCATCAAATATAGAGAGTTTTAAAATAGTCGCGATTGCCTTCATAAAGCTGTATCTCGCAAATCTCTTATTTACATCTTTCGGCAGTCAGGTAGACTTACGTAAGGATGACTTACAGTGCTTAATGTTAAATTTATCAAGCAGAGCAGGACTGTTTATCAAAGTTTCTTATTCAGTGGATCTCTTTCAGGATTACGTAACTTACACTCGTATTAGTTAAAAGTGTTTCAGGCGACCCTACATTGAATCCCGACAATCTTTTGACAGCTTGAAAAAAGTTTTGTCTTTATATAAATGACTAAACTTTTTTGTCGATACATTTTTTATAAAAAGCTTTTGCTTCCTATGTTTGGTCGCAAATAAGGTAGATTGGTATTACTAATGATATTTTGAAGTAATAGTGTTTTTATTACATAATTAATGTGCATTAGTTTGATAAAATTTTATTAAGCTCATTAAAATATAAAGACTAATAATAAATTTTACTCGGAGCATAACGAAATTTACGACGTAAAATATGTTTTAATACCTTAGGACTCAGTTTCCGTACTAAAATATAAGGGGAATTTTCCATTTTTCGATACACTTTTCCACGTAAATTTAAAGCTTACACTAAATATTTTATTTTTATTTTATCATGCAAAAATAATAAATAATTCTGACTCTGCAGCAGACAGGGCTATATTTTTAATTTTATTATCCGCTGCCATTTAAACGTTACAAGAATAATGGAAGAATGCTGTAACGCGCCGCTAACTTTAACAAGCTGTAAGAGGAAAAATTTATTCTTTTCTCAAAAAAGAGAGAGGAAATGGGTACCCGGCGGCATAAGTACCGGAAAAATTCTTGCCCTTTCTTCGCGCGCTGGTACGCACAAAGAAGTAGAAGTGTTGCACACTCTTCTAATTGAAGTAAAGAAAACTACTTTACAGTCCTCGGTGAAATTCACTTCAAGGTTAAATGGAAGCTAGAATTTTTCGAGAATTCGGTCAACATGCACTTCGACAGCTTCGAAAAAGCTTCAAAAAAGACATTCTTTTCAATGGCGAAATTTTCAATTTCACGTCATCGAACGATATACTCCTCTCCAGCTTATTTGCCATTCAGAAAAATACAGAGCTCTTTACCTTGAAAGCCAGTCGACGTATCGAGCCGCTGCCGTTCGCGACAATACGTAATTAAATAACACGGAAAAAAATAAAGGAAACGGGGGAGGTAAAAATTAACAGCGTCAGAGTCGTCTAATGGCAATTAATGCGCGCCCAGCGGCGAACAATAAAACTTTACAGGGCAAAAGAGAGGCGGAAAGGGCCTTAACGAGAAAATACCTGGCCGAGAGAGAAGCGTAAAAGATCGCAATTGTACTCGAGTGAGTCGCTGCGCTCACTCGTTCCGCCCGGCCCCCGCTCGTATTTTCTCTCCGGCCGGCGATTAATGTTGCTCGCTGATCTTCCCCCGTGCGTTTCCATCTGCGTCTGATTTGCCGCTGCAATTGTCTTCCTCCTCCGTCTTTTTTTTGCAGCTGCGCGAGCTCTCTTACCCTTTTTTTGTCGCCGCTTCTCTTTTTTTTATTCGGTAATATGTGCGATTTCACCGTCGCGACTCCTATTGTAATGCAATTCTAGTGCGCGCTCGTGTAAAACGTAGCTTTTAAACTGCCTTCCGTTTACTGCGACTGCATTTTCTCGGAATTCGCATTATTTATCGGGGCGGAAAAACACGTTAAAAAGTATTTTTTTTAAATTATTGCAGTACAAAATGCATTTTTACATTTTTTTCTTGAAGTTCAATACGATCGGAATATTTTGTCGTAGTATTTTCACAAGAAATCTATTTCGTTTTAAATAAAAAAAGTATTTAAAAAAATTGAAAATTAGACTTTGTGTACTTCATGTATTCTTTTTTAATGAATTAGAAAAAACTGAATTTTATAAAATTGAAAATATTTTTTATATCAGGCAAAAGATAGTAGATTAGATAAGAGATACATTAGGTATCTTAGATCCGTACTACAATTACAATAGAATCGCTTAAGTACACTTTGATTTATTGAACTTACGGTTGCTTTAGATTCACGTCAAGATAAAAAATCAAAAAAAGAAAACACAACGACTTGCGTATAAGTCATTCTATTTTTATGTAACCCATCTTGCATCTTTTTCATCGTACACTCACGGGCGATGCATCAACAGTGAAAAAAAAAGAATAAACGATGCACACACTCGGATCCGCCATGGCAGCTTGAAAATACATTCCCGCGGGTTACGTGATATCCGTGCCGTCCGTGAAAGGAGTCGGTCCAGCTTCGGTTTCATCTAATTTTCAATATTCGCGAGGCGCTCCACCTTCTCCCCCCCTCCGAGCCCGCGGGATCTTCTGAACTTTCCAGACGCGCGTTGCGCAAGTCCATTGTCTCTTCCGTCCGCGGGAAATTCGCTCGTTACGCAACCGAGGCGCGCGTGTGCGCTCGCCGTTCGATTTCGTGGCGTCATCGTTGTTTACTCCTCCTTCTTCTTTTTTCGCCTCGTCGCGGAGGAAGCTTCGCGCGGTAGCGCACAAAAAATTTCATTAGACTTGTTTTGAGGCGCGGCGAATCAAAATACAGTTGAGGCGAGCGCAGCGAGCGAGTACACTGCTAGGTCTTGAAAATAAGTTGGCTTCAACGAGCAAAAATTAGACTTTTATTTTTCATTTACTGTATTTCGAGCATTTGTTAACTTAAAGAAAAGTTTTTCGAAATTAGTTTTTTTGTGATCCATTTCATCATTGTCATACCTTGACATTTTTATCATGATATGTAAATGTGTTTATTTATTTACGTAATTTATTTTAAAATTTAAAAACTAAAGTAGCTGTTAGTGGTAGAGTCCGTATTTTAAATTGATTACAAGTTAAAAAAATGAATAATTAGAGACATACGGATATGGTGAAATATCGAATTTAAAGTTACAAAAACTAAGCGAGCTTCGTATGCTTCAGTAGAAACAGACAGGTGTGGAAAGACATCACGTTCAAAGGTTTTTAACTCATTCGTGAGGTACAGGATTTTTTTCTCTTGTAATGAAGAACATCGATGTTTTTTCAAATTTAACATTTGTTGATACTGTCTCGATAAAACAAGCTTTGAATGATTCAGTAGAAACGGACATGCATGGCAAGACATGCAATTTAAAGGTTTTTAACTTACTCGCAAAGTAAAGCACCGCTGTAGGTTTAAGTAGATACAGACAGGTATTGTAAGGCATAATAATTTAAAGGGTTAAACGCTACTGTAGAAGTGCAGATTCAGTTTTTTAAAATTTAATCTTAATTTATTATATTTTCTCGATGAAACAAGCAGTGTACGTTTAAGTAGAAACAGACGGATATGGTAAGGCACTATATTGAAAGGTTTTTAACTCACTTATGAACAAGCATATTAATTTTTTCAAATTTTAATTTAATTGTACTAGCTCAACGAAACAAGTTTTATATGAATCAGTAGAAACAGACGGGTGTGGTAAGACATCGGATTTAAAGGCTTTTGAATCATATGTCGAGTAAAAGATCATTTTTTCCAAGTTTACTTTATTCGAAAGCACAGTTAAAATTAAATAAAAGATGCCCTTTTGCATTTTTACGGTACGTGAAAGTTTCGGAAATGCACACGCTCGCTTACGATCGTCAGAAGAATGTGCCGATTCCCCGAGCAGCAACAAAACGTCGGTGGGACGCGCGATTTCGCGAGGTCGCGCCGGACGCACCGCGGGGGCGACGCGAGCAGATTCGGAAATAAGTCGAGTCGCAGTCCAGCCCTCGAGAGCCCGCGCTAGCCCGCAAGAAGGACGAAATTAACCCAATTCCCGGGAGGCCCGCCGCGCGCTAGATCGCGATTCTCTCGCGGGCGATCCGGCCGATAAGGCACGCGACCGGCGCCCCGTCGTTTCTACCGCTGATTCGACGCCCCTTTCGCGCGATTCTTAACCCAGATTTCGCGCTGTGCCCCCTCGCCTTTCTCCTCCCTCCCCCCCTACGGCGCCTCCAGCTGCCACGAATTTCGCGCAATCTTGCGCGACACTCCTCGGGCGCTGATAACGCGTGTGCAATACGCGAGGAGTGAGTCGAATCGACGTTTTTTTCAAGAGGGGATGCAGACGTTTTATCTTATAGATGACTTCTGATGTCAGTTTATGGTCGATTATATTGATATTAAATAAAATTTGTTGAGTATATGATTAATGTGCTGCTAAATAGACCGCGTTTGAAGAAGAAATATTTTTATGCTACCTAAAGTCTAATAGGGTAATTATGCTCTTATGACGAGAACAATTGCACAATTTGAACACTCACTGTTAAAAAAAATTTGTATAGATCGAAATTTTGTTTTTTTTCTGCGCATTTTATTTGCAATAAAACTAACAAAAACAACATATTTTATGTTTTTGCGTAAAACAATCTGTATATTATGTGAATTAACTTATTTTAAATGAAGAAAGTTTATTCTCCATTTTCAAAAAAAGCAATAATGCCCATTCGCCGAGCAGCCACAGAAAATAACTTTTGAAAAATGATTTACGCACTTCTGACGTTCGCCCGACGTCAAAATCCGTTGTAATCGCACAATTAAAACACTTCTTAATCACTCCACTCGATCACACGCTGTAAAGAACTCCACTCCAAGGATTTCCGCGGGGGGTTACACAGTGGAAAAAACTTTCGCAGAACCCATTAATCAAGCCGGTAGCCCCGCACGGTAAACGCTCGGGTGCAGCTGCACCCGCGAGCTCTTGCGTAACCGAACCTGCGCCGCACCGGCGTATGAAAAAAAAAAAAAAGTAACGGACTCGCTCGGCCCGCGATCTCTCGTCCGAAAAAGCGCGCGATGCAAAAAAAGAAGAACGAAAAAAAAGAGAGAGCGAAAAAAAGAGGAACGAGGACGTCGTCGACGGGGCTCTCTTCCATTATTAAATAAACAAAAATCCTCCATTTCGAGCCGCGAAGGATACGCGCGTCCTTTTTGGCAGTCGGCACCGGGGGTGAGCCGGCCGTAGGCTCGGGCCGCGTGCCAAGCGCGCCGCCTTTGTGCTCGCGCCGGGGCTTTCGATTATTGACCCCTTTATAGGCCACCGCCCGTCCCGATCCTTCTCTCCTTCTTCTTCCTCCTCCGCTTCCTCCTCCTCGTTTTTTTCATTCCCGGTGAGACCGGAATTGCCTTGTTTTCGCGCGTCGCGCGTTTATTTTGATCCCCCGCGCTCGGGGGAATAAACAAGGCAGGTACGTACAAATCGCACGCCTCCTTGGGATATTGCGGCCCGCTACTTTTGCGCGGCAAGCGTAACCCGCGACGTCGAGGATTCGTTACTTTTCAATCTGGACTCGAGTTTATATATTCCGGTGAAACGGGAGATTCATGTGTCGGGCGAAAATCATTGTATGTTGAGAAGTGTCCTGGGTAGATTCTTATGAAAGAGGTAGAATACTGCTTACCCTTTTCTTAAGATTTATGTTTTATTTCGCAATTTTGTTGCTTTGGAAAATTGAATGAATTTAACGTACAAACAACGAGAAATTTTGTCGTTATTAAAAATGTATGTAAATTCCTTTATCATCCGTCTGAATATTTCTATTTTCATTACTGCTGTATGTTCCTTGTAAAATAAATTTGGAATAAGCATTGTACTTTACAATTGATCGCAAAAAATCTATTGTTTGCATATTTCATTTTAATAATCTAATAATTTTTTTTGTTGCTACATTTATTTTCTGTCACACGTACAGTAAAACACGTGTTATCCCGCAAAGAAATTATAGAGAGTATAAGTCCAGTGCCTTACATTATTTAGCAAACCCATCCAACGCGAAGCAATCGTACTAACCACATAAAGAAAACACTTGTCCACCATTACGAAGAAAACGTCGGGGGAACAAAGCAACCCACCCCAAAAAAAGCGAGTCATAAACACACAGCCATCAAAGTAATTTCAGTAAAAGGATTCTCTCGAAGCCGCCTTTTCCCGGCGAAAAATAATTTCGCCTTAAGAGGATCATCCAGGGGGCGAGAGACGCTGTTGCCACTCGTGCGCGCACTCAAGTACGCCTCTCGCCGCGGCTTACATCCCCGAATCCGGATCCCGTGGACGCGATGCCCACCCCCCACCCCCATTAGCTCGCGCGGCCGGGTTCCATCAATCTCGAGGGCGGGCCGGAGATAGCCGGCGGAAAAATGCGCGCGGGCGCGCACACAAGTGCCTCGTTAAGGGTCAACAAACGGACGGGCGAGCGCAAAAATGCCGGGGCGCGCGTCGCGACGCTCCCGGAATTTATGGCCGGCGCATGCCAAGCCCCCGGACCGAGCGCATTCCCGGCCAGTGTCGTGTACGCTCGCGCGAGCCGCCTCCGACGATCGACGTTTTGCCATCTTCCGAGAGAGAAATAGAGCTCTCTCTGGGAGTACGAGAGAGAAAGAAAGAGATAGATAGAGATAAAGAAAGAGCGAGAGAAAGAGATGCGCCTGTTGAGGACGAGATGAATAAATGAGTGTTCTTGGGGAAAAAAGGAGAGAGCTTTTGGAAATTGATGGTCGCTAATGGTTTTTGCGCGGGAGCCCGTTGGAGTTAACGACGCTGGCTTTATTGCTGTAATATGGCAATTACCTTCCTGAAGATGGGGGACTCTGTGAAGACATTCAGCTGTCGATTTGTTTGATTTTTTTTTAAAGGGACTTTTTTATGCGTTTACTGAAAGATCGCTTCGTTTATTTATTTTTTTAATAGCATAGAAAATGATGTGTACTTTCGTCTTGTGGGATATTGACTCAGTATAATAAAATTTTCTTTTAAATAAATGACTTTATAATTACTATTTAATCGTAATTATTAATAATGCGATCTCGAATATCTTTATTGACAAAATTATGCTCATAAAAGTTCGCTAAACATGCAGTCACACTCAGGGTATCGTAAATAAAAAATGTTAAACGATCTAGAAGATCATTATCAAAGCAACTGAACTTCCTCAGCAAAACGTAACTTCCTTGAACTCGCTTTTATCAGCTAAATACATTCTGCAAACTTTGTAAAATATTCCCGAAAAAAAATAAAAAAAACTACACACTCGTCATACAAAGTCGGACTTATCTCGGTTACGAAAAATATTGCGAACATTTTACAAATCCCGTTTAAAAAGTCGCCTATTCCTATTAGCAGGGGGAAGGGCGCGCGCGCACAGGGGATGAAGAATCGAGCCGAGAAGCTGATGCGCCAGCACGTATCCTGTCGGTGAAATCGAGGCGGACCATACATCCTCGTTTGCTGGCTAAGAGTGACGCCGCACCGTCTCCCCGACGCGACCCTTCGGCGATCCGACGCGACGATGAGGGATGAGTCTGCCACCGCGGCCCCATTGCTGCAGTTTCACACGCCGTAGTTCCCCTGGAACACATTTTTTCCGGGACTCGGACGCAAACAACATTCTAAATTCACGGCTTTTCTAGTAAACTGCAGAGATTTTGGTCGGCTGCGATAAAGATCTGGCAATTTGAGAGTTAAGATGCGAGGGCTAGTTATTGGGAGCAGTAGTAGATGTACGAATTTGGTCAGACTACCGACGAATCAACTTCCTTTTACTATCTAAAGTTAAATTAGTAAAAAACTACTGCAATTAATGAGAGTTCACAAATTGAGAAGAGAGTTCACAAATTAAGATACAAGGAGTAGAATTTAGGAGCAGTAGTAGATGTACGAATTTGGTCAGACTACCGACGAAAATCGTCTTCATATATCGTCTTCGTCAATCATCTTTCTTTTATTATCTAAAGTTGAATTAGTGAAAACCCACTGCAATTAATGAAATTTCTCTACAAATTGAGAGTTAAGATACGAGAGGTAGTTTTTGGGAGCAGTAGTAGATGTACGAATTTGGTCAGACTACCGACGAAAATCGTCTTCCTTTTACTATCTAAAGTTGCGAATTACTGGAAAATACTGCAATTAATAAAAGTTGTCTACGAATTGAGAGTTAAGATACGAGGGCTAGTTTTTGGGAACAGTAGTAGATGTACGAATTTGGTCAGACTACCGACGAAAATCGTCTTCATATATCGTCTTCGTTAATCATCTTTCTTTTATTATCTAAAGTTGAATTAGTGAAAATCCACTGAAATTAATGAAATTTCTCTACAAATTGAGAGTTAAGATACGAGAACAAGTTTTTGGGAGCAGTAGTAGATATACGAATTTGGTCAGACTATCGACGAATCGACTTCCTTTTACTATCTAAAGTTGCGAATTGCTGAAAAAATAGTGCAATTAATAAAAGTTCTCTCCAAATTGAGAGTTAAGATACGAGGGTTAGTTTTTGAGAGCAGTAGTACATGTACGAATTTGGTCAGACTACCGACGAATCATCTTCCTTTTACTATCTAAAGTTGAATTAGGATAAATAAATGAGGGAGATTTTGAAACATCATTTTAAATCTCATAATTGAACGAAATTAACACTATTGTTTCTGTTGGATCAAAAAGAATTGATCAATTTGAAATCCTTATTTTCATATCTCAGAAAACATATCCTACAATTTCGAGAATACCTGTTATTTGGAATTCTGGCGAAACTCCCTGTTAGTACATTTTTATTCGAAATGAATCTTAAAGCTACTCGGCATGAATCTTAAAAGCCCCGTGAAAAATTGTACCTAAACCTCGCGCGCATAAGATTGACGTCACCGTCGAACTTTCTTCCTAGTCCCCGGTCTCCTTTTTTCCACGATGGCTTGTTGTTGCGCCTGTCGATGGGCGGCCAAGACGCTTCGCAAGCGGCGGAAATTTATGGCGGCCCGTAGCCAGAGACAAGACGGAAATTTATTGGCCCGAGGCCGCCGTGTGTCCTCCTCGGAGTTTTACGTGCGTTTAATGACGATGCGACTCGCGTGGAAAAAAAAAATTCGAGACCGCACCGTACCGAACTCACGCCCGCCCCCTAGCTACACGCTCTGATTTATGTGTTATTCCGTGAGCGCGGAGTGCGTTCGCACGTCGGGCGTAAATTAATTCGTGCAGCCGAGTAATTTCGGCTCAGCGTTTTCGATTGATTCCGAGGGAGGTGCTGCTGGGGGACGCAATAAATATCGGTGCAATGACTTTGAATAAACAAACGCGTCGTGGCGAGGGAAGGCATTTTTTATTACGGGGTGGTGTAATGAAGTGGTTTTAGTCATGTTTACTTTTTATAAAATCAATGGTTTTATTTTAAGTAGTGAAGACTATTTTCGATAAATAAAATGTTTATTTTGATTTGCGTTCTTAGTGAGTTTTTTGCATACTTCATAAAATAAAATTATTGCAGTCAGCAATTCATGTATATTTTTTAATAAACAGATACTTATAACATTATAAAGTACAATTCATTTATAATTAAAACTCTTGTTAAAAATTACCTTTCAAAGTAATGCTGATTTATTCCTTAAATAAAATAATTTAGCAATTATGCATGATTTTGGAATAAAAAAAGCCTATTTGTGCAATAAAATTTCAGCAAAATTCCAAAATCATAAAACAAGATTAGCACAAAGTAAGACACTTCAGAGGAAGCAAACAAACTACAAGGGACACAATATAAAGTTCCTCGTTCCATGAAATTCGAGACTTTCGTTAGAAAGTTTCAAGAGTTTCCCCCTTCGTATTTTTCTCTATGCGCAAGGAAAATCTGACGTCCTTCTGAAAAGAAACTCGGCGTCATAACGGGGCATTTCTCTTTACATGGAGGCTGCGTTCCTTCACGTGTTCAACAAAACTTTCGTTTCTCGCATTCTATTTTTATGGATAGTTAAATTTTAAAACAGAAATATTTTTAAGCAATACATTTTTACTTAAAAAGAAATTTTATTTTAAATAAATTTAGTATTCATGTACGCATAAAATTATTTAGTAACACGACGATCATTTATTTAAACATTACTTGACGTTTGAACAATAATTATTTAAAAAAAATTGTTTTATTTGATTTCAATATTTACGTACGCATAAAATGATTTACTAATTCGCAAATCGTTTATACTAAATAAATCCAAAGTAGTACTCGACGGTGGCATTAATTTACTGTGCCGGAGATTTAAAATTTTGCCCGGAGGAAAAAGTTGAGGCCGGAGGCCGCAAGCCGGGCTCCCGATGCAAAATTAATCGAGCTTCTGGGAGGCGATACACTCGTCGCGTGTATCTCGGCTCCCCGCGGAGGACGTCTTCTCTCCCGAGGACCGACAGCTCGTTCATCAAGCTCCGACTTGATTTCGCCTTATCCGTGGCACTCTTTTTACGCGGCCGCAGTCGGCTCTCGTTTGTGCGTCCCTCGAAATTGTTTTTTCCGTGATTCCGTGCGAGATTTATCGCACCCGCGAAATGCTCCTTTATATTGGCAATACTTTATTTTTTCAAGATAGTAATGGATCTTTAAAATACGGTTAAAAGTGTCACGAGTTTTAGTAAATGGAAAAATGTGGAGATGCATACTTTTGTGTGAAAGGTAGCAGAGATAAGTTTAATTACTGTTAAAATTAAATTAATCAATTTATTAATATTTATACTGTTTCTATTTCTTAAAGTATGATACTTGATTAAAGTAAAAATTTTATTATTTTTCTGTTATTAAAAGAATTTCAAGGTATTTATATTTCAATAGCACAAAAATGCAAAAATTTCATTTCACATTTTTAATATTTTTGAATTTAGTTCAAGGGAAAAAAGTAGAGTGACTATTCATTGTTCATAACATATTCTTTATTACACCCAATTAATTTTTCCAGAAAAATTCATACAACCCACGCAAAATAAATGATCGTTTCGCTATAAATAGTTAATGAAAGAAAGTGAAAACACTAAAAATAGAAGCTCAATAAAAGCACGCACAAAACATCGATTTAATTACAAATTAACGAATTCGCGCAAAATTGAAAACTAAATTAAATCAGTTTTTATCAATAGCGAGTGAAACGAACAAAAGAGAAATACCACAATTCCCAAAACTACGTAATAAATCTTTCGTAAGGGTACAGCCCAAGTGCCAGCCCTTCAGCGTCGCATGAGAACGCGACTCGCAGGTGTGAAGAAAAAAAAGGCGCGCAAAATCTCCCCCTCTCTCTCTCACCCCCTCAAGCGCATCTCCAACGGTGTCGCACATCAAGCTCGCACGCCCACGCGGAGAAAAAAAAAGAGAAAGAGAGAAAGAGAGGTGCTCGAGTGGCTTTGAGCGCGCGAGGACGCGAGGGAAACACTCGAGTTTAAGTGTCGCCGTGGGACTTAAAATTTACGTACGCGCGCGCGCACATAATCGTCGCGAGGCCGGAAAAATGTGGTCTCGCGCCGCTCGCTTTGCGGGCCACTCCTCCGCCTCCCCCTTTGTTTTGGAAGCGCGCAAAGACGAGTATTTTCGCTTCTTTTTTTTTTGCGCGCGCGCATGAGAGCGTCTCTCGGGTGGAGACCTCGCCCCTCGCCTCTCTACCGCGCGGGCCGGGTGAAGAGCGCGCGATTGAGTTCCCCGGGCCGCGCCGTTTGCTAACGTCTCCGCGGCCCTTTGTCTCGCGGAGGAAGGCCGCGAGAAGTGCGGAACTGCCGTTTGAATGCGGCGAGAAGATCGTCCGCGAGCTGCGGCGCGAGCAGCTGCTCTCTTTTTGCGGTTTGTTTAAGTCGGCCTTTTGACGCGCGTTTCTGTCGCTAGTGGATGAGGACGGGGAATAGTCAGACTTGTCGCTTGGAAAAGTTTTACTTCGTATTCCCATGTTCTGTTTTTTCTTTATTTGCAGTTTGTTGTGAAATCGTATAAAAAATAGTCAAAACTTATTTCGTTTCTGTTCTTATTTTTGTATCTGTATAATAAAAAAGCACGTTTTGAAAAGCACAGGGGTGCAGCGGAAAAAAGTATATTTCACGAATTCCTTAAACTAAAAAGAAAGAATTTCACGAGATTTCCGCTAAAAAAGCATATTTCGCGAGATTTTCAAAAGTCCTTTCTTTTTTAAATTAACCAATTGTGCTTTTAGTTGGAAAATCGCAGCAGATTTTCCAAAAGAGCTTTTTTACCCCGAAAATTTCAAAAGTCTTTTCTTTATGAATTAGCCAGCGAATAGTTTTTTTCTTCGTAGTAATTTTGAATTCTGTTAATTTTCGTAGCAAAAATTTGAATAATCGTTCTTCTGGGAAAATTGAAGCGTCCTTATTTCGTCGGGGTATGGCTATGTTTCCATGTTAATTAATTCTCAGATATTTTGATAGTTTGCCCAACTCCAGTACAATCAAGCAATAGAAGTAAATCGCTAAATTAATTATGGCTAAAACACGGGAAGAGGAACGAACGACAGTTGAAGGTGTCCGATAGCCCAAGTATATTGCGTCACGCCTACGTCGTATTCCTTGGAGCGCGATAGTCAGCATGGGACTTCCTCTAGGCGGGCATGCTCGCGGCAGTAAAGAAGGAAAAAGGCCTCGGGGGCTGTAAAGGTGTTCGAACGAGCCTCCGGTCGCCGACTGCTCGTTAAACCCGGCGATTCCGCCACCCCCGGTCTAATCGCGCGCGCTCGCCTCTGTCATCCCCGAAAACGGCGTTGAACGACTTGGCGCGCGAGATGAAAGCGGGGGCTGACGAGGTGACGTCGGTGCCGCGGGGGTGAGCAGATTGTATCGCGGATTACGCCGCTCGCTGTCTTCGAGTTTGACGACTGTTTATTTTTGGGAGGAACAAGGGTCCGGCACTTTTGTAGCTCCGTTTTTGCTTCTGGTACAAGCGGCACGAGAGAATCTTTGGATTAAATCCTTATGATGATGATAGTCAGAGAAAAAAGTTTACTAAAAATTGAAATAGTTAATTTTTAATGTTTTCTTAGCCTATATTAAACGAAACTATTGTAATTTTTCTGAAAATATCAGTTCGTAGAACAATTAATAAAATTGACTTTAGCAACTTTTATAGCAGGACGTTTTTCTTTTTGTAGTATGAAATGAGCTTACTTTTTACCTCAAAAAATGAAACTTTTTTTAAATCTTTTTAGATGGTGCTTGAAAAAAGTTACACCAATTACTTTGTTCCCTAAATGGAAAATTTTGTAGAAGTATATCCTCCAAGTTTCTTCGAGTCAAAATTTCACTAATTTCAAAATAATTACGCCCTTATGACTACAAAACAATACTTTTGAAATTCGTAAAATTTTGACTAATTAAAATTTAGCGTGCACACGATCTCTTTCTCCATACTAAAACTCAAATTTCACAGGCAACTCAACCATGACTATTTTAAAAATCTCTATCGTTCTCTTTTTCAGAATGCCGCATGAAATCTTGATTTTTCTACTTATTTTACTAAATTTTACGTTACTTCATTATTTTACTCACTTCTAATCCATGACATTCTCCCGCTATTTATTTAAGTAAGAAACTATCCTCGAACGAGATAATTAACGCAATCCATCGACTTAGCTCGAGTCGCAACCGGAAAGAGCAAGTCGAGCGTAATTTATCGAAAAGTAATTTACACCCAAGTTCATTAAATTAACCGCGATATTAGATTTTGGATCTCCGCGGCCGGCGCCGACTGGTAAACGCATTAAACGCGTTCATTAGTGGCTTCGTTTTCAGCGCGGCGTCCCGGCGGACTTCGCGGCGTAGTTTAAATTAGAGCTCGCCCCGCGGATCTCGATAATTATCCGCGGCGATTCGCGTCGCACCGTCGATTCGCTAACGGCCGGAGAAATCGAGAGAGCGACAAAGAGGCAGAGATGGAGGTGTAAAGAGCGAGAGAGGGAGATAAAAAGGCGTCGATCGACGCGTGCGAGATCATCGCCGGGGAGACGTGACGCGGGCACGCGGAAACTCTACCGGGCGTGTGTGTGTCGGTGGCTCTCTGCGCGAGACGCGCGCGGAATAATATTGCCGGCTCCGCGGCTAATTATGCGGCTCGCTCACGTGTAAATGGCAGGGGAGGACCGGGCGCCGGTCTCCTTGGGAGCGAGTTATAGCGGCGACCACTCCTGTCAGTCCGCGGCCAACTGCTCGCCATCGACCGCTTTGTTACTTCGACTGTTAACGCCGCGTCGTATAGACCGCCTTATATCGAGGGCTCGGGGTTTCTTCGGATTTGTTTCGTTATGAGGCAGAAAATCGAGATGTAATAAAGCATCGATCGTTTGTCGAGTCTGATTTTCTTATTCGACTTTGTGTTCGACGTTGGAAATAGGCGTTGAAATGATCAGTTTCTTCTTGTTTATTTATTTTATGATGCGCTGATTGGTGAATGATTTTACGTACAGCTGTATATTATAATTGACTGTAGATTCAAATCCATTTAACTAAATGAAAAATTTTGTTTTTATTTTAATGGAGTTACTTTTCAAACTCGTTGTTTAGTGAATGCTCTTTTAAAGTATGCGATCACAAAAAAGATGAAACTTTTTTCTGCTAACTCAATTTTCATCCAATAAAGTAAAATGTTCATTGTACGTTACGCGCCGATTCATTGAACAAAAATAAAACACTTTGAAAAGTAATTCCATTAAAATGACTATAACGTAAATTGTCTACATAACATTAAAAAAAATGTACTAACTGTACTAAGTATATATAACTAACATTCAATATTTTTAATAGCGCACAATTGATTAAAAAAATAATAATTCTATAAAACATTCCAGAGAAACTGGATTAAATTTAAAAAATAAATATTACGATTTCCTATCGGATTATTGAATTTTTTTGATACCACTGCAATATTGTTTTTATAAATTCCTTTCCTCCAATATTTCATAAAATAAATTCTCCACCACACGTTTTTCCGCGCAATTCGAGAAACAGTACGAACGCGCGAGCGAAAGTAAAAAAACACAACCTCAAAAACCGAACTACCAGAGTACTTTTAATAAGATATATTAGTTTCCGTAGAACCCAACGAAAAAGAAACCACCGTAAACAAGACGATAGAGACCGTAGAGCCAATTTACAATCGAGCCCGGAGTTTTTATTGCCTCGTAAGCGCCGAGCGGAGGCGTGACTCGCGCGTCGCCGAGCGCTTTATTAAACTTTTTGTCGCGCGGCGCCTCGGAAATTATGCACCGCGCAAGACAAATGCCCCGGGAATCTTAATGAAAACGCCCGTCGAAATCATCGTCAGCGGCGCGTCGAACCTGCCCGATCGATTCCCACCTCCCGCCCCCGAAAGCCGCGCGACGGGGGCGACGGAAAAAAAGGGACGGAGAGACAGAAGACCGCTCGTTAAACGGGTGCGCGTCAAAGGGTCGGGTGCTTCCGTACTCGGGTGCTCCGGGCGGCCTCGCGAAAAATCCGTGTACAGTCGAGCGCCGCTGGTCCTTGACCCCTCCCGCGCGGCCGGCGGTCGCTCTTCGTTCCGCGAAGGATGTCGAGGGCCGGATCTCGCGCGGGAAGCGGCGAGGGGGGCGACCCTGAACTGCGCCCCTGGTTTACGCCTTGTTCGCCGCGGTATTGAGAATGTTTCTATTTTTCGGCCGAGTGGCGGCGGCTTTCTTTTTTAGGTGGACCTGCCGGGGCGACTATTCAGTACGAGCGCTCCGGGGGTGGGGCGAGGGATGGCTGCTGGTAGAGTGTTATATCGACGCGTCGTTAGCAGCGCGGATGTGATATTTTCGTCTTTCTTTTCTTTGAAAACTTAATTTATAATATTAAAAATATCCTAATTTAATGATATATATCACGATTATGTAATAAAGTAATTGTTGAGTTTGGAAAAAATTGGTGTATGATTCATAACTTTGTTTTAAAGAGTATAAATGGCAATCATAATTTATTTATACTTTATTTTAAGAGTATATTATTTAAATTATGATTTATGTTGTATACAAGTTTAAAAGGTACACAAATTTGACCTAAATGAAAATAAAACTTGAATGGAACTGAAACACTACATCAATTCTTATGAATTTTAATATATTTAAGTAGATGAGGACCAGATATGGTCAGACATCAAGTAGTGTCAAACTACTTCAATTCTGTTTTTTTAATAATAAACTTTATTTAGTCATCCATTATATTTTCATTTCAATACAATTTTTGTATTTAAATTACAATAAAATTACTTTGCTTTAATTGCCATTTTCTGCAATTTCCATAATGTAAATTTAAGGGTTCCAGTTAGGAAAAATTGATTAAGCACTCAGTGTTACGATTAAAATCTACATTGATGTATATTCATCATAATTTCAAGGAATTTATCAAGATTTTTACTAAACCTTTTTGTTAGCGTGCGAGTGCATTGATAATATTTTGGTGCTCGAGGTATTACGTAACGTGTTTATGCTAACGAGCCAGTGGTAACCTTTTTAAAAACATTAGAATTACGTAACTTTTAATTCAAAACGATGTAAATGAGGGGAAATTATAGTAGTTACAAATTGTAATCTGTGAAAATCTTGTTTCCGAAACAAGTGAAAACAGTTTAATAAACTAAATTTACCTTAAATATGTTTAATTATAATATGCAGGATATATAATTATTTACTACCAGCGCGTAATTTATCGGTCAATTAAGTCAATAATGACGTGAGAAATTTCGAAAACTGAATTTTGAGGCGAAATTAATTATCAAAAAATTAATGACGTAATTTACTATTATTTTTCAAAAATTTTTAAACTTGGTTATCGATTAAAGTTCGATGTCACCCACCATTAATACTTATTTAAAGCCCTTAAATTACAAACTAATATTACATTACTGATAATTACAGACGAGCATTAGGCCTTGACCCAATAAATATTTCAATTGACGTTTATAACTCGGGCAACGATCGCCGCTCTAATTCCCGCAAAGAAATCAAATTGATCACAGTATACCGAGGTCCCCCCGTCATGCGAAGTGTCGCGCACGCAAAAGACACGCGTACCGCGACTCCCGCGATAGGCCGCTGACTAAATCTCGCATGCCGACATATCGTAATGCGATTTTCGCTTCTCGATTTATTAATTGATTTCAGCATGTCGTGCTAATTCGATTTGGGCCGTCGTAAAATTTCCGCTGCCGTTCGGCGATCTTTTTAGGGCCCGCGCGCGGGGGCAAAAGTTATTTATAACAGCCCTCAAGCATTACAAGCGTGTCACTTTATTTTTACCTTGTATACGCGTAAACTTCACGTACTTTTATGCTTGTCGTAAAAATAACGTACCGCCCGAGTGACACCGCGCCTTTTACGGGTAAAATATTTTAGTGCCGAAGTAATTTAATTAAGTAGCCTGCAACAATTGCACGCTGCTAAGAAGCATGCCTCGTTGGAAGGGTAATTTTTTTAAATTTTTGAGTAAAAATATTGTAAATGTTTCTTAATTATTTAAATTTGATTTAAAGGAACATAAGACTTGAAAGTAATTGAAACACTACATTAATTCTTATGAATTTTAATATATTTAAGTAGATGAATGCCAGATATGGTCAGACATCAAAAAGTTTCAAACTATTTCAATTATTTTTTTTATCAAAACGTTTCTTTGAACTAAGAAACAAATAATCACTTCCTCCAAATACACTGCATCTTTTTTCAACGGCAATAGTCCAGTCATGGTAGAATTATTCTAATCGTTGTAATCAAATGTTACTAAAATTACATTTACAAATAACCCCATTGGTAATTAATCCTTTTCTGCTTCTTTTCACAATATGTTCGCCTAAAATACGAACCCAGTCTTAACGAATACACCGGTTACAATTACGAAATGAAAGCCTCGCCCTGGCCGCGCGACTAAGCTCCGCGAAGCCCCGCGGTCCTCCGATCGGCTAATTGAGCAAGGCGCGCGCGGGAACGAGGAAGGGAGGCGTATAGGCAAATTGTCCGGCGCAAATCCGCGAACCGGCGCGCGCGCAAGTTTCTCAATATCCTGCGACAGCGCCGCGGCGGACAAATAGGCCGTCCGCCGGATATAATGCCGGCCGCCGCGGTGCACTCGGCGTCTCCTGTCCCCGTTCTCCTTTTCTTCCCCCCCGCGCGTCCCTCTTCTTTTATTTTTGTCGCGACGGTGCGCCCCTCCGTCCTTCCCGTCATTGTTGCGCCTTCCTTTTTGTTTTCTTTTGCTCTTTGAGCGTGCAGCTGCCTGCGACGCTGCCTTTCATTTTTGCTCGCCCTCGGCTTTGAGCCCCGGCTCTTTCACGGTGGGCGGGGGAGGGGCGCGCGCGGGCGCTGCCTCAGCAGTGATTCGAAGACGGCGAAGAAAGAAGGAGTACTCGCGCTTGGACACTTCGCGTTGTGCTCGCCTCTTTTTTTCTTTCCAGTAAGATTGGTCGGTTGATCTGGCTATTCTCGCTTGCGAGTTCTTTTTTTGTGAAAGGCTGGTAGTACATTTGCGTATAGGCCTTGATTAATTGTTTGCAGTTTGATGGCGACTGTTTTGCGAATTTTTTTTTCGAGCAGCTGCAATGAGATAATAACAAATAAGTCATCGGAATATTTTTCATTTTCAGTACATTTTTAGGTTTTATCGTTCACCTTAAAATAATTTGTCCTCGCTTTAGTAAAAACTGTAGTAATTTTTAATACAACATTTTTCTTCGTGCCCAAGAGTAAAGAAGGGAAATGTACTTACTCCGATGGGTTCTCCCGGCTGTACTTTCTTTTTCTCCTGAAGCAATCAAAACGTTACTTTTGATTACCGGCGTTTTTGCTGATTGTTTGGTCGCGAGATGAGATCATTTCGCGTTTTCGCGTTCCTGTCCATCGCGTGTTTAACTGCAAACTTTTTCTTAAACTTATAGTGCTCCATACTCCCCTCTGTGAATGTCTTTATTCAAATTTTGAGTCGATGCAACGAGTCAAAAAGAGAGTGCCATCCGTAACGAACCGCCAAACGAGACTGTCCGAGGCAAACTGACAACTGAAAATATTGCACTCTGATAACGACTGACAGCTGTTGCTTGGCCCGCAACGAAATTGAACTCGCGTCATCTACATCAAAATTTACGAACCACCGAACGAACAAAACAGTCGCTGATATAAATATATAACTTATCAACTGATAAGCGGAGCGAGTCGAAAGAAGACGGGAAGCACTTGAGTCTCGGACGATTAATGATGTAATCGGCGGAAAAAAAGATATGAATGTCCAGCTAAGGGACATAACGAACGAAGCCAATCCAATCTCCCGCGCACTCGTCGACATGGAGCCACTTCCGCTGCCCGCGTATACGCACAGTGTCGTCCGCGCGCCCGGAGACACGCGCCGTCGTATAGCTCGGCTCCCTAGGCGCGGGAATTTTAATTTTCCGGCTCATAAAGCGTAACTCGCGGACGGCCTCGTCACTTAGCGGCCCGCGCGCAGGGCTCGTTTGCGCGCTCGCCGCATGAATATGGAGGGCTTTTAGGCGGCGCGATGGGATCGACGACTCACGGGGTCTCCCGGCGGCGTCTCCCACCCATTCAAACGTTTCTTCTTTTGGGGATCCCGCGACTAGGTGACTAGTTTATTTTTTTATGCGACGGCATTGTGCGCCCCGGGGCTCATTTATAATCCTGATGCGCTGAATGGAGTGTGGATGGTTGTTTGAATTCAATGAATCGTGAAAGTGATGGGCACTGCGGAAAATGTTGAAACTTTTCTTTTACTATCTTTCATTTTTATTGATGCGTTGTATGATTTTTCAAAATTGTTATCGCTGGATTGAAATTATTGCAGTGAACGAAGCATCTTCTTGACCCTCATCGCTCACGACTATTTGCATTCTTTGAATGAGATGTAGTATCTTATTAATCTTTTGATAAATTTTGAGTAAAGCATAATTTTTTAGTAATTTAGTCTTTAAGTAGTATCAAAAATAAGGTACAATGAGTATACACCCCTGTCGTTTATCTGTTACTCTGTATTGTCAAAATGCATTTTTTTTTTAATTTTTATAATACTTGTAAATTATTTTTTTTAGAGTAAATTGTTTCAGTTACAATCTGTCTCTGTTAAATTCTATTCTCTGCTTGATTTCATTTTTATTCGTCGTATCAATTCATATGTAGTGTCATTATTTTAAGGGATATAGAATATGTATGAATTTTTTCGTACTAGTTTTAGAATTGTAGATGTTTTCGCTCCATTCATACATTTCACCTCTTCGTCATCCTCTTTGATAAAACTTTGAGTTTGAATGTCACACTTCACTATTTTAAAGCTCCGAATCCAGATAAACAATTGTTATTTCTCAAAGGCGTCGCTGCCCTTTTTTCCACGCGCCACTCGCTTGCATTAGCAAATCACTGCACTTCTAAGTCACCTGCAAGTAGGTATTTACATGTGCTTGTGTAGGCGTCTTCTCCTACGAATCACATTTGGCAATTAAACATCTCAAGGGAGAGAGTGTGAGTGAGTGAGTGTGTGTGTATATGTGAGTACATTTGTGCTTGTGTGTGAGTGTATACGGGCATGTGTGTGTTCATGAGAGAGAAACAATGAAGGGTTAGCATCGATTTTCAATTGACTCCCGTAACCCACACGTCCTGGCTGTACTCCTGGGGGCCCGGTTGGAAATCAATATTCCGCCCCTTACGGCCCCGGAGGCTCTCGATATCGGAAGCCATCAATTAAGCAGTAGCCCTGTCATCGACGACTCCCATAATGATTTCCAATCTGAATTTTCGAGGGTTTAATAATGGATCCATAAAGAAGGGATCGCCTCTCGCGATCTTCCGAGGAAAGGAGGGATTCATTTCCGGTCTGGTTAAAAGTTCGACGAAGTGCGGTGCGGGTTTCATTTTTTTCCCTCTCTTAAATCTGAATTATTTCCCTTATTTTTTAAAAGGATAGTTCGAAAGAGCTCAGAGGAGAATCCAATTTAAGAGAGATTGGAAGGAAGCTTTTCATCTCGAGATATTCTTTGATCTTTTTGAAGATAAACACGTGGTGGTAATCTCCTTAAGCACACGGGAGAGTTACCCTCTCGCGCGCGATCTTGCAACTTTCGCCTTTTTCCCGCGTAAAAAATTCGTCCGTCGGAGAGAAAAGCAAGACCCTCGTAACTGTCATATTTTCAAAAAATTTCCAGCGCACTCCGCTCCGCCGAAGCGACGGCTGAAAGCGCACACATTCCCTCGCGCTGGAAATTGAAAGGAATTTAAGAAAACAAATTTATCGCTCCGCTCGCTGCGAATTCGGTACGTGCGTACCCTTGTATTCTCCGGCGGGAGAAAATCGTCGTCGAATGCAGCCGGCTCGCTGCGCGGAATGGGGCACAATAAACCGCGCGGCGCAGTCCTCGAAGCGCAATAAAATTTCGCATCCCCCGCGGACATCCCGACGGGGGTTAGCGCGGCGATCGCCGGTCCCGGGGCGGCCCTCCTCCTCGCGGCCGTGCACACAGCCGCACGTCGGCGCGCGTCTACGCCAAGTTACAACTCGCTCGGTCGATATCGCCGCCGCGACGTCGCGTCACGATGCCGTTCACGCGCCGGCCTCGGGAGTACACCCCTCCTCCGTCGGGTGGATGCGCAATCTCTCTTGCTCGTAGAACCCCATTGTATTCACCCCGTGATTTTTCAGCGCCGACCTTAAGGGTACCGTCGTTTTCGTGCTGCTTTTTCGTCGGTGGTTTCCAGGGGGCCGCGGGTCCGTATAAATGCAAATGCGCGAGCGTGACTCTTTTTTTATCTCGCGCTAAGCGAGTATGTAAATCGCGAAACTTTGGCGGGCGAGCGGAGTCGATTTCGACGGGGCAGCGCGGGGGAGAGAGTGGATGGATGAGTGCGTACTTTCGGCTTAGTCGATCGAGGAAAATATGTTTATGCGCGGCTTCAATGGACCCCGAGACGCTCGGTCTGTTTGAATGGCGCTGGAGTTACTTATTCATCCGATGGTCCGATCGTATTTTTATTGAGGATATTACTTCTTAAAGAAACATTAATTTTTCGTTTATCATGGCTGAAGGCTCGACGGGTTATTAATATCTATCTTTTGATAAATCAAGTTAACATAAAATTTACCGGACAATCTTTCTAATTTATTAAATGTAGAATGGTCAGGTGGGATGGAAAATTAATCTTTTTTCAAGAAATGTTGGCAAGTTCACTGTTAATGTAAATCCTTGTTTAAAAACGAAAGTTTTTAAATATAATGGAAATATTAACAAAAAGTTTTTTAAATTATTAAAAATCCTCTTATATTATAATGAAGCTATTTTCAACAAATAATTACTGTAAAAGTTTCTTGTTACATACTTTAAAAGCAAAATAAATTAAAATAAATTTTAATACGTCCTTCATAAACTTTGAATTATTACATAAAATGTTTATTTAAAAATTCAACAAATAATTAACAGCAAGTCTTTGATAAATCCACAAAAGTCTTCTTTTCCATATTACATTTGACTTTTCAAATAACTTCCACTCCGCATGCATATCTCACAAAAAACACTGTAATAAACGCAAAGCTTTTAAGTAAGTCACCTCCACTCCGCCGTAACTCGATCGGGGCAGCACTCGGTGTGTACACCCGGAGCTAAAAAGTGGCGCGCGGGTAGAAATGAAAATTACGAAAGAGAGTCGCGTACAACGGCTCGCTCCCTCCTTCCCTCTCCTTCGTCCCGCTTGCAAGCGGCGCAATAAACGCCGGCGGCAGACGCGCGATAACGAGCCTTTATTGCGCGCCGCGACAAGCTTTTATTTACCGAAACGCCCGGCGCGGAATAATTCCGCGGCTTTCAAGGGGCTTGCGGTGAAGAATCGCTCTCGGGGCCGAATTAGCGGCCGGCCGTGAGGCACTCCGCCCGCCCGGGCACTCGATTACGGGGCCGCGGGCGTAATCGAGTGATTCCCCCCCTGCCTCCTCTGTGCTCTAAGCGTCTCCGCTCGCCGCTAATCCGCTTACGCACGTGCGTCGGACCGAGAGTCGCCGGGCGGCGAAAACGCGAGCCGACGTCGGGACGGAGCCCGCTGACGCCAACGCTTTGCTCGCTGACGCTAACGAGGGGAGTGCTTCGGCGCGGCTGCACCTTCGGATTTCAATATCGCTGATGCTCGGGCTTTTTTGGGAGACGTGACGGGCGCTCCGTATTTCGGCGTTATTTTGGGGGTATTGCAGGCGCAGAGAAAAAGTTCTAGTAAAAATTACAATGCTGCAATAAAGTGGCTGATATTTTGATGGAAAATTACCGTACTCTCTAGTAAAATTTACAACAAATTAGAAAAATTATCATATATTCTAGTCTATAATAATTTATTATAATTATAGACAATTTTACTAAACCGTATAGAGGTAAAGGGTACAATGATTGTAAACTTATAATGAAATTTATAATAAAGATTCTACATTTATTACTATTTTATGGATTATCGAAAAATAGTAACCATTTCAATTGTGCTTAATTTTATATAACCTATCATATTCATAAGTAATCAATTTAACTTGACATTATTTTTCAATAGCTTTATAACTGTAGAGCTAAGTAGTTATTTGACATTTTAGTCAGCCGATATCAAATATTTGTTTAATAAGTATTAATTCTGCAACTTTATTCGATAACTAAACGGCACCCTTAATTTATAAAAAATTAAACCATCATTATTAAAAAATTTACGATAAAATAAAAGAAATCTAATTTTTTATTAAATAAAATTAAATATCCTATATTTTATTCATTGATTCAGCGCACCATGTATCTGTGAAGCGCACATGTTGCCGACGAAATCCGGTCTAACGACAATAGCGAAGCGAATCCTCCAAGATTAAATCACCTTTCATCCTCGCACATGCCATCATTTTGATGCGCCGCGGAAACAATGTCAGCCTAACAAAAGACGCGCGGCAGCGAAAAAGACCGAAAGACAGCCTTTCAAACATCCCGTTCGAAGCACACTCGAACGAAACCAAAAGTAACCTTGTCCAATCGATCAATTACTCAAAAATCCGTTGCTCCTCTAATCCCACCCCCTCCGCCTCGAAAAATTGAGCAACGCTCCTCGCAAGCTTTTTTTTTCATTTTTCCACGAGAACACTCGCGTCGGAGGTACAGAAAGGAAAGGAGGACCGCCCCGGGGTGGCACTCGCGCCGTCGCCGCTTCGCAAATATTTCGCCATTGTGCTCGCGCCGCCGCCGCGAAAACAACGAACAATGCGAAACGAAAGGAGCACTTTATGACGGCGGCTGCATGCGCTTTTCATCGGGCCTCTCGTTTCGTATCTTTTTTCTCTCTCTCTCAGCCGCTCGCGGCGACCGGGCGATTGCTTTCGTTTCCTCCTGATCGGCCGCCCCGAAAACGACGACCTTCGCGCCATCGGCGATTCGCCGCTGTTTTTGTTCGGGAGATTTGCGCGCTTAGCGGGGGCGTGATTTTTTTTTTCTACGGTGGTTGCAGAATCAATGTGTTTGTTGTACTCGAAAACACATGTACAGCTTGTAGCATTGATAAGTTATTATTGTGATTTTTCAGTCGATAATTGTTTGTTAATTGTGCACTGAGAAAAATGATCTAGAAAAATTACTGTGTTACATATGAAGTCTTTTGCGTACACTATATATTAAGAGATTATGTTATTTGTATTTTAGAAAATGATAGTTATATACACAAATCTGTATAGTCGTAATTTCAATATTAAATTAAGTAATCTTTAAAATACTCATCAGAAAATTAAAGCTCTAAAGGCTTTAATTTCCAGATCATGAATTAAATAAGTAGTTACATCGATATAGTCAAATTCAAATTAATTTATAAAAAAGCTTTTAATTTCAAGTTAAAACCAAAGTACATAATAAAAAAACCTCATAATAAAAATAACATTATGCAAAAATTAAAAGAATGCTTCTAATGGGATATTCAAAAGTAATATTACTAAGGATCTTAAGTAGTAACAGATGAGTGGGTCAGACATTATGTACAAACGCCGTCGATGCAAGCTTTAGGCTTTATGTTAAATTCAGTTCATTATGAAAAAACTCGTAAAAATCAATATACAATAATTAAGAAATGCATTTATAAACGGTTAAAACTTAATTCAATTACTATAGTATCTTAAGTAGTAGTAGACGAATATGTCAGACACTACTTACAAACGCCGTCGACAGACTCGACCTGTGAGAATTTTTGGCATGCAACATAAAATTTTAGTAAAAATTGCTACGTTGCATACCAAAAATCCTCACAGGCCGAGTCTGTCTCCCTTTTCATATGGAACATAGTAATTTTTACAAAATCATTTTTCTCAGTGTGTTTATTATTAACTGTAACTCTATTATTAAATAGTTAATATTTTCTTTCTATTGCTTTTATAATGCATTGATTTATTGTACTGTTTTTTTTATTTGTAGTATCACTTGTTTTTTCTATGGAATTTATTTTATTATATTTGGTACTTATGTACAACGAAAAATAAAATAGAAAAAGAAGTTAAAAAGTTTATAGAAAACCATATGGCTATAACGTAATATAACTTCCTCATATAAGTGAATTATTAAAAATTTCAGGAAAATTAAATTACAATTCTGGAAGTTAAAATTTTGCTGAAGTGACCAATTATTTACTCTGGACTTTAGATAGTCAGAATTTTAACTCCATCCTGTAAAGTGTACTAATAATGAAAAAAATTACTTAGAGATCACTGGCCGATTCTCGGCTTTTATCCTCAGCTCCGCTCCCCTCAATTCCCCCGGGTTCCGTGTACTTTCGTACTTGAGTGCGGCTCCGTGTCGTCAGCTTGTGACCCGATGCATTATTAAGCCGAGCAGTTGGCAAATGATTTTTTTCTATTTTCTTCGCCGGATGAAAGGGCTGAGAAATTTTCAAGGAAAAGCTGGCTGAGGACTTTTTGAATGCTCCACATTTTTACCTGAAAGGGAATTTCGGGTAAAATTTATTCAATTTTTCCAATACGGATTTATTTATCATTTGTATTTCGAAAAAATATTTTCAAACGTTAAAAAGTATTCTTTATTTAATAATGAAATAATGGATTTCAAACAATGACTCTAATGTACCTCAAATAATAAAGTAGAGCTTTTTCTCTTTTCCTATTTAAAAACATCTCAGTGTATCTCTGAATAAACATAATTACCGTGTCGAAAATGAAAGTAGACAAGGATAAAGTAAATTTGATTACCACCATTAGTTAAATGCGATCAAACAATAGCCAAACTCACTCAAATGCAATTATCCTTAACAAGACGCGCGAAGCGTGACTGATGCCTCGCAATCAAAAACGCCATTACTATTATTTCTCATCCCGATCGCAACTACATCGCCGGACTATAAATAAAACGCAAAAATTGAGCGAGGCAGGGTGTACGCCGAATAAATTGCGTAAACTCGAGCGGGGTAGAACAAGGGGCCGCGGAAGGAGGAAAAAGGCCAGTGTCAAAAAGAAAAAGGACCAGAGATGAGTTTTTCGGAGGACGAAGATAAATGGTGCGTTGGGGCCAACGATCCGGATGTATGAGGTGGGGGAATTAGTTTTTCGTCGCCGGCTGTAAAAAAAGAGGAGGAGGGGGGAGGGGGCAGAGCGAAGGATACGGGAGGAGCGGCGAAGGGAGGATGACCGGTTCTTTTTTTCGCCCGCGACTTTTTCCACCTCCGCAGAGTCACCTCCCCGGCAAAGGCACAAAAGGCGCGCTGATTGGGTTAAGAGATCCGCCGGAGATATCCCCCGAAAGCGGGGCTGTATCGCGGCCCGTCTCCTCTCCGCGGGCTCAACTTTCGCAAGAGTCCCCTTTTTTTCCTACCCGCTCCTCAAAGCGGATCGACGACGGCGCCCCCTTTTCTCCTCTCTGCCGCGGCGGAGAAGAAGCTTTCTCTCTTCCCCCTTTTTTTATCGGCGCGCGGCCCGGGGGTTGAAGGAGCAAATTCGGTTTCTCTCCTCGCGCGCCGTCGACCAAAAGTTATAATTCCTGCCGTCGCGCGGAGCCCGTTTCGTCCCGATGGCAGCTCGTGCCGTCGAGGGGGGGGCGGGGGGTGTGTATACGTCGCGCGTCGTCGATGGTTATTTACGGCGCGCGCGCCGTTAAATCGCCGCTCCAGCGCCTTAATTCAATCAATCACCGGCCGAGCACTGGGCGCGAAGAACAATTCAATTTTCCGAACGGCCGCCTACCGAGTCACCCGCTCGCCCGGACGACTAATCGCCGATGAAGAAAAGAAACGTGCCGCGGCTTTTTTTGTCACGGACGCTTGATTTCAGCTGGTTTATTATATGTTTCTTGTATCCTTCGAGAAAATCCGTCGTCTTGAGAGAAACTTCGGGTATAGAGTATTTTGTCGGTGATGGCTTCATTCGAGCGATTTTATTTGCGATTTTTATGCACTTATTTTACGTATCTTTTTCGTATTCTTTATGTTCTTTATTTTTTTAAATGAAATTAACTATCTTCATTTCGTTTAAAATGACATTTAATAATAAAAGTTTGTTTTTAGACAAACTGCACCTCAATTTTAAAGCAATATAATAATAATTTCTCTTAATATTCGTGATTTTTATTTTATTTATTAATAATTAAACTTCGTTTAGCACATTAATTAATTTTCTCTTGCGTAAATTCGAAATGTTATCGCTTTCATAAAATAAACGAATAGTAAAAAACCAGAGATAGCCTTGGAGACCACTTACGATTGCGTGACGGAATGAACTTCAATATAAGCATTGCTCAGCGTAATACTTATTTGGATAGGTGACTTTTTTTTAACGGAAACAATTATTCAGGGAATGATTGCCTGAGAGAATTTTTTTTCTTCCCTGATCCAGATGTGCGACTATAGGACTGGTACATTAAATTAACAGGAAGAGCATAATATTGTTATACCAAACAAAATACGTGTAAATCCGTTGTTAATAAGGATCGTACAATACATTAATTTAGGAACCACAAAACTCGAAAGAAAAAAATGCGAGGGTAAACGTCAACGTTTAAACGGATGTAATTTTGCAAGTTGAGCTCAACAACAACGAGTTTATTTTTTTTTGCGAGGACTCGGGCCAGCCGAAACTCGGCGAAACTTTCGTGTGTCTGTCGCAGGGGGAAAAATCCGCCGTCTAAACATTCCCAGCTCCGAAATGTCAACAATGGGCACGGCTTCGGGTAGGGAAAAGTCCTAGCCGCGGGGACACTAATTCGAGACCGCAGTGCAGTTTGCCACCCGCGATCCTGCCAGCTGCCGCGTGCTCCGAAATTAGCGCGGGAGCCGCCCAAACATTTGCGCGATGCGCGCGTAGATTTTAAGAACGTTGATTAAATTTAGCGGCTCCCCTGGAATTCTTAGAGTTTGCATGAAACAACTACTTTTGTCCCTTGCTTATCAGCGAGTAGCTTGAATCCTTCCGGTTATTTTGGTTTTTTATGTTTACTCGAAATTTTTATCTTCCGAAAACAGGCATGTTAAAGTTGCAGAGTAGTTTTACGAAACATTATGTGTTAGTGAAATGATGAAAAGTTGAAATGAAACAAGCGATGAAAATTTCTTTTTTTTCAGGGTAATTAGAATCTATTTAGCTAGTAGAAATTAAATTAGTATTATTGGTGTAATTAATATTTCCTTATAACGATATTAGTTTTTGCAGACTGATTTAAATTAAATAGTAATAAGGATAATGAATTTTCAAGAAATTTTCATGAACTGATTTGCGAAAAAAAGGTTAAGATACAAGAAAATCTTGCGATAAAATGCTGCACAAATGAAATCGAACCTTGTAAAAAAGAGAAAAAAGCACAACTTCAAGTGGCAAGATAAAGGGTTGTTCATTTAATTAGCATCACCGCGCGACAGCGCGTGACCCGCCCCCACAAACACAGAAGCGCGCTCACACACACGCATACGAAAAGTGCGCCAGGTGCACGAGAGGGATTGACTAGCGTTCGTATATAAGGCGCCGGGGCAGATGACTCGTCCGAGTCATTTTGAGGCTATCTTTAAGATAACGAGATGGAGCGTCTCGCGCCAGTGTATACCTATACAAGAGCGGCACGGAGTGGTAGGCGTTACAAAGTCGAGCGGGGAACAATCGATAACTGACCCATATTGCACCTCTCTCTCGATCTCTCTCTTTCTCTTTCTCTCACTCGCGCCCTTTCGAGTCCCCAGTTTATCTGCGCTCTTGATACCTCGTCGATTCCTCCGTTTCCTCCGTGCCCCCGCTGCCTCTTGCAGCCCCCTCCCCTCTCTCCGCGCGAGCTTTTATTATCCGTTTTTCCGCATTCCTTCGGACGGTTTTCCCGAGCGACTCTTGCCCCCCATCCATTTCCCGAGATTCTGGCCGCACTCTCCCTCCTTCGGCGTGTTTGCTCGGCGCCGAGAGCTTCATTCGGAATGCAAATATTTTAACGCGCTTTCTTTTACCGACGGGAGATTCGCACGAGAACTAATTATACTCCGAGGTTCGGCGGTACTTCAATTTTTGGAAAATTCAGTGGGTTTTGATTTCTCATCGAGCTCGCACTTTGACTGGGAAGGAAAACATTTTAAACAATCCGCTTTTCCGCTCCAATTTTTTTGAAGTCTTTTGCATACACTATGTATTAAGAGATTACGTAATTTCTATTTTAGAAAATGATATAGTTATATACATAAATCTGTATTGTCGTAATTTCAGTGTTAAATTAAGTAATCTTTAAAATACTCATCAGAAAATTAAAGCTCTACAGGCTTTAATTTCTAGATCATGAAATAGATATAGTCAAATTCAAATTAATTTATAATAAAAGCTTTTAATTTCAAGTTAAAACCAAAGTATATAATAAAAAAAACCTCATAATAAAAATAACATTATGCAAAAATTAAAAGAATTCTTCTAATGGGATACGCAAAAGTAATATTACTAAGGATCTTAAGTAGTAACAGACGAATGGGTCAGACACTATGTACAAACGCCGTCGATAAACACTTTCGGCTTTATGTTAAATTCAGTTCATTATGAAAAAACTCGTAAAAATCAATCTACAATAATTAAGAAATGCATTTATAAACGGCCAAAACTTAATTCAATTACTATAGCATTTTAAGTAGTAGTAGACGAATATGTCAGACACGACTTACAAACGCCGTCGATGGGAGCTTTCGGATTCAAGTTAAATTTGGTTTATGATAAAAAAAATTATAATATAAATAATGTATAAAAATTAAAGACATACATCAATTAATAGTCTAAATGTAATACAATTATGGTTGTAAGCTTTTTAAGTAGTAACAGACGAACAGACCAGACTCTACTCACAGACGTCGGTGACAGAAGCTTTCGGCATCAAGTGAAATTTATAATATAAATAATATAAAGAAATTAAAGAAATGTATCTATAAATGGTACTAAACTTCACAGAATTATTAGGATTCTTAAGTAGTATCAGACGATTGCGTCAGACGCCACTCACAAACATCGACGATAGAAGCTTTCAACTTCAAGTTTAATTCATAATTCAAATAATGCACAAAAATTAAGGAAATAAATCCATAAACGGTACTAAACTAAATTTAATTATTAGGTACTAAACTTAATTTAATTATTAGGATTCTTAAGTAGTATCAGACTATCTTGTCAGACACTACTCACAAACGCCGCCGCTGGAAGTTATTTCTCCTATTTGAACACCTAAATCTCATCTCGTTTTTACGACGGTCTCCCACTTTTGCACCAGCACGTTTAATTCGATAAAGAAGAAAGGTAGATCGGACGCGCGGTGACGGTGCATCCGGCGTCGCCTGTATATCGTCCGCCATTCTTCAACGTCCGGGTACACGGCGTGCAATTCCACCGTGCTGGAGGAGACGCGGATAAGGGGCGACGCGGGGGTGGGTGTTTCACCTGCGCGCGCGTCTCCTTCGGGCCCACTGCGATGAAGTCGTGAATCTCAGCCCAAGCGCCTCGTGAAATTTTTATTGAGCAAGGCGCCGCCGCGGCCTAATGGAAAACAGCGCGCGGCCCCGATACACCGACGGCGCGCGCGTGCTTCATCGTCTGATCCAAGATACATGGATTTCTAATATACGCCTCGTTTCAGCCACTACGAGGAGGCGAAGGGGCCGTATCGCGATCGTGATTTAGGGGATATCCATACGGTGCAATTTTATGCTTTATTCATAGGATAGGTCTTACTTTAAACGAGATGATGCACAGTAGATCATCGTTAGTTGGAAAAACTTTTGTTTACTTTAATAAATAAGAAAATGTCCTAGTACGAGGCAACATCAACATCAAAATTTTAGTGATATTTGTTTACGATGATTACCAGAATTGTTCAACTATTGCTTGATTTTTTATAATCACTTATGTAATTGTGTAAATGATGCCTTAGTAGCCTAGCCTAGCTGTAGCTGTAGCCCCTATTTCCCGCTGTATCAAAGTCTGATCAAATTCTAGATTAACGTATATTAATTTGGAAACATCAATTATTGAAATAGTAACTATTATTGATTAAATATTAATTATTATTAATTATTGAGCAGTTATTAAAGTAATTATGTTATTCTTTTAAGACATTCATCTATATCACAAGATGTTTTTAAATAGTGAGGTATGAGAAAAATAAGGAAACTTCATTAATTTAGATTTAGATTATAGGCAGTACACGTCTTTCCGCAAAAATAGCTAAAAGTTTCCTAAATAGTTTACATTTTATCATCGCCCAAAGACTTTTCGAACTTTACGAACTATTTTATTTGAAAAATCAATACGGAATTACTCGGTGGCTCGCAATCAATATTACTTTCCGCGCGAAAAATAAAACGGAAAATAACATAAATATTTCATTAAACTCGTGTGCAGTAACATATATCTAAATGATTGGACCCGGGAGGGTAAATCGAAATGACAAACGTACTTTGAACTCCGGATTCTCGTCGCGCAGAAGTTGACGGCGCGGCTTAACGGGCGGTGGCAGTAAAAAAAACTTTTTATACTTTTCGATATTCGGCCTCCACCTCCTCCTTTTCTTTCTCCCCCAGCGGATTTAGCGATATTCCCGCGCGTTTATTGCCCGGCGATAAGAAAGCGACTTCGTCAGACGCTGACACTTCGGTTTACGCGGAGAAAAGAGAGAGAGAGGAGGGTCACGAGAGAAGAGAAAAGAGAGACAAAGAGAGAGAGAGAACTCGATACAACTTTCGAAGCACCTCTTGCGACACGTGACGCCGAGCTTTTCCACGCTCCCTTGGAGATGCGAGATCGATGCTCGCTACAGCGAACGGATTTCGCGGCATAATTGATCAAGTGACAATATTATTTTGGTATAATTGCACCCATGTAGGTCGACCATAATAACCGGTCGATTGTAGTCGGGCTGCCGTTACGTAATGTCTAAGCTGTTTGTTGTTACTTTCTCTACTTTACATTCGGCTGATGTGAATTGATAATCAAATTGGAAGCTGTTCTTTTCCAGCTTTTATTTCATTTCAAACCTAAATATTGCTTATGGAAAATCATAAAATTAAATAAAGTTTTAGAAGATTAGTAAATAACCAAGTCCCGTAATTGGTATTAATGGAGGAAGAAGATTGAAAAAAAGTGAAAAAAGAAAAATAAAATTTGTGTTAAAATTATCACATAAACTATTTTACGTTATTTTGTGAAAAAATAATTTTCGTTCGACGTTTAAGAGGTGCTGGCATCCAGAGATAACAAATTAAATATTGCAACAAATTATGTCAAATACAATTAGCTTTGGATATTATTACTTTTGTTGAAAAGTGATTCGAACATTCGAACGCAAACTTTTAGTTACTTAACAAACTAGTCGTTATTACTTAAAAAGAAAACACAAAAATTAATACAACCATTAAAATAAAAATTGCAAGATAAATATCAGATAAGGACAGTAAATTTAATAATAAAATCCGTCAGCTATTTTTCACTGAAGATAAATCAATATATCGACTCGATGACACTGTAACCTCCTCAATTTTGGTATCTCATCCGTAGCCCCGCGCGTAATTGCGAAACAACGCGCGCCCCGACGAGCCGCGATGCAGTGGGCGGGCGCGTGGGTTTAATAAAAATTCAGTGGAAGCAGAAAAAAATTTGTGGACTCGCCGCGCGTATTATCAAGTGTAAGCTGATTTCCATTCACAACCCGCGGCGTTTTTTACGTAAAAATCCCGGGGATTCATTTCGCCGGTTCCCTTTATTCGCGGAAGCGATATTTCCACGAGAAGCGGTTCAACGATTTATCTTGTGATTAACGGAATTTGCTTGGTTATGACCAAATCGACTGGAGAATTAAAGACTCGCTCGCTTCCTTTTTTTTATCAGCAGAAGTTTACCCGTGTCTTCGTTGAAAAATCAATTCTTTCATTGCTTGAAAAAAATGATTTTCATTGTGTGATTTAATGTACTCTTTAAGTGATTCGAGGAGTGATATGAAAATACGATGATTTTTAATTATTTTAAATTCTCAGTAAAATGTTATCATTTTAGCGAATCCCTCAATTAAGTAAAATATTTTGAGTCTCCTTCATTCGTGTGTATATAACATAATTTGATTTTTGTTTAATTATTACATAAACGAATTAAACAAACACTGTAAATATGACTTTAATTATTTTAATCATATCCTACTTTTCTAAAAATCAAATGTATAATACATTGCACCTAAAAAAATAAGAAACCGTAATTTATCAATAAAAATTATTTCCAGGTCTATCCATGCGCCTTTATATAAATCTAGGATGACGTACGATATTCCTCGAGCCTTTTTCTGATTCTCATTATCTTCCCGTCGTGTGATGAAGTGGCGTTTCGTGTCCGCCGGCAATAATCTCGGAAAAACGCAACGCGCGCCCCTAAGTGGCATAAGTGTCCGCAGTGATTTTCGTTATCGCCGACCGCGCCGTTTATACGCCTATACCATCTCCCAACTTTTTTCCCTCCTCCCCCAGCGAAAGCGAACACTCAGCACCGCCATCGGATACTCAATAATAAAGAGAAAAAAAAGGATCGAATATCGCGCAGTCAATCTTTTCCGTATATGCCGTCGACGCGAGACGCGCGCGGCTCCTTATATATACGTACGATTCCGTCACCTCAGCAGTAAAGGCGCGCGCCTCTCGAGCTGCACGTCGAAAAAGCGCGTCGCTGAGGATGCCTCGGCGCGCGTTTTCTCGGGAGGGCAGGCCCGGCGAATTTCGCTGAATGGTCGCGGCCCTGAAGCCGATTAAAATCGACGACCCAGATCTCCCTCCGGCCGCCATTGTAAACAAGGGGCCGAGGCGTTTTTTTCAGCGGCGCCTCGAGTGCCCTGAAGGGCCTGCACCAGCAAAGGAGGAGCGCGCGAAACGTCGCCGCTCATATCTCAGCCATCGCCTCGGTCTCTCTCTCGCTCGCTCGCGCGGACGCCTCGAGTGCCCCTCGAGCGCCCCCAGCCTCTAATATTGCATTTTAACCTATATGTATTATGTATACGAGGTTCGCTCCGGGGGTAGGCGAGAGAGATACCTGCTTTGATTTGGCGAGCGCGGAACGAATTCCTGGCGCCCCTGCCAGGTTGGCGCGACTTATCGCGCGGCGGCGGCGGCCCCCTTTTACCGTACGGCCTCTTACCTGCAGACGCGAGGCGCTGGATTTCGACGAGTGCAACGCGCCGTTTCGCTGACACTCGGTGATTGATTTCTCGGTGCGAGCGCGCCGACTTTGTTCGCCGGGATTAAAATCTGGCGGAGCCGAAAATGCACTTTTGAGAGGCTACGAGGATAAGCGCTCGCCGCGAGGTCACTGGGAATTCAAATTTTTAAATGATTTTTTGACGAGGAGCTATGCACTACGAGAAGTCGACTGAGAAATCAGTTAGAAGTCTTAAAAATCTCATCGAAAGTCATCGAAATCTTTAGGAAGATTTGGAATAGTATTCGAATCTTTAAAAATCTTTAGAAGTCCTCAGAAATGTTTAGAAATATTTAAAAATCTTTAAAAAAAATTTATAATTTTTTAGAAAACTCAATAAACCTTGATGTGGTTTCTTTAATGCCTAGCTTTTCATTTGTGAATTGGAATTAAAGTTTTTTTATCGTGCATTAAATTATGTCGATAAATTTGTAGAGAAAAGTAGGGATAAGATTATATACGTAAATTCTAAAAGACAAAGGCCTTCAAAATAAAGAATTTGATTCAACGAGCCGGACAAATTGCTGACCTTGCAAATTTCCGAAGTACACTCATTCATTATAGGCTTTGAAAGGATTTAACCATGTACCAAGTGGAATTTCCTACCATGTCATTCTAAATATCACTAATTCTTGTAATATACCACGAATGTAGTAATAACTTCTTCGATCAATAGTACACTGCATTACATTTAAATACTATATTTCGCCAGCGTTAGGTTGCCTAAGTCGGAGCGAAATTTATTAGGTTTCCAACTTGTTTGCAGCAAGAGTAATAACGTCACTCTAATGCAATAACTTTTTTTAATCCTAAAACACTAGATGGAGCTCTAAAATAAGAATAATTGGTTTAAAAACTTCTCACGGAATAACAGATCGGAGCGAAAAAAGTTTTTGATTGACGTAACTTTAGTCCGTCACTCGAAGAATGAATCAAAACTTCTAACGCAGAATAGTTTTGCTTTATTTCCCTTTGAATATTTCCTTGCGAATTCTTTTTTGCCAACATTTTAGGGCCCGTTCAACGGATTTAAGTATGTTAATGAATTTCACAGTCCATAAAGGAAAATTTCAAAATATTTTGATGAAGTGCATTTTCTTTTTTTTTAAAGGTGATGACCGCAAATGAAAATTAAAATTCTTTAAAATTTACGATGAAAACTTTATGCGTAATAAGAATTAATTCACTTTATAAAAATGTTTTGAAATTAAAGTGATCGATATAGACTGACCCTATTACAATCATTTTTAAAAAGTTTTCTTTTTCAGTTAAAAAATTGATTGTACTCAAACGAATAATTAATTCTCATATTATATTATTTTACTTTATTGATCATTATTTACGTAAATATATTATATTATATAATTAATCATTGCATTAATGAATAGCAAATATACCTACAGTGCGCTCAATTCATTAAATGCTAGTGACAAAAGATATCACTTATCATCTTTTATTCAAGCAATATATCTTATTCTAAATACTGATATTCCTATTGTCTTTTTTGGTAGGGGTTGGACTTATAACGCGGTACCTCAGGCAATCATCATCGCGGACTAGAGACACTAGGGTACATTAAATTTTCCTTTTTCTTTATTTATTTTTTCAATCGTCTTATCACGTTTACATTCTTTTTAAAAATCTCTCTTAAACCTTTTTATTTATCGAACTATTCTACTACTTCTTTTTTTTTTGTTTTTTACTCTTTAACATGCCTGCCTACTTTCTTATATATACAATATATATTATCTACGTAAATATCATTAATTCTCTTCGATCTCTTCTCAAGCTACTCACTGGGCTTCTTTTTATAATTTTCTTTTTACTTGAAGTTCAATTTTTCACTGTCAACCGATGTTTTGACGCAAGACCATCGCATCTTAAAATTGCTTCCACTTAAATGTTATCAAAAATAAAAGCGTGAGTTTCTCAAGAAAGTTCATTTTAAGGTGACATGGTCTCGCAGTACTTATTTTATTTTGTCGCTTACTTGCAATAAAACGAAAGTTTTTCTCGAAAGCGAATTTGATATTATAGCGCAAAAACATTTTTTTCTGCATGTCAGTCAAATTCGTTTCTATTTTACTTAATCAATATTTTTCAATAAATATATCTAGCGATACACGTGTAAATTTTTTCAACTACTTTTTTTCACTTATCTCAAGAGATTTTTCTCATGCTGCTTTATTTTTTATTCTTACTTCATATAGCAAACATTTTACAATTGCCTTTTTTCGCCACGTATAATAAAGTGTACCATAACTACTTGCAGCTTACTGTACTAGCCGCTCGATTCTTTTAGCAAAGTAATCCAGCACGAGCACCAAAAAGTAATTTCCAGAGAGAGTAATAAAATCCTGGTAAGATTTGCATTTTCCAGCAACGCTGAATACACGCGCAGTCGCCGCTTTTTATTGTGTGCCTCCCGACGAAAACGAGGAGGAAAAGAAGAAGTAGGAGAAGCAGAAGAGCGGCCCGTCGAATCCGCGACTCCCCGATCCTCGCGCTCCGCGAGATAAGTTTAATTAAAATTTTTATCGTCCCTTTCATCTCCGAACGCCGCCGGGGCTTTGTCCGCGCGCCCGAACGACAATATTGTGTCCGGTCGGCGTTTTCTTTCTCCTCGTTTTTTTTTTTTCGTCCGCGTCCGTCAGAAGTACCCGCGCTGCAGGTAAAGCGCACAAAAGCCCTTTGTTTTTTCGCTCGCCTCTCATTTGCCGGGGGTGCGTTTGATTTTCCAGGCGGAACGCCGTAACGAAGGTAACGCCGGCCGCGGGAAATCCGCGCGCATTCGAAAGGTAACGAGAGGGATTTTGTTTCTTTCGCCGATTATGAGCGGGGGATACGCGAGGGAAACAACGAGGCGACAAAGGGGAGCGTCGCGCGTCAAAAATTGCTCGCCCGAGGTTTCACGGCTGACCTGCGACCCGGTCAAGCTTTCACCGGTGTCTTTGGCCGAGGGGACGGGCCGTCGTCTTTTATCTCGCCGCCGGTTATGAGGCAACGGCCCCGGATATGCACTTTATTTCATCGGGCCTGTACGAGAAATTTACCTTTCTCTCTGCTTATACGAAACTTGCGTAGACGATTGAAGCGCTACTGATTGTAACCATGTCTACATATAGGTGTAATATACATTTATACACTTTTTACATTGAACTATAAGATGACCTTAAGAATTTCACCACAATCATGCGATTATACGCAGGTTCTTCATCCGAACGCTTGATGCAGGCTTGGATTATTAGACGCGGTTGCTTTACAAATCGCTTGCAAATCGAGCTTTTTTCGGGAGGGGTGAAAAATAGTCGATCGCAGGAAAATTGTCGGGCGATTGATGTAAACGCTGATTCAAGGGGGGAAGCGCGCGTGCGAGGTTAAAAAAAAGGGGGGCTTGGCTTCGCACGTGTGACGAATGAAAAGTGACTTTCCCAAATGGATACGGTTTTATATAAATCAATTGATTGACGTTGAAAGCTCGCCGGAGTAATTACTTTTGCGCGAATTTTCCGCTTGTTAAGGCCTTTGTGCGCGACCCTCGTAGTTTCACAGTCGGATTGTTCTTTTTCAAAACTGTATCGACTCCCTTTTATTTATACCGAAAAGGAAGTAAAAAAAAAAGAACAAACGCATCGTGTACACGTAGAGAAGGGTTCGATAAAAATGACTATGTTTCTGTAGCAATCCTGTGGGATCAAGTTGTATCTGATTAGTACAAATTAGCAGTACGTTTTAAAAATCGAATCAAGTTTTATTAAGTTATGAGTAATTTTTATTAAACAGATCACATGACTCGTAATTTTTACAATAATATGAGATTAATTTTTACCGAAACACTTTCTAAACGCAACGCGTGCCGAGTTAAGTCTTCTTTTTCTAATTTCGCGTAAAAAAAAAATAAGACTCACAGGTCGGCAAAGTTCGCGGAGTTAATAAAGCAGTTCGCGATTGAGGTTTAACGCCGTGGAATTAATGTCGAATTTCATCCTGCCGGGAGGGTTCGGCGAGACGCCACCCGAGCGACTTGCCCTCCCGCCCCCCGGGGGAGAGCTCGCGCGGCGCACGTACGGCGGGCTATCGATTTTCAAGGTTGCCAGTTTTCCTCCCGATACCCTTTCGCCCGGGCCCTCCTCTCTCCCTCTCTCTGTCTTTCCCTCCCGACGGAGCTTCAATGGCGAGGCTGCACGAGTGCTCCAAGTTACGCCGGTGGATGAAACGACGCCCTTAATCTCGAATGAAAGAGCAATATCGCTCAGGAGGTACGGGAGAAACTTTTCGAAAAGCAAACGAATTTTTTTTTTCCATTCGCCGTGACAAGACTATGTGGGGCCGGATGTAGATGAAGCATTAGTCGAACTTTGGCTTTAGCGTGATTCGAGATCGATGATTAGTCGATGTAGTTTGCTTTTCTGTATTTCGGAATTTGAAGCAGCGATATTACGGATTTTGGGGAAATCAGAGTAGACCGAGGAGGTAATATATTCTAGGGCACTTTTCTTCCCGCCTTTTTTTATAAATTTCGATTTATAGCCAGAAGGATATTTATCATCTTAAACGTAAACTGCGGTTTATGCGCTCTAAAAAATGGGCTTTATAAATTCACATTTATCGTCATTTATCAGACTAAGCTGTAACACATGAATTTTCGATAGTAATAGTATAAAGCCTAAAATACATGTTTCAATAACTACTGGTGCTTATTCGGACAGTATCAGAGTTCCAGATCAGAGGTAAACCGAAAGAAGAGAAAATTTTATAATAATCTTGAAGTATATATGCTTTTTACACGATGCAAATAAATTTTGAATGAATTGACGTTTTTTAACATTTTTAAACTACAATTTATCTCTTCAGTCTTTTAATAGGATTGTTAAAAAACGAATATCATTATAGGGAAATTAGCTTTATTATACCTATTACATTTTGTATAAATCATTATGCGAAATTGACGTTATTATACCTTCAAGTTCAAAAACCATTAAGAACGTTTAATTTCAAAATTTTGGCTTTCTTTCATTTTCAAAAGAACAAAACGTCTCCCATTGTTTCAAAAAAATCCGAGATCCGCAATTTCGCTGCTCCACCTACTCAGCCAACATTCGCCTTCCTCATCCATTTCAACATCCCCAGCCCGATTTAAAGTAAACAAATTTATTAATCAAACAGAGCAATCAATCCAAACTCCAACTATTTACCCAGTTATTAACAAGTTCAACAACCCAATCTCTCCCCGCCCGTCGAAAAAAAAACCGAGGGAATCGCCTTCGAACACGAAGCCAGCGCCCGCGCTTTCATCCGGGGTAAACAGCGCGGGGAGAAAAAGAGAGGAGCCGGCGCTCGCATCTCCGCGGGAGCGGGCGCACGCGCGCCCCGCGATCGATATTAAATGCGCGCGGACGCGCCGAAAATATTCATTATCGCGAGGCGCGCCGGGCCGTTTTTACGGCGGGCACGCGGTACCCGGTAGCGGCGCATCGATCATAATGAGCTGCGCCGCCCCGCTTTTACTGCCCCGTAAACTCGGCGACGCGTCGCGCGGGCTCCTCTCTTTTTTCCCCCGAGCGGGATTATAACACCGGCGGAGATCCCCTGGAAGCGTCGACTCGCGGTTTTATTTAATCGCGGTTCACGCCGCGCTGCGCGCCACTCTTTTACGCCTCGGGGTTAACGCGCGATCGCCTGGTGCTTATTGCGCGATAGGTTCTTTTTACGCCGAGAGGAAAATGTCGGGGACATTATTATTCAGATTAATGCTGATGGAATGTCTTTATAGTAAATTTAAGTGAAATTTATGTACGTGATCTGTATCAATTCCGTTAGTCCAAGAGCTGGGAGATTGATGTTTCAAAATTTTAAAACTATGCTGAATCTTTAAAATATTATCGAAAAATCTAATAAATTAATTAATATTAATTAACAATATGCACATCGCAAAATACAATCACAAAAAACTGCAGTTACAACTTAGCAGAAAACAAATTATTCAAACCGACAGAGTTTCTTTTAAAAAATGAAGACGGTTCAATCACTTTCCAATTAATCAGTCGAACTGAAAGCCCCGAGCGTAAGAACAGACAGGGTTGAAGGAAGAAAAGAAATTCCATCGGAGGGCAGTCTCGGTGATTTCGATTCGACGTCGCGGCGCTGGGCAGCAACGTGGAAAATCTGCATCTCACAGGGCCAGCCCCGCCGGCCGGCCGAGGCCTTAATTAGACCTTCGTTTAATGAGGGTGTTACACCGACGTCTTCGGCGCGCACTCGTTCCCCCGGCGTGCATTATTTATGCGCCGAGTGGCTATTAGAGAGGCCCCAAGGCTGCGTCCGCCCCCCACCGGGTAATTAGGGGAGCTTTGATGCAGAAGTGTCCGCGGGAATCCCAGATAGATACGAATCGACACGGATTCGCGCCGGGCCTTTTGTGCGCCGCGCCCGCGCCGTAGGCCGTGATTTTCGAGATTCTCGCTTCGGCTGACGCGCGACTTTTGCCGCCGGCTTGATCTACTTATACAAAAGAGATGAGCTCGAAGGGGGGCGAGGGGTGCGCCCGTCGCCTCCTCCTCGAGCGCTCGCTTTTGGGATTCGAAGTTATCGGCGATTGGAATTAAAGTTTGAGATGAATTTCTCTTTTTTTTCTCTTCTTCTTCTTCTTCTGCTGCTTCTACTTCGATAGATAAATTTTGTTCGAGTCTTATTGAATTTCGAGAAGACTTCGATGCGATGCTTGTCTTCCCTGAAATAACAGGAATCAATTTCTTTTATTGCGATTTGTAAATCCGTCTGATAGAAAAAAAACATTTTAGAACTTGATAAATGTTTACCTTGAAAGTGAGGAAAGTAAAACTTTCTCGTTTGAACTAAACAAATTACGTTTATGAAATAAAAGAAAACTGTGATTTTCTATTGTTTCAAAATTACGAATTGTATTATATTCAATCCATAAAATATGCGTATATTTTAATTTTATTTTTAAATTAAACGTTATTTTAGAATCTTTAAACACTTTTTTATTTCATGAAATAGCGGATAAAACGCGAAACTAATTTTAGAATCAAGTATGATATGAAAATAACAAAAAAAAGCTCGATGGACGCAGTTTTACTAATGCGACGCACGGAGCGTTTAAAAATGCTTTGTTTTCACCTAAAAAGAAAAAATATTCGTCGGAGCTTTCATCATAAAAAAGCCCGACCGTAAAATACTTTGAAATTTGGTAGATTGCGTTTTTCCCCCTCGCCATTCGTGTGCCGCGTAATACACTCTCCAAAGTACGGCGGACAACAATTTGTTAAAACTAAATAAAAAAAAAAAAACGGGTGGCTCGCCAACGTCAAAGCGAGTCTTCAAAACTGCAGCGGACGTTTTTTCGAGGCAGCCCACGCAATTTCCCGCTCGATTTAGAGGCGGGGGAGGCGCGGCGGCTCCTCCGAAGGGAACGTCATCGCGATGTTTACTGACCGCGAAATAACGCGCGCCTCGCTCCGAAAATTAGCCTTCGAAGTTTCGCCCGCCCTCCCGCGCGCCGCTTCTTTCCCTCTTAATTGAATTATACGCGCCGGGCGGGGCAATCCTCTTGTTTAATCGATTCCGATGCGCCCCGGTGTTTTCAGACGGCGTCTCGAGCTTTAATCTCGGCCGCCGACGCGAAACTTTCCTCACCCCCACCGGCGCGTCCCTCAGTTTCTATTTTTTTCTCGAAGTGGAAAAAGTATGTGCGACGGGAAGTTTAGGAGGTGACGTTGCAGCTGACTGGCAAGTCGGTGATTTGGATCAGGGCTTGAGGTGCCACTCCGCGAATTGCTCCGAAGGTTGACTTTACTAGAAGTCGATACTTCGTTTCCGATCGAACTGCAGATAAAGAGGATAAAGTGTACACATTATTTTAGTGGGTATAGGCCATGCACCTATAGCTTAGCTTTTTGCGAGTGAAGGAATGTATAAAGGGTGGATTTACGAGGGCAGAGCAATTGTAAATGTCGCGTGATGTTTGTCGATAGATGTCAGCGATGTACGCTTTTTTTTGTTGTCTCTCGTAATAAACTGCCTGCGCTCTTGAAATTAAAGACCGCAGTGCGGGATGAGCAAAAATAGCTAGATGATGAATTTTCGTTCTTTGAAAAATTACTCCGGCCCTTGCTTCCCACGTCACATTGGATCGGTGCGTACACCGCCGGGATTAAGCGTTATGAGAAAGTTTCATTTTTATAAAAAGTTTCGTTTAACAGCGTGGGATCGAGGTATTCTTTTTGCCAACGATTTAAGTGATTGAAAGTTTGGATGCGTAGCGTACGTTTCTGATATTTCTGCAGCTTCGTAGAAAACATAAAGAAATAAAAGGGAGCTTGAGTTGCAGGCGAAAAACTGAAACAAGTGTACTAAAAATCGAAAAGCCTTTTTCGATTTTGACTGCATGTGTACGTGTTTTGGTAAACATACGATGTGATATTTTGATTCTTCTTTTGTTTGATAGGTTTTTCATGTTATCCATTTCTTCTGTAATTACAAAAAGAATAAATAAATAGTTTGAGTTAATCATCCTGAACAAGTGGTACAAATAAAATATACTGAGTCTGACCTAACTCGTCTGTTTCTACTTAATCTTGTTTGTATAAGGTAGTAACAATATTTCGATCTTCTTTAAATTTTTTTATCTTAATAACCATTTTTCGACCTGCTTTATACTTTATTTTATTTTAAACAAAATTATTTATTTAATTTAGACGGGTAAATGTAAGGAATAAAGAGTTTGATAATGCGTCTGACGTAACTCGTCTTTTTCTACTTCATCGTGTTTATATAAGGGAGTATCAATGTTTCGATTCTTTCCATTTTTTTTATCTTAAACAAAAAGATTATTTATGTAATTTAGACTGATAAATATAAGAAAAAATATAGTTCGAAATTGTCTGACCGTACTTGTCTGTTTCTACTTATCTAAGAGAGTAAACATTTTTCGACCTGCTTTATACTTTATTTTATCTTAAACAATTTATTTATTATTATTATCTTAAAATTATTTATTTAATTTAGACGGATAAATGTAAGGAATAAAGGGATTGATGATATGTCTGACCTAACTCGTCTGTTTCTACTTCATTGTGTTTATATAAGGGAGAAATCATGTTTCGATCTTCTTTACATTTTTTTATCTTAAACAACAAGATTGTTTATATAATTTAAACGGATAAATATAAGGAAAAAATGGTTCGAAAAGGTCTGACCGTACTTGTCTGTTACTACTTCCTTATACTCATCTAAGGGAGTAACAATTTTTCGATCTGCTTTACATTACGAATTAAAATGCACTTAAAATGGGGAACTCTTCTTTATCACAGTTCTACCTCATAATTCCGAACAAAACATCGACACCAATAGAGTCCCCAGTCACCAGACCCAGCAATATAAAGTCCAACTCCCCGCACTGATCGCTCGATCGAAACGCCAGCATCGGAGTAAAGCCCCGCGGCTTCTTGCCTCTCCCGGAAGAGGGACTTCGGCCTCGGGGGCCTGGAAGACCTCGCTCCACAAAAAGCCGCGCGTTGAAAAGCCGGCCACCGATGAAAAAAAGGGGCGGAAAAAAACGGCAGATCGCATCATCGTCATCGACAGACGGACTCGTTATCGAGTCGGAAACGCGGCGCGAGCAGATGTTTTCGCGCGCGCGCGTCCGGGGTCGAGGAGATAAAACAGCGCTGCGGCCGTGTTACGCTCGGCACGATTGCAACCCCCCCTCCCCGTGCTCCCTTTTTTCCAGCTGTGCAACGAGCTTTCGTTTTTGTACGCGGCGATCCGAGGGGATCGCCGATGCGGGCTACTGGCAATCGATGCAGCGATAATTTTGGAAATTTATTTACGTTGATTAAATTGCATAATTGAGGGGATGCTCGACGTTGCGCGAGTTTATTTATTCGCTTTTATATTGACGTTATGTTAATTTACCGATTCATCAGCGCCTTTCGTGACGTTAATTGATTTCAATTAAAAATCGTGCTGTGAGGATAATGTGGTTGGAAAGTTCAGTTAGATGTTACTTGATTTAATCATTGTTTACTTATAAAGATTAAACAAATAGAATATAGAAAGTATTTTTGGTGAAAAATATATATACTTAAATAAAATGTATCATGTTTAAAGTATAGTATCTCATAAAAATATGCATACTATTATTTGTAAAATATCTGGCTTAATTGACTAAGGCAAATAAATTTTGAACCGATAATGACATCCGACAACTTTTATATCAGGACATCAAATTAGAATGTATTTTTGCCTAAATCGATAGCTAAATCGTTGCCTCTTTCTCTTTTTTGCATCAATATTTGTTTATACGATTTGCCCTCGTTAATAACTCGTTATTTGCACCACACCTGCGAACCAGCCGTCACGAAAATACACAACTCCGCGTTCAAACTTGTTAAGCTAAAAAAAAAATATTTTTTTATCTAAAAAAACGGTCCATTATATTCGTCGCGTATTATTCACTCCATGTAAAACATCCGGTGCGCTATCACAAAAAAAGGAAGAAAAAAAATAAAAGGCCGATTGGCTGGTTTTTGTATGCACGCAAACGACGCGACGCGCTTTTTCCCGGCGATTTTCACATCGGATGCACACGCGCTCGCGCACATACACACACGGCGAAACAGTCGCGCTGCCGTTTCGATTTCCACGGTGCAAAAGAGGCTCGCTCGCCTATCTTCTCGCTTGAAATGCTTCGCGAGATTTCGCCCTTTCGTCGTTTTTGATAATACTATCAAAGGCTCCGCGCGCGCTATTTTTTTTTCTTTCTCTCTCTCTCCCTCTGCGCCGCCCGAAACGCGGATGCGAAAGCTGGAAGTTGGCGGGCGCGCGCGCGGTTTCGAAGAGGGGATAACGCCGTGCGCGCAAGGCGAGTTGAAGCTCTTTGTTTTCGAAAATTCCGGAAATGTCGGAATTACGCTGTTTCTCGGTTTTATTACCGCGCCGCGGTTAGAGCGGAGGGGAAAGAGCGTCGATTGGCCTTTTTTTTTATCAGCCATTGTTTCAAAAAGCGAGCGGAGGGCGATAATGGAATTAGAGCGTGATTAGCGTTTAATTTACTACGCGAATTAACTGGCTCTACCTTTTGTCTTTTACGCGAGAGATTAAAAGGAACGGAACGTTTTTATAATAATTATTTATATTTCGATCTGATATCCGTAAAAGAAATAAATGTGTTGGATTGAATAACAAACAGAATATATTTATTAACAAAACAGAGATAAATATTTTCGCTGGTATTACAGATAGAATGACAAGAGCTTTAAATTAATACCTAATTAGAAAGAATATAAATATTGAAATCTTTTTGAGGGGCTGTTCATTCCGTGCAATCAGAAATTATTTTTTAATGAATCTGAAGAATTTTGTACAATTTGTTAATCATTAATAATCAACAAATCTAATCTTGAAAAATTAATAAATCAGTAAGATTTTTAAATAAAAAAGAATTACCAATTACAAGACAGTAATTTATTAGTAAATAACAATTTTCAAGTGGAATTAGTCATTAGTTAAGTTTAACTTATTAATTTATCCTCGCAGATATTCGTCCCTCTGAAAAAATATTGAAAATTCATTGAACATTTCAGGTATTTACATCGCGTATTTCCCTCACTGTGAACTCATCAAAAAAAGTTCTCGTTTAAAAAAGAAAGTAAAGTATCCAAATATGATCTTATTCGTATGCAGAGTAATTTGGAGCTCGCGGCATTGAGAAAATAAGAAGTGAAATAACGTTTTACTGCTGTTATATGTGGCGCGATAAAAGTTTCCAATGGACATATTTCCCAATCCCAGTGCTGCAAGGAAGAGCGGAAATCGCAGAATTTTCATAGTCGCGTCCGACTAATCCCGGTAAAACCTACCTAAAATTGCGCTCGGCAGCGAAATTCACCTCGCGCGCTCACGGGGAATCGTAAAATTCATAAAATTCCCGCCGGCTATAAATCGCTAGGCTCGCGCTGCGAAACAATAAAGCACGACCGGAGGGAAGGGGGGGCGTGATTTATCTGATAGACAGAGGACGCATCGATTATTTTCGCCTTTTAGAGAGAAAAAAAAAAGCTGGAACATCATATCGGCCAATGATTCGCCCGGAACAGCACACCGGCGTAACGGCGCTTTTAACGATCGCCGCAGATGCGCCGAGTCCGACCGGAGTCCGTTACACTCGAAACAAACGTCACGCGGCTGATACGTGCCCCGCAGCAGCTTCGTAAAACTCTTCTTCTTTACGGGCGAGCCTTTTTTTTTCATCGGCTCGTGGAAGGGAAAAATCGCGATATTTCAAACGAGAATAATTCAAAGAAACGAGAAGGCAAAAAAGAGGTACGATACTAGTGGTTTCCACGCATCAAAGCCGCGCTGAGCTCTAGGCAGATTTTCCGATTGATCGTCGAGTAGCATCTTCACTACTGATGTTGTAAATTTATTTTCGCAAAGGAGGGCAGCGAAGCGCGGTGGTACTTTCGCTTTTCTCGAATGAATATACGGAGCCGGTGCTTCGTTTCGACGCGTTTTTATAGCTCGACGTGCGGCCGTGGATTTGTTCTTTCGTATGTACCGTGGACTGCTCTCGGCTCAGGGAGGGTAATTTTTAATCGCTGAGTAAAAATTAATTCTGCCGGGAGCCGCGGAGCGAGAGCTGCGTTGGCGGTTGAGATTACACAAGGGGTTTTATTGGTCTTGAAGGGAGCTCAGGGTAACTTTCTAATATAGCGGTAGCGGATTAAGTATGCAAGAGTATTACAATTTCAAAGCGACTTATTAAATTCTAATTTGTCTCGTTAACTCGCATTTATAGAGTCGTTACTCCCGCTGTCTTGGTCGATCTTTTTTTTTTGCTCTTGTATGGAGAATAATGTGTGTTGAAAGGAAACTTGGCTGATTTTCTTCTTAGATAATAAGGGATTTCAACCAGAAGCTATTTATATAGAGTGGTATAAGTTACTAAGAAGATTTGCTATAAATTTTAGAAAGAATTATTGCTATGTAATTTACTAAGCGATTTTTTTTCTTTTATCAGGTATACGGGATACTTCTTAAAAAACAGTAAATGAATAGTGAATCTTAGTAAAATATAAGCTCTTTAAATATGATATTTTAAATAATTATTACTCTTTAATTATGATTAAATATGAAATACGTACGGACATGTGAATAAGCACATATTTAAGATTATAAGACTTTCACTTATTCGATAAGTGAACGACATTTCATATTAAACAAGTGTATATGGATGAATTTCTCTGATTCATATTTAGAGAGAAGGTATAAACTAATATATGCAGAATTAAGTTGAGTTAAATGTTAGTTACTGTAGCTTTTCAAATAAAATTTGTACAACTTGTTTATAGAACTTCTATAATTTTTTAATACAAAATCAATTAGAATTGATCATATGATCTTTAATATCGCGTACCGATGCTGACATATTCAAATTTAAAATCTATTCAATAATACTCATTAATTTATTTCATGTAATTAATTTTTAAGTACAGTGGCATAAAATTAATTTCTGCAATTAACCAGGATGCTGTCCTGTATCAATAATCTGCTTATTAACACAGACAGCTTCTAACAAAATAATTTCTAATCAAATAACCCCACCCGTCCCCACTAGCTAGTACTTTTGATCATCTAAAAATAAATCTTAAATCAGGAAGCAATATAAACACCAGAAGCGCGCCCCGCATCGGTGGCTTTCATCGATCTCGTCCCGGCGCCTCGTTTTATTTCGCCGAGGGATCGCCGTTCCCGACAGCTGGCGATCAGAGAGGAAGGGATGGAAAAACGAGGAGGAAAGAGATCGGAGGGACTGATCGTCAAGTCCGGCGATCGCCGCGCGCGGCTCCTTTGCCGGCGAGCATTTCATTATTGATGTCGAGCTTGCCGGAGACTCCTCCGCTCATCCAAGCCAAGCTGCGCTTTGCCTCCCGGGGAATGAAGTCGGCCGAGATTCCGTCTTCCGATGCTCGGATAATTAATCCTTTGTGCTCGATTTGATCCGCGAGATCACGGCCGGCTCGACCTTCCCACGGCGAACCGCTGATTTTGCTTCGTTTCGCTCGGTTTGCAGGATTTTCGCGGAGTTTTAAATTAACAATCAGCGTCCTTCTCGACTTAATTTCGGTCCGTCGTGGATTTTGATTAATTATTTTTCTTTATTTATTAGTCTGATGTATCTGAAGATACTTTAATTAATGCGGACTAATTGCAAATTAGATTTGGCGCGGTTCATCAGTTATTCCATTTCCTAAGCAGCTGTGGAATAATAAACGAAAATTTCCGGGAAGGAAAATGAAGGAGTCTTATTTTAATAAAGTCCAATTATAAGTAACGATAATGAAAATCTTTAATTTTATATAATAGAGTTAAACTTTATGCAGATGATACCTTCAATTCGTATAATTAACACAACTTTGCAGGCGAAAAATGTTAAATAAATATTTTAGTATCCTAATGTTACTTCTAAAATTGAATTAGTATAAAACTACTAAAATCTACAGTTTTTCGTTCCTCTAATAAAAAATAGTGAAACTGTTTTTACTAATTTTTAGTGAAACTTCATTAGTTGTAGTGGGTTTTCGCTAATTAAACTTTAGCAGTTGATTTTACTCTACAATTTGTAGATTAAGGCGCTTATGGAATCTGCTTCCACAATCTGAGATTGAAACCCACTTACCTGCTCTTATGAATTACTTTAAAGGTACTTTTTCATAACAAAATTATAAAAATATTTTTCATTACTGCTTTATTTAACGTTCCCTCTAAAGTTGAATAAGTGAAATTTCACTTAAATACCTAAGTCTTCCATGTAATATAACAAGTGGAAACTATTTCACGTTAAGTAGGTAACTATTCATTTATTTAAGTGAATTTTCACTTATTCAACTTTAGAGGATTAGTTTAATTTTCTATAATTGAATCAAGATTCATATTTTTTTTATAAAATTAAGTAGGTATTTTTAGAGATTCCAGCTCGTTCAATTCTGAAATATGAAATAAATTGTAAAACCATTAACTTAATACAGGTAAAAAAATCGCATTACCGCAAACAGTCACTTTGCAATCGATCGAGACGTTAGTGCTAAAGCGAAGCTTAAGGTGCGCGCGCTCGCACACAGCCGTGTCCGAGCACACACGAAGCTCGTCGTACCTCGTGGCTGTGAGCTTTCGCGTGCCCGCGCAGAGTTTCGCCTGCGCTTATTGCGCCCCGCGGCTCTTCTTTTCCCGTCTCACTAAGGATAATTACGTCGTTTTGATTGTCCCTAATTTCAAGGGTGTCTAGACGTGAAATATCACCGGCTGCGCCATTGATTTTTCGCACTTACCCACGGAAGTGCGCTTTTATTTAGCTTCTTCGCCAATTGATTTGCTTCGAGGCGATCGTTAAAATCGCTTTTAACTAATGATTCGTTTTAAATTCTTTTCGTTAATTATTTACCTCAAATGTATTGATTCTATATATTAACTTTATTTAAAACCTTTATAACGTATTTTTTCACGAGATTAAATCTTAAGCTTATGTGTATTTTATAAAAAAAACGAGCTTTGTAGTTATCTCAAGGCGTATAAATGAATAAAATAATTGAATTCCTTTATGAATAAAAATAATGGATTTACTTTTCGTTAATTTTATTTGCGGTTCCAGCATTAAAATGTGGGGCGCAGTCAAACGACTGTAATTGATTAATCGGATTGAAATACCGCATCGCTGGCTCGCGAGCATTTAAAACGCCGCGTTTGTGGATTACTTAACGAATTATGCAATTCTTATCGCAAAAAGGCAGACGGGCGCGCGGCGGCGAAGTAAAAAAAAAAATCTCGATCGCACGCGCGCGCGCGCAAAGTGTCGGTGTGCGTAATGACACACGTAATGACGATCGTTACGATAGCCCGGATAATTTGCGTGAGCGATAAAATTCCAAGGAGACTTCCGCCGCGACATCCATCAGTGGACTATTACGACACTCGGGGAAAATCTGAAACTGGGTGACTTCATCGGAGTTGGGAAACAGCTGCATAATTTGCGCCTAACTTTTCGCGCGGGACGCGCGTTTTTGTTTTTATTAATGAGACAGATTTGTAACGCCTACTCTAAGTTAAAATAATAAGAATCAATTTAAAAATCCTAATTAATATAATTATACTTAGTATTAATTTATTTCAAATTATTACAATTAAATTGTAGAATTTGAAATTTATCTTTTCATCATCGAAATGATTTATAAAGAAATTATGCCCTCTAGCAATTCGACTGAACCTCCTTAAACGCCGGCAATTTTCAAAATCACTGTAGCGACACCAATTTAATTCCCTGAGAAAATACACAGCAACCACGACGTGTACACCTTCTCACATCGCCACCATTCAGATTTACATAATCTCTTATCAAGATCCGAGATTCCACTTAATTATCGCGAAGTTCATTTTACTACGAAATTTTCTATTACTCAGCGAATCGCCGCAGAAAGCAATCCATTTTTCCCTCCCTCCGATACCCTAAACTCGTTGCATTACGTAACTAACTCACCACTCGGTCTTATCGCCTTATCACCCGTACCGATCGGCCGGCACCCCCCGCCGTGAAAAAAAAAGAAAAATCCGCCAAGGTCCCGTGGGAAGAGCGAACAAAAAAGAGGCGCACACGGAGAGGCTCCGGGCGGTGTTTCTCTCGGGCGATTTGCATAATTCGCTCGCGTGCGCGCGGCGCTAAGGAGCCGCGTGACGAACGGCCCGGATTAGGATCTCGTTGTTCGGCGGAGGCTAGCGCGCCGCCTCCCGCGGGCGACACGCGCGCCGCGCCGAGCCCCGGGCCTGCAGTGATGCGCGAGCAGCCGAGCAGTTGACCGCGGGTAAACATCGAGGCCTATTCCGCGCCGCGGAGTCGCTCCCGAGAGCCGCCGACGGAGCCATGTGTGACGCGTAGGTGGCCGCCCCCCACCGGGCTCACCTCCCGGCCGCTGATCGGTTTCCGGAGCGAGTTATATAAGGGATAATTGCAGGGTTTTTTGAGACGCTGATTGAATTCGGATTTTAAGAATTTTGTTCGCGGTGTTGAAGAAGCGCGAAGACGGATTTATTTGGCCGATCGAGATTTAATTAACTTTATGTTCATAGTTCGTCTTTAAATTTTAATTATGTTTTTAATTCGGTTTTAGATTTTAATTAATTTTATCGGGTGCTTTTAGGTAATCGAATTAAAGATTTTTTGCAAGAAAGGAATAGTTGTATTTTATTAGAGATTTTTATAAATTATATTAAGTTAATAATATTAAATGATCGACGGAAATCCATGAATGTAATGATAATTATAGACTTTATGACGCAGGAAATTTTTTACGTTGCTGTATACATATTAAACTTAGCTTCATACAATTCGGACACATTAAATTTCATTTATATTCATAAAGTATTGTCATGCAAATTGAATTATACATATATTTTCTGCTTTTAATTTAAAATCCAATAAAGCAAATTCCATCTACTTTTTTCACTGGTCGCTTAAAAAACTTTAAAAAAATAAAGCTCTTGCCGTCAATACAATTTTTTTCATTGTGCATCGACTAATTTTTCAAAACATACGAAAATAATTAACGAAATTAACAAATCGAACAAAGTATTCAAACTTACGTAATCAAAGTGAATTTCTCGAAGAAAAAAAGACGACAAAAAACGAATCGCACTGTTGAACGGGTTACCCTCACCGGCGCCTCTATTATCGGCTCGGTCGTTGCATTTTAACGAAGCGCGAGTGGTTAAAGTCCCGCGGCGGCGCTCGAAACGAGACGGCTTTATAAAGCGCGCCGCCATAAAGCGCGACGCCGAGTGCCGCCGCGCGTTTCGCATTGCCATCGACGCCGCAAGATGACTCTCGATTTATTTAGTTTTTTTTTTTCGCGCGCCTCAAAGCCCGAAATTTCCGCGCCGCGAATCCGATTCGGGCTTCTCGCTTTGCCGGAAATCGAATTTCGCGCGACACAGAGGAGGCGAGCCCGGCTTGTGGTGGGTAAGGGGGAGAGGGAGGGGGTGAAAGCGGGGCAGGTGTTGTTTAACGAGGGGATGGCTTTTTTTTCGTAGTGAACAGAGACGTATTATTCGTCGAGGCGAGAGTGACACCAGCCGGTCGCTATGAGATCGGTTGGGAGGGCCTCGCCGCTGCGTTATCCGTGTAGAAGATAATGAGATGCAAGCACGCTCTCCCAGCTACGCGTACGTATCTTTTTTCACTTTATTCTTCACTTTCATCATTTTTTACGTCTGTGATTTTTTCATTTCTTTGTTAAGCATTTTGTCGTTTACGAAAACTAAAAAAAGGTCTATTTTAATTTGTTGTTTTTAAAGAACCAGAGTGAAAATTATTTGTCTAGGACCTGAAAAATTCAAGGTATCATTGGTATGATACCCTAAGTCTATCTAGTTCTGGAAGAGTTACTTTGCTTTAGTCTTTTAAAAATGACAAATTAAAATAGGCCGTTTTTGAAATGTGTTAGTGTTCGTAGAAAATTTCAAGATTCAGACTTTATTTTTTTCAATAAAAAGACATTTATTTAATAATTATAAAATTTAATTTATTTTGGGAGTTGATTGAATCTTTATACAGTCTTACTGCGAAAATTTAATTTCCGCTGTATTTATAATATTTATTTATCACTTCTTTTCCTTACCTTACGATTCGATTAAAAAAATGTAATGAATTATTACCCTATTATATTTAGTAGTTGAACAAAATTTATGATAATTTATCGTATAAAAATAAATTAGTGAATAATAAAACGATCGTTTAAATGTAAATTGATATCATTATACTTCAAACATACGACCAATATAACGTAATTCACATTCGTTTAGTGAAAAACGCGAAGAAATATCCATCGCAAAGCTCCAGAATTTCATAATTTAACAGTCGAGTCGAGGGTATCCAGTGCGAGGAGAGAGCCCGCCGCCTCTGTACATTACCATTTGTCATCCGGCGCGAAAAACGGATTTGCCCATCCGAATGAATGAGAGCGCGAAAAAAAGGGGGTAATCCCGCCAAAGTATCCGTTCCGCGTCGCGAAATTTCATCCGCTCTCGCGACGCGCCGTCCTCCCGTATATACCAGCGGAGCGGCTAAAAAAGGCTCGTTCGCCGATGACTTCGGATTTCGCCGATGCATCCCGCTCTCCCCGCGATTTTTTTTTTCTCTCCGCGTCAAATCGGCTAAGCCCGGATTACGCGGCTTTTCGCGAGAATGAAAGGGAATCCGGTTGGGGCGGGGCGGGGCTTTATTAGTTCCGTCTACGAGGCTGCGGGGACGATTTGTGTACACTGCGGCAATTTTCCTCGGCGAAAAAGTTTTTTGGCCCTGGCCGGACCCGCCGAAAAGTCAACAGGGTGGATGTACGCCTCCTCGTTTTTTTTTTTTTTTTTTTTTTTTTTAAAGTCGTCTCTTCTTTCAGGAAATTTCGCGGCTGGTTACAGCTGGCTCGCTGATATTGCGACGGCAAAAATGTCCGATTTTTTTTTTATTCCAATGTATATTGCAATTTACTGTAGTAATTTATCTTGTGAATATTTATGTTTGTTAGGTAGATGGTATAGTATTTTTTCTTCTAAACTAAAAAAGCACTATTTTTTTGCATTTAAAAAAATGATTTTCACTAGTATTTGATATAATATCATGTTAAAATTAATTAGTAATTAATTTTCTAATTTAGATATACTTTAATAGCGAATATAACAATACTGCATATTATAACGCCAACTGCATAATTATTATTCGCCATTAATTAATTAATCAATTATCGCTAATTACTGCTGATAGTTGATCTCTCAATAAAGATAATTTCTCCACATTGATAAAAGAGTATAGGTGCATAAATTTATTATTCGCGCTATTATTCTTTGCTTGGAGTATACTTAGCAGAAAAATAAAAAAAGGACATATGAAAATTGATTGTGCGGTTATCGCCTAATCTAAGCGAATTCAAGTGGCGTACAGTATACTAAACGTCACCGTACAGATTGAAATGTTTGCCGGGGGGAATGTGAGGCGCGCTTTTCAGCAGAGCGAAAAAAGTGCTCGATTCGATCGAGTCACTTAACGCCGCAATAAAAAGCGGCTTTTAAAACAGCAGTCGTTAAAATCGCGAAAAGTATCGAAAATGTTCGCGAGCTCCCGTCGAGTTTTTTCACTAGGCGAAAAATTCCAAACGAGCAGCGCGCGCTGAATGAAAAAAAGAAGAAACACGAAAATTCCCGCAAGTCATTAATCACGCCGGAAAAAACTTAAGGAACTAGGTACCAATTTAACTCGGCGATCGTTACGTGCGATCGTCAGTGAAGATGAGGGGGAATCACGCATGCAATAATAACACCGCTGCCTCGATAAGCACCAAAGCGCGTCGTTAGGTGCGAAACTTAGTAAAACATACACAATTTTAAACCTCGTTCGAGTGAAATACACAACATTCGCTGCATTAACAGGCCGCGTTCCAGTGCACACTTGGTCCGTATTAAAATATTTCCGGCATAGGTGAAAAGAAAACAACAAATCTGCTACTGTTTTAGACTAGTAAAATCTTTTGTTTTAGGAAAAAATCAAAAGTAGAAACTTCATTTAAGAAAATGTAGATTCGACGTACACTTTAACGCACGTACAAAACACGTGACCAAACGCACCGAGGAATCATCGCCGCGCGACCTTGAGCAGCGCATTCTCGGCCGAACCGCGGCACTTGGCAGGGGGAGGGGGGAGTGGTGGAAAAAATTGATTTCCCCGCGGCCGAGATCGACGACGCGGCCCTCGGCACGCGCGCGCGCGCCTCCCGGGCTAATGGAAAAAAAATGGAGCGTGTGCACCGCCGCTGCACGAGCGAACGGCGCAAAGCAGCCGCGCTTCTCTTCTGCGTTTTTTTTTGTACCTGACTCGCTCGTTTTCTCTCTCTCTTTGCGCTGGCCGCGCGCTCGCGAGACGGAATCGCGACGGAGGTCAAGGGGACGATGCGCCGATGTCGCTGGCCTTCGCGGCTCTGCGTCCGGCGTGTGCGCGAGTGATATTTGAATGGACGCAGGTTGATGGGTTACACGTGGGGCGATGTTTTAACGCATATGGGTTAGTGAATAGATGGATGGACAGGGTGGGGTTTATTTTAGATGTGGAGTGTGAAATTGATACAACTAAGCAAACATGATTGAAATCGCGTGTGGTACTCAATCTTTACTCAATAATGGGATAATATTGTAATAATATTGTTTTAAGACTTGCTGAAATAGATGATACTGTGGAAAGATAATAAAACCAATAGTCGCTAAAAAGACCTTTTTTTTATTGTTTTCCAAAATTTAATTTTACTTAAGTAAACTTGACACAACGTTCATATTATATAACTTCTTAGTTTCAGATTATTAAGAGAAGATCGAAAAATAACGTGTTTCATTTTTTTTCAAATAACATTTGGTGTTGATTTTTTTCGAGGACGTGATATTATTTGAATAATGAGGTACAATAGTGTTCTCGTAGATCTTCATACAGTTTTTAATTTATGTGCCGTACGTAGTGTGTAATTACTTAGCCCACATTAAAATGATTAAAATTTAATGAATTTCTGTCTTGCCGTACACGGCACGTATCTACTTAAAACACTTTGTATTATTACCGGCGCTAAAATCTCCGCGGCATATTTATAATTCCGTACGCTTGTATTTACAAATAAACAAATTGTACTATTTTACAAATTTACACTAATACGAATTTAATAAACTTGAAATTATTCGGCGAAACGTCGAGGCGTAATCTTTGCTCTCCAACTGTGTACGCGTAGGTGTGATATTACGCGTCGAGGGCAGGTGTCATGCACGTGCTTTACTTGGGCTCTTCAAGTTTAGCTAAATTGCCGTGTAACGAGCGCCGCGCTCCGCGGCTCAAAGTGGCTCAGCAATCAATGCATACATTCGCCAACTAGACTTTACGATTTTGGCTTTCTTCATTGCCGTGCAATTTGCAAGTTGTGCGAGTATCATTAGGCGAACACGTTGACCTAGTATTAAATCGAATAAACTGCAAACTCATGGATTATTCTTGCCCGCGGAGTCGATGTCGTCCATCATCCGCGAAGTGTACATAAATATAAAATAACTCGCGGACGAACAAATCGCACCGTAATTCGACTTTTATCGTTATTTTATTACTCGATGCTCGTCGATGACGGTGTTTTCTTTGACAACGAGCATTTTTTTTTAATAGACTCTAATGCGGTCTTTTGCGTACAATGTCGATGCAAATGACTAGCCGCGCAATTCTCGATATGTAACATTTTTTCTAAGAATCTCTGATAAATTGGTGTACGCATCAAATAAATGAATAGCTTTTTATATGATGCAGCAGGAAATGAAGCTAAGACGTAGATGTACACATGACAGTAATTTCTTTTCTTTGAACTTCTTAAAATTCAAGATGTATAATTTTTTATTTATTTTTTTTCAATAAATTACGGATTTAATTATTCAGTTTATATTCTATCTATTTATGTTTAATTTAACACTTCCGATTGTTAATTTTTAAATAAAATAGATTAAACTTCATATTTTCTTACTGAATAGTATTTCAATTCAGCAATGTGTAATTGATCATAAAAACATTTCTTTTCTGCTGATTCCATTTTCAGATGGAGGTGAGATGAGAAATTTTACATCCCACATAGACACCTCTGCTTTCAGTCGTGACTCTTGTAAAACTGAGTTCCATAAGATTGACGCGATGATTATGTAAAAAAAATGTTGAATGGAAAACTACTTGCTACTTCTTTTTCATTAAACATTCGATCCCCGTATTGTAATGGGAGAGAAAAAATCTTAGGAATATTTCCTTATTGAATGTCTCACATTTCAAATCGCAATATTTCACAGCGTCCGAACGCGAAAATAAATTGCGGCGGGATCAATTGCATTCTTGTTATACATTACAACCGGATTTCTTAAATACGTCAAAAATTCAATCTCAATATTAAATTCCACTGAACAAAGTTTCGATTTATTCCTCATACTTAAATATAATCGTCTTCAAATTCCTTCCCTTTCACGAGGAAAAGTTTTTTTTTTAAATAATTAATTTTATTATATTCCTTTAAATTCATTGAGAGCTAAAAAAATAATTACGATTATTGGAAGTACACTTATCGTACATAAATCCGCCAAAGAAAAGCAAAAAAAGTCTCACAAGCGCGCGGCATAAAGTATCTACAGGCAGGCCGATAATGCAGCGAATGAAAAATAAATAAATCCGATGATGTAGCAATAAAATCGACCCGCCGCCCCTTCCTCTCCGCGTCATTAAAAAGAAACGAGAATCGTTTACGAAAAAGAGCCCGGAGCGCGGCGGCGGGCCGCTACTCGGAGTGAATCATGTCTCGCTTAACCCCCGTGAAATTTTGATGACCGGCCGCAGCCTCTGTCCGCCCGGCGTAACTTTACTGCATCGTAAACGCGCCGATCGATCGGCGAGATTATGCGGCCCCGCGGGAGGAGGGACGCGTAAAGGCGAGGCCGCCTTTATTAGCGGCCATTCGATATTTTAATTTCCCGCGGCGACCGTCCCAACTCCTGGCGCCGGTGATCTTTCCGGCCGCTGCTTTACGAGGACCGCTTCTCGAGAGCTCTCTTTGCTAGCCGCTGGCGAGTACGAGTGTACCGGGGGGAGATTCTCTATTTTTCGGCTGGACAATGCCCGCGGTTTCGCGATACAATGGCCGTGGACGTGAATCTTTTTTTGAGATTTTTTTTTTACGTTGGGTGTGGAATACGGTGTACGTTCTACCGAGCGGCTCGTATGGTATCACTTGGGTTGATTATGAAAATTTGATTTTAATAATAATCATCTTAATATTTTAAGTTAAAAATTCGTTTGTTATTTATCGAAGAATATTGTGGGTACCTATATAAGAATAGAGATGATTTAAAATGGATATATCAGTTGATCGCGTATGAGCGAAGTTTGCTAGTTTTTAAATGGCAAATTAGGGATTTAAATTTGATGATATACAATAATTATTAGCAAAAGATATCATTAATATACCGAAAAATTATTTAACAAAATGTGGACGCACTTATTTGAAAGGAAAGTTAAAGAAAGCATCATTGAAAACTAATGTCTGACTATACTCGTCTTATTCTACTTATTCGTATTAACGGGTTGCTTTATGTTCTTATTCTAGCGGCTTGATTGCTTCGATTGCTTCTTTATTATTCAAATGATAAAATGAATTTTTGACAAAATGGCTTCGCATTACTTACATAGTGTCGCAATAATTAAATAATTTCAATTTCAAGAAAAGTTATGTTTCTACGTAATTTTTGCAAAGTTTACAAATCATTTTTCTCTCAGAATTATACAATTGAACGCTGTTTGCTTCAAAATAACGGTACACCATAGAGATATTTTTATTTAAAATTTATTTTGATTTTTAAAGGTAATGTAGACTCCTATAAACAATGAGTTTTATGTACCTAAAACAAATAACTTATCTAAAGTGATCGATTTTTTAAGTTATGCGACTTTTTGTATACTACATCCTATATTCGCAATCCCAGCATATTAAAATAAGTAAAAATAAATACAAAAATATAAAAAATAAAGATAACGCCACTTTCTATCAAGGCTGCTTCTTAAATAATTGGATCCCGACAGTAGTAACGTTATTTTTGCATTTTTTTACCTGGTCCATTGAACTGAATTTATTTCTGCAACAGTTGGGCGAGGTATCGCTCGAAAACAACGGACAGTAAGTTAAAAATTTAAAAACGTAGGAGAAATGCAAGTGAAATTAGTGCCTAATTAAAAAAGGAACAGCAGCATTACAGCCTCTTTTGCTCGAGTGCAAGTTTGCCCCGGCGCGAGTCTGGCCACTCCGTCCACTTAGCCCACGGCCGAGTGAATAAAGGTCGAGGTTGGTCACGGCCTTGCTAAAGGCAGCGAAAAAAAGAAACCTCCGCGTCCCATTAGACTCTCCCTCCCTCCTTTTATCTCTTTCTCTCTCTCCTCTCTCTTTCTCCACCCCCGAACGGCGTGTATAATGCATTTTCTCATTTCGCCGCGCGGACCCTCGTGTTTACCCCCTTCGTTTCAATGGATTTCTTTGGGGGGTTTGATGCGCCGGCGACGTCGCAGGGCCGACGTTAATAAGCAAGAAGGTCGAGCTTTGTGCGCCGCACGTTTAATTTTGTTTGTACGACGCGCTTTTGGGATCTCGCTCCCTTCTTTTATTTTTCGAGCGCCGCCCCGCTTCGGGGACTCTGGGGGTTACATAATGCCGCTCTCGTTATGACGTGACTTCGAATCACCGAATTAGGCCTGGCGAGGGATCCACTAAGACGCGCGATTAAACAGTTTAATTACTCGGTCAAGCCCACTAATTTAATGGAATATTATTGATCCTTCCTGGAATGTTATTGTGTATTTTACGGTATGTATTAGTGCATTTTTTTTAAATTTTATACATGTGTTGATAAATCAATGAAATATTTTGTGTCTTTATATAAATTTTCATGATAGTTATTAATCTAGCATACCGGCTTTGTCAATTCCTTCAAGAATCAAAACAAATATTCATTAAAGATTTGTCTTTGGTATGTTGTGACAGCACACTTTTACATCTATCTGCAATAAAGCTTATGCAAATAATTCTTTCTTTATGGAATTTAATTTGAGTCATTATCATTTTTGTCACATTAATCGTGCAAAATTTGATTAATTAATAAAATGAGAACGAAATCAGAGACTATAAGATTTTCAAATTGCATTTAAGTTGTAAATAATTAATCAACTTTTAAACAGGAAAATATTTCTTTTAAAAACTAAGTATTTAATTAAATTTGAAATTGTCTATTACATTTTGTCTTCGTAATTACTTTAATAAAAAGAATCGAGTTCAGAAAGATCGAGCAAACCTTTTTTATCCCAAGGGGAAAGTAAAATACTTCATGCTATTGTCTCGGACGTACAAAAATGAATTGAGAAAGTACAAAAGTCTTATATATGAAGAAACTCTTAAGAAAAACATAGCAAAAGGTTAGTTAAGAAAACGACTGTTTAACTAAAGATCGACTCACTTACAAAATTCTCACTCAATTGCGAGATTAAAAAAGATCAATCGACTGTTCTAGAAAATTAAACTCGCAACTTCCATTATTCCTCCAAAAAAAAGATAATAATAATGTACAGTGCAGATGCACCTGTCAGCGTCTTATCACCCGACCTTGGATCTGACCGCTAGGATAACTCGTCCTGGGGGCCAGGTGAGATGGGGTTAATGGAAAATTTTCGGTTATCGAGCGAGATTGGCCGGCTTAGGCGGGCGTTAATTTCGCGCGGTCGCCCAGCGAGAGTGGCAATTTAGCCGAAGACGCCGCCCCGGCGTGCAGCTCGCTGCGGGGGGACACGTCGTTGGCTCCTGCCGTGTCAACGCGCATCGCGCCCACGCGAAATTTCGAGCACCCGGAGAGCCGCTTTGTCTCGCCGCAAAATGAACTGTCGCTCGGGTGCGTTGCGCCCCCCCGCCGGGCGCTCGCGTGCGGTTCAATTTGTTTTTTTTTTTAAGGCTCGATGTGCTGTCAGGCACGTGAGCGGACGACTCGAGTAATTGCGCTTTTTATTGTTCCGCTGAATTTTTATGCGGATGAATCGAGTTTTTGTATTTTTTTGGTTTTTATGGTGCATTTTTTAACGACTCCGGCGAATGGAATGGGACAGCGAGACATAAACTAATTGCTCTATTTCAATTTTTTACTTTTTAGTACTTTTGAGGGATATTAATCTTACTCGTAGAAAAATAATAAATCTGTTTTATTGATCTGAGGATAATTTTAACAGTTTTAAAAGAATTTGTTTGTAATTATTGACAAGCGAAAAATTTGAAAACTTGTTAAGAATGAAGATAATTTAAAAACAACATATCAGTTGATGAGATGTATGAGAGAAACTTTCAAGTTTAAGGGCAAATCAAATATTTAAATTGAATATAAAACAATTATAATCATTAGAACATATCAATAGTAGAATAAAAATTTATTTAACAACATTTGCATGTTCTTATTTGAAAGGAATCTCTAAGAAAGCGTAAGCGAAAATCAATGTCTGACTATACTCGTCTTATTCTACTTATTGATATTAATGGGTTGTCTTATATTGTTATATGGGCTTCGATTGCTTCTTTAGTGCGCAAATTCCAAAACCAATTTGAAAAAAATGGCATTGATGCCCTACGTGTTGGTGCAAAAAAACGAATAATTTCAATTTCAAACGATTCCATTTATTAATAGGAGAAAAATGGATTGATAAAACACTATACATTTCAGCGTAATTTTTGTAGTTTTCAAACTATTTTTCTCCTAGAATTTATTTAACAAAATGTAAATCTTACTTGAAAATTCAATTTAAGTAAACTTACTTATAAAATTGTTGTCTGACAATACTCGACTCATTCTACTGATACCTTATAGCACGGGTTACCATACCGGTTGGGATTTTGTTTAAGTATTAATATGCTAAAACAAATTTTATGAAAAAATGGATCTGCGATGACCTATGTTTTGCTCCAAAAAATGAATAATTGTATATTCAAGCCATGACTCAAAAAATTGTAATGTATAAAAGAAACTTATGCAACATTTGTAGACGATTTTTCTTCTTTCACCATCTGAAACAACTTAAATGGATAGGATTTATTATATAAATAATAATGGTTTTAATAAATATTTTATATGTCCTATGTTGAAAAGAGCGAATTTATAATTCAAATATTAAATGCACGTAGAACAAATGGTTAAAATTGCATTTACTGCCTGCATTCAAAATAACAAACATTCATGAATATTTGAAATGATGCAACTTATCTGAATCCGCCTATAAATAAACGAATTTGTTTTATGTCTATCAATGAATAACATTAATGAAGTCTTAATATTCGGATCTCGTACGAAGTTCGTAAATGTTAATACAGAGAATTGACGCGTTGAGCATTTCCCGTCTTACCTGAACATTACGTATTCCAAGCTCACAATATCGAATTTCGATTTGGTGCCAGTCACTGTTAAATTACAAATTGTAAATGCTTATCGTTAATATTTTATGTAAATCGCAGCATTCAAATCTGCAAAAAGGTCAGGTACGTAATCAAGTCAACATCGTTAAAAAATTAAAAATAAAAATTCACGATAATTTGACAATCATTATCTTTTTTTGGAATTACTAGAATGTGAGACTGAATATATAATCGCTAGGTCAAATTGAAACAAATTTATTTAAAAAAAAAAGAGAACTTTTTTAAACAATAACAAGATTACAAAACCATCTCCAAAGTCTGTAAAGAAGTGCAAACTATGCAAACTGTGCACCAAGATAAAAAATGAATGTAACAAAATCAAAGACACGAATATCATTCTAAATTCACCGAGTATTTCTGACCCCAAGCCGCGTTAAATTTAACATAAAATCTTCTCTCTTAACCTCGTTTATTTTTCACTCAAATTTCATTCCACCGTACCATTACCATTATTAATTGGGCCGGCCTCTTAGATCATGCACGGAAAAATCTCTCCTCGGTCTTCGGCTTCGGCGATCCGCGCCACCGGCCGCGAGAAACCGAACTTCCTTCCCGGGGGGCTCGTTGCGGGAGCGACTCCGCATAAAATACGGCCGAGTTCTCTGCGAGCCTCGGGAGTTCGCGCGGCACCCCTCCCCTCCGGAAGAGCCGAAGTTCCAGCCGCCCCTCCCTGGCTGACCGCCGAGGCTCTTTCGAGTTTCGCCCCGAACTTCATCGCCTTTGTCGCGTCAGCTGTTTGCGCCCCCTCCGGAGCGACGTTTCTGCTTATCATTCCTCGAGACTGGACTGCAGTGGGGAATTAAGAGGGTCCGGCAAAGAAGGTGTCCACGCTTAATCGTCCGCGTCAGTTTCCTTTTCAGTGTGGCGCTGGAGCATGGCGCGATTTTCTCGTAAATTTGGCGTGATTGATGGGGAAAGGGAGTTAATAGAGGGACTTGACGACAGTATGCTTGTCCCATTCAATATTTTTTATACTTTTTGTAGTATTTGTTGATTGATTGAATAATAAGTGTAAAGAAACAAAGATGAGAGTTTCAGAATTGCAAAAGTACATTTTTTTCATATGAAAATGCAATTTGTTACTTACATTAAATTATAAATAATAAATTTACTTAATAAATAAAATAATGGATAATAAATGAAGTATTTATAATAAAATACAAAAGCTTTATGTTTTTACTTGAAAGAAATTATAATAACAAAAGTGTCTTGCAGAATCCGTCTGTTTCTACTTAAAAATAAGGTTCTTTATAAAGATCTCTATTTCTTTTAATTAACATAATATCGTCTAGTGAAAATTATTTGACATTTTACCTATACGCACTAAGTATAAGTGTACTGTAAAATTATATTTTACATTAGTTTATTAAATTTTGTGATTCCTCCTTTATATTTTGGAGGTGTCTTCATCAATGGTTAACTACTTATTCGAATTTAATTTTCAAAGAAATTACTGCGAGCATTTTATTATTTCATCTTTATTAATTATTTTCAGCTTTTCGATAATCATAAAAGGCACAAATTTAGTACATTAAAAAAAAATTTTTTGTAATGTACGCACATCATTTGCACACTTGACCAGTGCAAATGTACTAAAGTATCACTTTTGTATCACTATTGAATCGCGTGTGGATCCTACCAGTAAAAAAACCCATTTACATCCAAAACTCAGCAATAGAACCAAAAGAATCTTTTGTCTGTCCCTCCGCGCCTTGCTCTTGACCCCCTCCACCTGCACTCCCAAGGCGACCGGTACCTGAAATCTCGGCGGAGAACAAAGGCGAGACGAATCGCCGAAGAATGACATCGCCGTGCTTAAGAATCGAAGCCGGGCGTCCGCGAAGAAGAAAAAAAAAAGAAAAACACACCGCGCGTCGTCCTTGCCCGGCGAAAAAACACGACCGAGCCACTTGGCCGCGGTGAGATTCGCGAATTCGCCCCCCGGGGGAGTGCCTCCACAAAGCGGCGCTCGCCTCGACTTTGTCGGCGGGGCGGACGCGAGCGCGAGCGTACTCCACACGTGGCAGAAGGTCAAGTGTCCTCCGGCCCAGACAATGAAGCAGCCCGCCCCCTCCGAGCGGCGCCCGATTTTAAAGGGGACGCTCGCCGAGCCGAGATTTCCTCGAGGCCCCGATCGAAGTGTTCGATCGTCCAATTGCGTATGTATAATTCAGCCGCGGGTGGTGCGCTGCTGAGCGGTCCCATCTTCTCGTTCTCCATTCGGCGATGGAAAGGCGAGGCTAGCTCGCGCGCGAGATGAGTATTCGAATTTTCCCGGGCGTCGCGGCGAAGCCGGGATTTCTGCGATTGTACTTTTGTAAGGAGTCCAGGTCGACCCGTTGCGCGGATGAAAATTCAGACTTATTCTTAAATTGATGGATGATTCCATTAACGGTGGACAGGGATTTTTGAAGAGAGCTTCTTATTCTATTTTTATATCAATAGGTGCTGGCATAATAAAAAGTATATTTTTTGTACAATCATTTGTAAATGCTTTGTCACAGATTATTTTGTATAATAAAAGTTATTCTAAAAATATTGTATGTAGATTGCCGAAAAAAGTTGTTTTCTTTTGTGAACAGAAATAGATCACTTTAGAGTTGTTATATATTCTTAAAAAATGTCTTACCGTATCCATCTGTTACTACTTATAATTAGAATCAGTATAAAAATGTATACTTTGCTTTCCCCTACATAGTATATTACATAGATAACTAACAAAATATTTCAATCCACAAGTAAATACAAAGCTTCCTTTAAGAGGAAGCAAAAAAACGATGTCTTTCAGTACTTATCTGTTACTACTTAGAAGCAGATGAATAATGTATGTCCTGTTTCCGTAAAGTATTGCATAGATAACTAATAAAATATTTCAATCTTCAACTTTAAAAAGGATGTCTTACAGCACCTCTCTGTTACTACTTAAAACCAGAATACTAACGCACCCCCTATTTTCTAATAGAATTACGTAGATGATTAAAATATTACAAAATTCAAGTTTAAAAACGATGTCTTGCTGTACACGTCCGTTACTACTTAAAATCAGGCGAATAATATATGTGCTGATTCCCATAAACTATTTTATAGTATTACATAAAAAACTTCAAAATATTACAATCTTCAAGTTTAAAAATAATGTCTTACAGTACCCATCTTTTACTACTTACGATCAAACGAATGCCGTATACCAGGATAGAGCATGTTTACCATAACTCTTTTTTTAAACTTCGTTTTACAGTATTACATATTTTATAACTTTATTAATGCAAGTCTTTTTTCCCTGTAAATTTACTTTCTTAACAATCTGTTCACGGTTAGATCATTATAATAGGGACATGTCTTTATTTGATTTTTGATTTTTGTTTCAATCTATTGTTGAACTTTACCAGTGGAAATTTTCGGGCAGTCAACTTCGAGCAAAATGCAGAAGTTGCCCCGATTTGAATTATTGCCGACTTTCTCGCTCAAGTTTGTCTGCAGTTGTAGTCGCGGCTGCCGAGCAACTTTGCTGCTCATTGAAACGCTAAGCAAATCTTGATATATACTAATAAACTTCGATCGAACCCGTTATATACGCACTTATATCGATTAATCAAAAAATGTTTGGTCCGTGAAAAAGGCATTCTATTTTTAATCTCCATCCATCGGTAAATATTGTTAAACATAGGCACATCGACTCGTTAAAACGCGTCCCCGCAAGTGCTGCGTTCGCTTTTGCATACGTTTTCAATTATCAGGTGCCGGTTATTATAAATATTTAACCTCACATTGTAGTAATCGAAAGAAAGTAAATAATCGCCAGACTACCGTAAATTTTTATTTTTAATTTTTTAACGATTTTGACTGACCTTTTTTCAGATTCAAACGCTGTAAAAAAGACAATTTGACATTAATATCCCCTTCCATCGATAGGTAAGCATCGTTAAACATAGGCACATCGACCCTCTAATAAATGCACATAACCGCAAGGGCTGCGTTTGCAGTTCGCCCGATCGATTCTGCGTGCGTTTTCAATTATCAGGGGGTTATTAAGTAAATCGGGCCGCGCCGGTAGACGCGGCGGCCGCAAGATGTAGGCTCCAGCCCTCCCCGGAAGCAACAGTCAAAGGTCGGGTAAGGAGGCGGGTCGAGGGAAAAGTTGGCCGACAAAGAGCCCGAACTCGGCCGGCGGCGCGTAGGAGGCTTAATTCTCCTCGGGCGTGCGTGCGCGGAAAGCTCCCTAACGATATTAAGGCCGCGCGGAAGGATCCCCGCGCCGAGGCGCTCCATCTTGCCGAGGCTTGGGCTTCCGCTCCCCTTGTCTGCTTCCCAGAAACGACTGTTTAGTGATAGGTTAAGTGCACTTTTTTAAGAGGTTTATTAAGGGCTGCGCGGTTAGTTTACTCGGCTTTTATTGATTGCTTTTGTGTAATGCAATTTCGCTTAATATAGTCTTCTTTTATGTTTCGAAAAAATAAATACGTTATTCAATTTTGTAGCGGTTTATTACTCTGTCATTTTTTGTTATCAATCTGGTAAAACTAAACTGGGTGTGTATTTAATATGAATATTTATAGCTACAATTTTTTTATATTCGAAAGTTTGATGCACTTTATCCTAACTCTACTTTTTTTATGTCCTCTAAAACGTGAAAGTAAATGCAGTCATATTACATTAAGTTCGTAGTACTATTAGGAAATTCGTTTATTATAATTATTAACAGCAACGCAATATCGACAATATTTCCTGTCAAGGGTCGTTAATAGATTAACTGTTTAATTAGCACATAATAATAAAAGCACATCTTTAATTAAATAAAATAGTTTTATGATATAAAACAGATTTTAAGCCATTAACACTCATGAGGCTAAATTTCTATTAAAAACATGTATGCATACTTTTCGTTTCATTTGATTATAATGATTACGATAAATCAATTTTTTCAAGGATTACATTAGTTTCATAGAATTTGATGAATGATAATCTCTTTAATGGTCTGTTTCCATGGATTTCATCTGATTATTCAATAGATTATTTGTACTCATTAGTAATCGTTTATCTAAATATTATGATTTTATAATATTTAGTGATTAATTTTGAAACGATTGATGATTAAAATTATGAAATTATAACTGATTAATAAGTGATTGTAAAGTTAATTGTTTAAAAATAGTTTGTAATTGCATGGAATGAATGTTAACCTCTCGACATCCCCACAAAGAGAAGCGGCATTTGTAAACTTGCGTGCGGGCTGTCCACAAGAATAGTTCACCAGAAAATTTCCCGTACCGGTCACCACTGGTATTTCATGACAACACCTTTTGTCATAAGTGTGGCGCATTGTTAAATCCATCCTTAGTACTTCCAACATTTATTAAAGCTCCCTTTTACACGCATCCCTATTTGTATAAAAAATTAATTTCAACTCGAAAGCTTGCAGCGGAAACTCCAATTCGAGTAAAGAGGATCCCATGAAATTCGAAAGTCCCCGACGAAGCTGTAAATTCGATAGCCCCAAGAGGTTCGCGCCTGACTTGACGCGATCGCTTATTCATTCGATTATTCAGCGGCGGTCTCTCCTCGCCGCCTTTAATTAGAATGAATTATTAAACGGGCGAATCGCGGAGGCTGTTTTTGCCCTTGGCGCCCGCACCCCCCTCCCCCCTCCTTCGAGCTCCTCGGTCTTTCGCCGCGTCCATTTCGCTTTTTCGCCCCTCCCGAAGTAGCAAGTTTCGAGCTCTTAATGAAATCAGCGCGGAGAGGGCGATAAATTGCGATTTCGGGAGGCGCGCTCCGAGGATTTCCGATACTTTCCTATCCCCTTCTCAGCTGCGAGAACTGTAACACGTTTCCGATGCCTTTTTTTCAACGTCATCTACTTACCGTCTTCTTTTTTTGTAAACAACTGTTTGTCGATTCAATATCCATTTGAGGGTAAATGGTACTGTAGCTTTTAACTTGTTAAAACTATTGTGGCACTTTTTAATGTTGAATTAGTTAAGAACTTTTAAGTGCACTAAATATTAGTGAAATGTGCTCTGCTAATCATCAATTAGTATTTCACCAGTTTTATAATGTGTTTAGAGATTTTTCATTAATTCACTTTAGAAAACAATAATTCTTGCATTATGAAACGTTACATTCAATAACATGCAAATATGAATAAGTGAATAGAAATCTCTAAAAATTCATGAATAAGTTAAATTTCTGTACTGACAAAATATTAAAATCTTAAAGTTTAAAAAGAATATGTCTTACAACATCCTTCTGTCACTACTTAAAATTGGACGATAAATATACTGTTTTATCCTAATATATATAAAATTACATAGATAACTATCGATATATTATAATATTTAAGTTTAAGGACGATGTCTTGCCATACCCATCTGTTACTACTGAGCACCCGACGAACCAATGAAAAGAACTTCTCTAATAAACGAGAAAAATAAAAATAGCAACCGAAATCAGTAACATAATCTTACATTCTAAACTGTACATTACTATTTAAACTATTAATTCCACATTCCTAGAAAATAAATTCTTCATGACTACTTTAAAGCTTCGTCTTCTACAGATACTTTATGAAAGAAAAATGAAAAATTTTACAACTAAAATCTACTAAAATGTAAAATGCAGAGTCTATTATTTATTTATTCTATTAGCATATGCGCTTATTAATATTCAGATGGAAAATTTAATAGCCACCGCAGGAAAGAAAAAGGCTGACTAATAGCGGCTATGAAACGCCTCATTGTTTTTCTGTACGGCGCATCGAACATTTCTCGCACTGTCGGCGGGCGGCGTAATTACCTCCCTGGCAGCTCGTCCCAGCCTACTTTCCATTTTCCCACGGATTCCGGGCTTCATTACGGAGCCCGAGCTAATGAGCCTTGCGATATTCAGGATGTACGGCGCGCGCCGGCCCGGCAGAAAGATCTACATCGGGAGCAGACGTTAAAAGAGTCGGGCCGGCCGAAGACAAACGGCATTAAAAGTGCACGGCTGAGAGCGAAAAAAAAAGGAAAAAAAGGGAGCAGCCCGGGGTAAAGGATGAAAGGCGCGAGGAGAGAAAGCGGAATCGGCTGCGAACGATGTGCATTCTGCAGGTCGAAAGCAGAAAAAAAGGAAAGAAAAATATGAAAAATGAATGGAGACAGGTATACTTCGAGGGGGGAGAAGAGGAGATCGTGTAAGGGAGGCCAAACAGCTATCTGGAGAGGAATGAAGGAAGAATGAACAAGGTGGGAGGGGTGAATGGGAGCGGGCAGCGATATGAGAAATCCGATAGCCTCGGAACTCCCGAGTCCTTTGGCTCGCTTATCGTTATCGCCGTTATTATGGCGACGTCGGCTATACGCTCGCCCCCCTAACCTCCTGGGTCATTTTCCCTCTTCGCGGCTACTTTCGCATGTCCGACAATTGACCGGTCAATTATCTATTTCTCGCGCGGAGTTCCTATTTTTTTTTCTCCCACCGGCGTAAACGAAAGCTGATACATTTTTTCCCGAATTTTTATGGCCTGCTTGATATCTTCTTTATTTATTTTTTTCTTATGTTCAGATAAAAATTCTGTTGTACAAAAATGTAATTAAGTGAAATTTTATAAATAATAAGGAACAACAATCGTAGTCACGTGTTGTTTTTTTATGCAAATTACACGACTTATGGAGTTAAATAAATTTCACTTATTCTTAGATATTTTTAGTATCATAATATTTATTGACTGATTTGTTTTTTTAATAATAATACATAATTAAAATTTCATTATTTTATTAGAATTAAGAATTATTATGTGTAATGCGATTATATGAAATGGAGAGTGCTAGTGTTTTTTTCCAATAAGTTAACAACAAAAACAAAATATCGATAAATTTATAATGTCAATATCGATCTTGCATTAAATATATCTAACAAGAAACCTAGGTCGACATTAAATGTAAAAAAATCACAATATAAGACATAATGCACTTTGTCTGACTACACACGGGTATTATCTACTTGCGCGTTCCTATTCAAAGTGACAATCATTAGCGCTCTCCTCCTGAATAATGCTACAATATTTTTTTCGACTTTAACGAGTCATTAGAGAGACTATTAAATTTATTGAGCTCCTCTCGGTGCCCGAGAGCCGAGTCGACTGATTGCAGTCCCCTTCTAACGGACCACTAATTCCTCATTACGTCTCCTTCTTTTTGTGCTTGCAGTTGTCACGGAATCGAGAACCGACATGCCGCGAAGCACGAGAAACGTCCGTCGCAGAAGCTCGAGTCCTCCTGGCCGTTCTCGCTGTAAGTTTACTCCAGCTCCGACTATTTTTTTTTCTCTCTCTCCTCACTTTCTATACAGAGCAAACTCTTTCTTATTTCCCCGCAGCGTCGGTTTCTCGTCTCCCGCTCGGGGAGCGAGGAAGACGTTATAAGGATTGATGGGAAGGAGGCTCCTTTTTTCAAACCTTTTGTGGGATTTCAATTGTTAAGGATTCCTTGCAAAGTCAGCCTCCTTCTAAATGGTCTTATGACTTACAAAGACTTTGGAAATAATTTTTATTGCAATACTTTTTTTTAAATTTTAAATGATGGTGAAGTCTTACTTATGACTTCTTTACCGTCAGCGTGTTTGGTAAATGTTAGTATGAAGTATTTAATATGCTTAGTTTACCTAACAAAGTGAAACTTCACGCAAATAAGATAATAGTCACTTAAAAAAAATAATTGTTGCTGTGCGAAGATATTTGACGTTAAATAAGTGCATTATTTAACTCCTCATAGTTTTAATGTATACGAAGAGAATTTTTTTTACAAAAATTATTATGTACTCAGTAATCTTTATATCAAGTGATCTTTTAATAAAAATTACTATTTCAAGTTTAGTAACTCCGTAGAAATTTTTACTGCAAAATTCTTTGTGGAATTGAAATATTACGTATTTTTATAAATTAATTATATTCGTTCTAAAATTAAAACGAAATACAGAAAAATACAGAAATACTTCATTTAAACTTCATTTTAACCCATCGCAATATCATTTTTTATTACAAAATGCTATTAAAAGACTCGGCCCACCGTCTTTGAAAACCCTTTTTTAGTAACGCTGAAAAATTTAATAACCGATCGAATACCGTTGACTTTAACGCGCGAACGATCCAAAAGTGACACCGACGCCCATATTCATCGATACGGGCGAGCGCGCATCGCGGCATTCAGCCTGCCAAGTGCGAGCGATAAATTTCACTTTCAACATTTTCATTAATGAATCGCGCCCGGACGTGCGCATTAATCTTTCGCCGCAGCGAAAATCTTCGGCCCACACGCCGCGCAAATAAAATTCGAGCGGCGCGCAATAAAAAGTCGGCCACCCCCTTTCGCGGCGCGCAGCGAAATTAACGACGCGATCAATTATACCGCGGTTGCGGCGGCTTCTCGCGTGCCCTCCGCCCACGGGGTAACGAGAGATCAAATAATAACACCGTAATCGGAGGCTCTTTAGGACTGCGGCCCGCGAAAAATTAATCGGGCGTTCCAATTTAGAGCTGCGTCGGCGATGTTTTTTTTATCGCCGCTGTGTTTGCCAATCTCGCGGATGGAAATTATAAGGGGTAGGGATATCGGAGCCGTATTTTCCTTTTTATTTATAAGTATCGCGAGGAGGAAGTTTAATTTTTCTTTTTTAAAGGGGTCGCAGTGATTTACGTTTCAGTTTGCACTGATATTGCGTTTTTTTATCCAACGCAATAATTTCTTTTGCGCTAAGGTATATTGACTTTATTGTAAAGGATTTCTCTGAAAGTAAAACAAGAGGATTCTCAGAATTAAAAATAGGAAGTAGAAAGTACAGAAATATCCGTTTACTGTATATTCAAAATCAATGAACTCTGACATACTTTAAAGCAAAAAAATTGCTGTCTTTCTACCAGCTTCATACTTTTTTTTTAATTTAACAGTAACAAACTGTATAGTTTACTACCAAAACATATACCGACACTATAACCAATAACCATGCTTGAAATAACGTGATATCGTAATTCTATATTCATAAGTAGAAAAATTTTATATGATTAAAATAATTAAAATTATACAATTTTTTTACATTTAATTTTTACATAAATTACGAAACTACATATTTTAATTATCGTTGGTAATATTCTATGTTAGAAATAAGCAAGTGTGCGTATACAAGTGAATTATGTCGAAGAGCAATTTAGAATAGCAAAGTATTTTTGGAGCAAACGTAGCAAAAAATAGAATCGACTCGATTTTTTTTCTTTTGCCATTAAAAATCTGTTCACTGATATCGTGACTCCACTCCCCCAGAATTAAGGTAAATCTATACTCTTCCAATATCGGCCGTTAGCGTATCCACGCTCACCGGTACGACTATAACTCGGTCGGATCTTTCACTCGAATCGAAAGCCAAGTTCGGCAAAAATAAGTCACAAATTCTCGATGAAGCTCCGGGAGTCGGTAGAAACTTTTTCCACCGCGCGAAACTCGAGTGGAGATAAAATTGTCTATACAATAAAGACGCAAGGGGGGGAGGGGGGAGAAAAAGCGAGAAAAATGAGTCGCCGGGGTGGAGACTAGCGAAAAAAAAGCAAAAGGGAAAATCGGCGGACGTCTCGCGGGAGAAGGGAAAGGAGGGAATGATTGCGATCGAGATAGGCTGACGAAAAAAATATCACGTGTAGGAGCGCGTCAGCGTTTGATCGATACGAAAATTGCCGCGTGACGCATTTCCAGACTTTTTTTTCCTCCCCCCGCGGCCCCCCGATCGCGCGCGATGACGTGACCGCAATGCAATCTGACTGATAATACCCTATTTCCGTCAGGAATCGTCGGGGGTGAAAAATTAATTTCTCCACGCACTCGACGCGGTGCTGGTGGGTATAGGGCCTCGCTTCGACGGAAAATTGTTTTGGCGAAAACGGATGCCCTTATATTCGCGATACGTCGCGGCGAGATATTTTCGCGGAATCGCCTGTCGTGGGTAGCGGCGAAAAAATCTGAAATTTTCCCGCGCGCTTAGCATGCGGAACGCGCGGACGTAGGCGAAAATCCCGCGAAAGAACTCGCTTTTTATAAGCGAGCGCGGCTGCCTGGGATGGAGCTTGTCAAGGAGACAATTTTGACGAATCCTTTTTTTCCTCTATTTTTCGCGCGTCCGCCTCCTTTTATGGAATCCGCGCGATCTCGCATTCTACCTGCGACTCGCTCGGCTAGAGGAAATTACCTTTTTAATACTGACTAAAATACTGCACCGCACTCGTATCGAATAAATTCATATATCACCGCTCCTAGCAAAAAAAGCACAATTCAGTTTACCGATGAAGACGAGCACATTCGCGAAGAAAAACCACATTATTTCTGTGGATAATGTGATACCCGCTAAAAAAGCACATTTCCAAATTCGACGAGAAGAAAAGCACGTCATTTTGACAACTTTCCCCTGAACAATACGTTATTCTTTTTTAAACAAAATTAAACTTTTTAAAATCATTTCTTGAACGTCCTGTTAACTATTTGTGCCTTTAGGTCCATGAAAAAGCTCATTTTTTGAAAAAAAACTGCACAGTTCAAAATGTGCTTTTCTTCGTGGTGAAATCCCAAACGTGCATTTCTTCGCAGCAAAACACCGAAAAGTACTTTTTTATGGTAGATTAAAACTGCGTTTTTCTTCAATACAAAAAAATCTTTTCTTCGTTACGAAAAGTTGAATTGTGCTTTCCTTCTATAGAAGCGACGATGTTACATCCTACTAAAACCACAATATCATCTGGGAATGTCTTTAGCTTCGGCCACTACAGAATCGAATGTTTACCCTTTCGTGTCCAGCGTCCGCAAAGAAGCTCCCTCATCCCTTTGTTGACGAACTAATGTACATCGGGACCCCCGTGCGAGGCAGGCGCCCCGCAAGCTCGCGCGAGCTTAATCGGGCCGGATTACGGAGCTGCGCCGGGTGAGGGTCCTCCGTGTACCCCTCCGTCTTCCCTCCTCTTCCCCGCGCGGCTTTTTCGAGTTGGCGCCGTTCCGGGCTGCCCCCAGGATCGCGACGCCGATCAATAAGGCGCCGGCGCCAGATGGCACGGCCGGCGCGCTCCGCGAGCACGAGCTTGCGACCGCGCGGACCAGGTGGCGCCAGCCCGAGCGAAAGCTCGCCGGGCTACCACGTGTTGGTCGCGCGATCGTTACGCCGCCCTCGGCTCCGCGCGAGGGTGGTACGAGTCCTCCGGGAACTATGGCGATACCGAGTGGCTGCCGCGAGAGGTGTTTCGGAATGCATTCGGAATTTTAGAGCTTGCAGCGTCGAGTTTTTCGAATGTTGGCGTAATTAATTTTGCTCGTTAGTAGATGAGCTTTCTTGTGGTATTTTAAATTTTCGTTTTAAGAACTTTTTGCTAAGCTAAGAAAACTCTTTAAAAATTACGTGAAAAAATGAAATTGCGATACCGTTTGTGGTATTAGCAATTTTTATGGGTAAATCTTGGTAATTTATGGACTCTTAGACGATATGAAAAGCTCATAATAATTACAAAATTTTCTTGAATAATAATTCTGTAATTTTCTTCAAAAATTTTCCTTTAAAAATTACGGAGCTTTCTGTGAGCCAACAAATTTTGTTTTTTGACGTACCTAATTTTTACGGTGAGCTTCGCCGTAAATTTTATGAGAAAATTTTCGCTGTAGTTTAAGATCGTTAAGATCGTAATACATTTTTAATTTATAATTGTATATTCTGTAAATTTAAATAATCAAACTAGAATACATAACTTAAAAGATATTTTAATTAATAATATCTACTAATTTAAACAAAGAAGAAAACAGCTTTCTATTCAAACTTCATAATTAATGCAAACTGCCTATAACATTAAAGTAATTTTCGCACATTTTCGTTAATGAAAAACTGTAATTAAGCTCGGAATTAACTTACCTACTCATTAAACAGAAAATTAAAGAATAAATTGAATTAGAAGAAAAATCTTGTTAGCGACACGTCCGACTAAACACCGCGTATATCTGCCCGCCCGGCCGAGCCGCTGGCGAATTAACATTTTTATTAAAGCACGCTATGAAAAAAGATCGCGTTCGCATTAAAATTCCCCTTCAAGCCCGGCGTGCCATTAGACACCTCTCTTGCTTTCGTACCGCGAAAATGTTTGTTTCGTACACACGTAAGCGCGACTCGGCGGCCTCGCGCGCACAGGGCGAACATGACTCATCGTTTGGTTTAAGGCTGACCTTTATCCAGTCACGTGAAAGTATAATTTGGAATGCAGATTTTTACGAGAGCTAGGAGGGAGAAAGAGAGCGCGATATTAAGAGTTCGCGGGGCCGTTCCTTTTGCCGTTATATTCGATCGGGCGGCTTCTTTGTCAGCGAAAAAAATATCGCCTCCTTTTCCCGTCGCCTCGATAGAAGCGCGTAGGTTTAGTGCCACCCGTTTAAAGACGCTCTTCGAGCTTCTTTCCTCGCTGACTGATAAGAGGACGTCTCTCCTTCTCCGATCTATAATACAAGCCGTTACTGGTTGCGTAATAATTTTTAACAATTTTTTTCAACTCTGAAAAAATAAAAATAAATTTCTGGTCAAAATTGCGACACGCAAGCATTTCCAATGCAGGTAATTAGCGACACGTAGAGAGAAACGGCGCGCGTTATACATTGCAATCGTAAAAACGTAAGAAATATTAAATTTTCGCATGCTGTCGTCGAAATGAGCGGCGGCGTCAACGTAGCATTGACTCCCCCTTAAAGGCCGCGCTGGAAAATCGATTATTCATGAGCGCACGAGAAAACGCAGTTCTTTCGGCCCCCCGCCGACGAGGCGAGAGTATAATGCGCCGCGAAATTTGCATTCGCTCGCGAGACCTCGACTCAGCCTACGAAAAAAAAAATCCGCACGGTCGCCGTTTAAAGGAGGCTTCCGGCGGCCGATCGCGGCGCTAATGGCCCCGCGAGTTTCGGCCCCCGCCAAATTACAGAGAAAACTGAGTCAAGGATCGGCGCCTTCCGCCATCCGGACTTATCAGGCTGACCTTAGCCGCCGATTGGTCGATACCTGAAAATAACCGGGCGCCGCCGACGCCGGCCTATCTGATAACGCGCGGCCCGGGCCGCCTCGGGGGATTTATTTATAAAGCGCGTACGCGCGCGAGCGACCGGCCCTGATCGAACGCCCGCGGGAGAGCCGCGGACAGGAGTAACGTCCGCTGGATTTACGGACGGTGCAGTCTCTTCTCTTTTGTTCTTCCTTAGCGGTGCGGGACGTGCGGGGAATGGCTGTGGTGACTTGCGAATCGCGACGGTCGCGAGTGAGGAGCGTAATCGTTTTGCGCTGGACTGGACGGTACGGATTGGTGTGGAAATAAATCTTTCGAAGGCTTTGGTTATTTAATCCGAGTAATAACTTTTTTGCGTTTTAGCATTTTTTTATAGCGAGTTTTTCCTTCTTATTCAAATTTTTCGTGAAAAAAAATTAATAATAATAATAAAATTATAACATAGTAATATTTAATTATTAAATTAATCTAATTTAATGTTCATGATTTGATATTACTTTCATGAATTTATATAAAGTAGTAGTATCAAAAGGTTGAGTTCTTTAGGGTCGATTAAATCAAAATGAAATATAGTAGAACCTTTCGTATAAACAAGCATATTTTAATTAACGGCGGTGTAATGGAAATTTATTTCGAAAATTTTAATTAAAAAACAAATTGATTTCATTGCAACACGAAATTTAGGTACACGAAAAATGAATCTACTTTAATCCTCGCGGTAATATTCGAATAAGTAGTACAAGACGAATATAGTCAGACATTAGTTTTTATTAACGATAATTAATTGTTCGCTCTCTATTAATTAATGAAAAATATCAGTTACCTTTCACATAATTTAATCAATTCATTTTACTGAATATTTGGGGTATAAAAAAATAGTAGGAGTGTAATAAATGTATACAATGTGCATGTAACCGAGAAGAAATATAATGAAACTTAATGAGGGGCTTTTATCGCTCGGTCAAAGCTGGCGAGTAGGGGCGCCTTGATTCTCTCATGCGAACTATTTATCCGGCTTCGGCTTGAGCCTCGTCGGCCGTTTTTCCTGCGATATTTGTCTTGCCGCATCGCCATCACTGATGAGTCTTTTCGGACTGCACCGCTGATAAGCGACTTTGCGTGCTGCTATTTTTCACGGGGGGATTAATTAAAGGCTGAAAATAGTTCAACATTTTCAAATAAACTATTAAGTAAAAACTCATTTTTATAATTTAAATAAAAAGACTAGCAATAGTAATATTTGCATTATTTGAAAATATATCGTACAAAGACTTTGTGAATGAAGTTAAATTAAAATATTAACTATTGTTAAAAGACCTAATGAATTAAAGGTGCTATGTAATGTTATTGTTTAGCTAAATTCAGATAAAAAATTTGTCTTATAAACAAATAATTGTAATGCTTGGCATATCTGATTTAAAATGTTCAATTTGATTAATATTTAAATATAAGATTAAATAAAATAGGAGGAAGCAAAACTTACGTAAGTTTCTCTTTAGTATATAAAATTTACATTTACTAACTAGAATTTATCGAACTACAATAAAATAATTAGAAAGTTTCGAACATTTTCAAGAATAATATAGAACGTGCATAGAAGAATGTGTAACCTCATAATTTCCATACTTCTTATATGAAATTCAATTTAAAAAGGAAAATTTGAAATATTTTATTTTTCTTATTCCATTTAAATATAAATTATCCTACAAGGAGACCATATTACTATATTAATATTTCGTTGAACCGCAGCGAGTCTTCGGAGGAACATGTCAATCGATTCTCCGATTGCCGGCGGAACCTCGTCGATATCGTTTCCTTGAAGGGATTAAAAATAATGAATCGCCGACAATAAAATATTAAAAATCGCTTCTGGTTGCCCGGACCAACATCGATTTCGAGTAGAGCTTTTATCTCGTGCTACCGGGAACCATCGTTCCAGATATCGAATGCTTTAAAATTTCTCGAACCTGCGAGTCCTTGCGCGCATTAGTAATCGATGAACTCGACATCAGCCTTTCATCCGTTCGCGAGGCGATGTGTTACTCGCGACGAAAAAAGTAATAATGACTTAATACCGAAATGGTCTATCTGTGCGGTAACGCGAAGTGCTCACACTGTAAATAACGAGGAGCCGGGCGTAATTGCGCTTCGTTATGTAAACGAGTCGTTAACGACCGCTAATTTACCGACGCGCTGGGCAATTTTTTCGCCGGCACGACGAAAAACCGCCCGAGCTTCTCATATCAGCCGACACTTCCGCGCGAATTACATCAGGCTGATTCATTGCGCGCCGGGAGCCCATTGTTTTGTCGCGGTGTACGCTACAGGCTTCGGTTTCGGGGAACGATTATTTCGTTAAAAGAAAAATGAGGAGGCGGAATCACACTGAAACGCGGTATCGCCGTCACTCGGAGTAACAAGCTCGGCTAATATTTGCTCGACGGCGAGGTATCTTACGCGCCCAGCTCGAATTACACGCTGCGACGTCCTAGATACCCACTCCGTTGTTCGGCTGTCAAGTAGAATTGATTTTTCACCGTCAGAGATTGGCCACCTTTGTGCCCCTTTCCCATCCATTAACGGCGGGGTTAAAAATAAATTTTTCAGCGCAACGGAGCCGAAAAGCCGCCGGGGCCAAATTAATTTAAACGATAAAACTCCTAATATCGCGCAAGCGACGGGAAAGATTAACTTTGCCATTAAGCACGAGATAACTCATGGGGGCTATCTTTATCTCGAGATAAATGTACCATTAAACACGCTGTTATCCGGAAAGTTCGCCGCTCGCTTTATTAAAGTATTAATGCTGTTTAAGTTCAATTAATTTCCTTTCACTCGGAGGAAATGAATATAAATTTGTAGGCGACTTTAAAATTGAACTGACCGCTAAAGCAGTCGCTGTTTGTACCGCAGCCGAGTATTATTCCGGAAAACTGGAACATCGAGTTGTTTAGGACAGCCTTGGATGTATAGACGTCAATTTTACACCCCGGTTAGTAGCTTTTTGCTAGTTAAGATATAATCGGTGCACAAATCGTTCTGTGATTATTTACATTCGATTAACTTTGAATTAAATTACAAAAAGTCGATAAGATAATTTTCAAATTTACAAATTTGAAATTTATCAGTCATTTCATTTCAGAAATTTAATTTTTTCTACTTGATTTTTTCTACTAAAGATTCCAGTTATTTTATTTCTTATTTTAAGAATTGTAATTAATTTTGTTTTCAATGATTTTTCGGATTTTTAAAATCTTTACTGCACCCATAGTTTTGACCAAAGAACTTCAGATCGTGTATTTTGTAGCCATTTTCTATGCAGAATAAAGTTTGGTATTTTTTTAATTCCATACTATACATTTAGGAAGAAAAAAACACATCGATTTCTGGAGCTACACTCCTTGAAAATTTGCGAGACTCTCAAAAGCATTATAAACAATACAATTCATAGTCAGTCGCGTAATAACTTATACACACCTACAGCATTAAACAAAAATCGAAGAAAATATCTAATCAAAATAATATTTCGACTTCCCGCGTAAATCCTCGTAACGAAAGCTCGACAGGACCATCAATCATCCCTCACTTAAGCCACCAAGTATCCGATCCCTTCCACGAATCATCAATAACAAAACTAAAAAAAAAAGATTTCCCCAATATCCGAAAACTAGAGACCTTGTCCCCTTAAAAAAAAATCTCGCCGGCGGCAGAAAATCGGCCGTGCACTTTTGCACCGAGCTGTACGGGGCTCGTGCACTGTTGGCCGGCGTAGCGCCGCCCCGCGGCGGCGTACCGCGTCGCGCGCAGTCGCTCGGCAAGCGACGCTCGCGACGGCAGGCCAGAGCGGCGCGTGTGCTGGCGGAGCGCGTCCTCCCCGTGGCTGCTCATCTCCCTCTCTCTCCTCCCCTCGTCCCCCGCGGAGCAGGAGCAGCAGTGCACCCAGCGGACGTCGCGCCATGGACGAGCCCCCGGACCTCGGCGCCTGATCACCAGCAGCACCGCCAAGTGTGTGCGCGAGTCCGGCCTTACGTAACTGGCATGCGACCTCGGCTCCGGGTCGGCGAGGCAGCGCGGCCCCGTCGCGCGAGGTAGCCGTTCGCAGCCGCGAGGAGCAGCAGCAGCGAGGACGACGTCCCCGTGGGGCCGCGCTTGCGCTGCCGCCGATCACAGCCAGGGACGTGTGTGGTGGGCGCGCACAGGTGTCGCCAGGCCCGATCGATCGGCCGCGCGCGCGAAAAACGCCGGAGGCTTGCCCTTTTTCGCGCAACGCGCGCGGAATGAAGAGGCGCGATCGATCCGCACGGGGGGCCGCAACCCGGATGCCCTGATCGATCCCCGGGGGAAGGCCCGCGCACTCGGGGGACGGAGTCGCGAGGAGGAGGAGGAGAGGATCCTCCGGTGCCTTCGGCGAGCTGCACGCGCAGCCCTTTTCCTCGGCGCCCGGGCGGAGAGGAGGCGCGCGGAGCGCGTCGGCCAGAATGACGTCCACGACTGACTCTCTGTATTTATAGTCGGCGCGGCCGAGGGGACGAGGGCCGCCGTTTCGCGATCGGCCGCCCGCATCGATCGCCTTGTCCCCCCGCGCGCGCGGTTTTTTTTTCGCCGCTCGCTCGCGCTCCGCGATCGCTGCGGCCGTGTGTTCTGTGCGCGGCCCGACGCTGTTCCGCCGCTCGCCGATCGGGCGGAGCACGTGGCGGCCGGACTGTCGAAAAAAAAAGACTCCTTTTGCTACGCCCCTATTGTAAATCGTCCGACGTTTTTTTCCTCGCGAGACTGAAGGGCCTTTTAATCTCGTCGCGCCCACACGCGTAGGTATACGCACGTGTTCGCTTAGTATATAACGTTTCGGCTACTTTTCTTGCGCGCGCGGACGAGTGCCCACGGAGGTGTGGGAGAGAGAGCTGCTCTTGACGCGGGACACACGCCAGTGACGCTCAGCCGGGAGACGACGAGGGACTCGTTTTCGGAACTTCGAGAGGTTGGTTGATCCCCGGTTATGTAATGTTTGCGGAGGAGTACACCTTCCTTCCTTTCCGACGCTCCTTTTTCTTTGTTAACTTTGATTGATACGGGCCGAGGGTAAAGTTTCTCGCCAATTTCGAAAGGCAGAATAGAACAAGAAGCGTCTTGTTTATTTTTTACCGTGACAAATAAATAAGGATTTTCTTGCTGCAAAATAGTGTTCAATTCGAAGCTAGAGTGTCTTGTTCTTGAGATATATTTTTATTTATGTTACGAAAATAAGTAGTTATTTGTTTATTTATTTTTTGAGAGAATTGAAAGAACAGTGCTTATTGCATCTGCTTATTCAGATTTATATACCTCACTGAATTTTTTTTTCGTTATTTTAAACCACAATGTTTTATAGTCAATCTTTCCGTACCATTCAATAATTGCTTTGAAATATTCAAACGCTTTAATCTAATTATAGAACGTTTTTGCTTGAACCGCAAAAACAGCAACTTCCTACTTGTTACTTATTCAAGCTACATCATTCTCTTACAAAGAATGCAAGCAATCAATATCCCGAAAAAGATCCACTCCCAATCCCACCTCCATCATCTTTCACCTCCAACCCTCCCGTATCAATCCGCGTCCACGAGAGCCCTTCTCGACGATTTTCTACTCCTCCGCGATGATTTTTCAAAAAAATAAAAAAAAAGCACCCGGAGATATCAGAGTTTGTGTGTGTGTGCACAGAGAGGCGCGTCGGCGGCGAGGAGGCGGGTATATATGGGCCGCCGGTGCATCGGGATCAGGGCGGCAGCGGTGCTGAGCGAGGGGCGGCGCGCCGCGTCGGCGACGCCAGGATGACGAGATACGGCCTGGCGAGGCTCGCGCTCTGGCGGACGAGGCGCTCCAACGCTACGCCCGCCGGCAACAACCAGGAGAACAACCCCCTCATGTACGCCGAGCATCTCTGACCTCTCAAGCGCACGCCTCACCGCACGTCGCCGAGCGCGCACTTGGTCCCCCGCCCCGCGCGGGCAGCCCACCCGTCGTCCCCGACTCCACCGCCCCCCTCACACCTCACCTCACCTCCCTAAGCCCCCTTACTTTTTGCCCCCGCGGGCGAGCGATGCGCTGCCGCTTTACATCTCCGCGCCCTCGCGAGCTTGCGCTGCTGGATTTGACTTTGTTTGTTATCTTAAAATATTATTTGTTATCCCGTCCTTATACGAGGCGCTGTTGTTGTTTACTGGGAGGTGGTAAACAAGTGGTGGTATTGTAATTAACGAGAGGTTGTTTATTGCTGTTTTAGTGATGTGTAATTAGAGGGATCGCAATTTTTTCATTAGTTAAATGGTCTATCCATTAAACAAAATACAGGTGATTGTTTAAAAAATTGCTTGTAATTAACAATAATTTTTACTTAAGACTTTTGATTTTGCAATGGTTAGAGGATTCATATTATTATTATTAATTATTGATAAAAAAGGGATTGCAAAATTATTGATTTAAAAATAGTATGTGATTATATGGAAAGAGTAACCTCTCGGCAATTAAGACGTTTTTAGTGGTTTAGTGGTATAAGATGGTTGAATTTGTTCAAACCTCTATTCTTTAATTTGGACTTTCATCATTATTTGTATTTTGTTAAATTTTCTTAACACTATTTGGATTTATTCCAAGTACATTATTTTTCATTTAAAAATTAAAGTTCAATTTATTATAGACTTATCAAAAGAGTAACGTATAATTTATTATTAAATATCTTACTTGCAAGAAAAAAATTGAGATTTAATTTATAATTGAAATAAATTAAAATTTCATATTTTACATAAAAGTTCAAAGGTCAAAGTGGTGATTAAATTGTCGTCGCCTTTAAAAGTCAAATCCCGCAGAAAAAGCGTCAGCGGGGCAATTTAATTTTTTTCGTTTGAAAAATAGCGATTTGCGAGTTTTGGTTGTTTTTAAGGCGCAACGCTTCTTGTATAATGTTGGCAAAGCAATGATTTTTCCGTCATATACACAGCATTTGAGTTTTGTAAATTACGATACGTTTTATATGCTATGATTTTTCTCGTCTGATAAATAAAGACACCGTAAATACACCTCATTTATTTTTTATTTTTGAAACACAGAATTTTGGATTTACCCCCTTCACGCTCTCGCTTACTGTGTTGCGCCGCTGTTGACATGTTTTTTACCGATTCTTAGAAAGCTTGGAACTGTAAAATATACGACGAATAAAAGGCAGCATTTTTGCAAAATCGTACTCACAAATGATTGTTAATGCCTCCACACCGACCAGCAGTGCACGGGAAGAAGTGCTCTACTAAAAATTGCAACAGTAAATTTTACTGTCTTCACAGTCTTACATTATTAGAAAAATTACTAAAGTTTCTTTCAAAATTTACTAGAAAACTAATAAATTTTACTACCGTTCTAGTAAATTTTAGTTTATTTTTAGATTAGTCTGGCGAACATTAAAATTGACTATTGCAATTTTTAGCAGAGCTTTTTTTCTCTGCGTGCAAAAGTGAAAAGGAAAAAACCAATTCTTTTTGTTTTCAACATTATCATCCCCGTCGTTTCCATTGGCTCGCAGCGCAATTTTTGCCGAGGATAAACACTTACACCTGCACTCGGTCGAACCAATGGAAACGAGTTTTCCTTTTGACTCGCTTTTTCTCTGCTTCGAGAGCCTTTGGCTGTGAGTGTTGATTTTTATGTGCTTGCACCGAGTAATGTTTGAACATCGCCGATCGATGGAGCGCTGAAAATTTAATCGGCGAGATCCAGAGTGACACATTTTGTACGTCGCTTTCGGTGTACACGCGTAGGACATCCAGCGGATCTTCGCAGGTGTACATAAAATCTCTTTATCTCACTCTACTGTTTGCGACCCGCAGCGAGTACCTTTTACGCATAAAAATAAAGGCACAACACTCGATCATGTTTTTTATAAGTGTACCCCCGATTTTTCTCATATACACAGATCGTAGAGATTTAATTTTTCGTTTCTTTTGTTTTTTATCTGGTATGGGCCTCTGCTTTCGTTACGATATCTTCTGCCTCGACTGACGTCTCAAAAGCCGAAGGTAAATCGACATGCATAAAGTTTCATACCTTATACTTTATTCACCCACTTTCATTTTTTATTTATCGTACATTCGTCATTTTAAAATATCACCTCTACACGCCCCGAGGAATTTACCCAGACCAAGCGAGCCGCTTTAAGAAAAAAGGCAAAGCAATTGAAGAAATAAACCTTACAGTATGTGCATACGTACACGTGCGAGGTATATACCTCCGTGGAAACGCGCGTCATCTGGCCGCAGGGGCGAGCCGGCAAACGTCAAAAATAACAAGCGTCCCGCATAAAAAGCGGAGACCGCATGCGGCTCGCGTGCCCGCTCTGGCCAAGGTGAAGGAAAAAGCGGCGCGATAACGGCCACGGCGAAAAATTAACACGCTCATCTGCGCCCACACTTCGGTGCTACGCGCCCTGGAATTGCACCGCGGGACCTTGCGTGTCGTGCCGCGGGAAAAATCGAAAACCCGGCGACAGATTAGGGGAGGGGGAGGGGGAGTGTAATTGAACGACCGAGACGCGAGATATCGGCTCTCCCGGAGAATTATGGTAATTTCATCGATCTCCGGCGATCTGCGCTGGTGTGGTGATAGTTTCTTTTTTCTCGAGGGTCGCCGAGTGAAAAGAAATAAATGAGAGCTGGTTACTTGTTAATAATTGTTGTTTTTTATGTTTTATGCGTTTTTTATTGTCGGGTGACCTTGAGATAAATAAAAATAATTTTTACTACACAGTACAACTGATAAAGTATTGTTCAGTATAATTTAATTGACGTAATATTATTTTAAAATTTATTTTCAAGTGTTCTAGGAATTTTTGCGCGTGAATCATGAATGAAAATTAATTATAAAATGAATTTTTAACAGTATCATTTATTGATTTAAGAAATTATCTGCACTCAACACTTATTTTAAATTTAAATTTAAGTTATTAACATTTAATGTAGCATTATTATTTAGTGTTTCGATTGAATCTTTTTAATTTTATGATGATAAATAATATTTTGCTTGTACTTTTTATTTGTAAATAAGTACTCATATACAAAAACTTTAGAAAAATTTTTTAATCAATCGATATTTTTCATTTTTTATTCACGCACTAATTTAAAAGTTAATCTAAAGAATTTTTGCCACTACTTTTTCATTAATATTGCACACACTTTTCTTAGTTGGGCTCACTTAGTTAACTGACAATAGTTAAGAAGTAACACAGCGAATTATTTACAAGCAATTCTTTACATTACCGTATTAAAAAAGTTTAAATGCTTGTGTCTACTTCTAAATTGCTTTTTTAAATTATAAAGTCAATACCGATAATCATGCTACTTTCCCTTTAAATGAACCCCTCATCGACCTGTCAAAGTTTATTTATTACCCTATCAACAAAAAAACAAAACAATTTTCACGACACTATCCTTGAAAAATATCACTTCGCAGAGTCGCATTCCCATCCTAAATGTAACGATTTTTGGAATCTTTTTTCAACAATTTTAATGTCTCAGAAAAATAAATACTACTGATCACATGCCGATAAATTCAAAGTGTTAGCACTTTGCGAATTTGACCAAATGACCATTAAGAGATCATTTTTTAGCTATTCTAAAATATTTAAATATTTAATCTACATCCTATCTACTAACAAACGTACCACTTAATGGCTATTTTCAATGAGCATTATTTACTAGTTATAATGTAACTTACTAGACATTAAAAATGTTAATATTTCTATCAGGGAATAGTCAATCTCCTTAAATCTCCTCAAAAAGAAAAAGAAAAAAGAAAGGAAGAGGGATGCCCCCCTTCATCGAAAGCGTTTACCAGCGTCGGCGCGCGAGCCGGAGGTAGCGCCGGCGTCTATTTCGGGGGCGGCTTTCGCTCTCGGCGCTCGCCGAGAATAGCGGGGGCGCAGGTGCCGCGCGAGAGGAGAAGGTCAGAGAGCCGCCAGCTTTCTCGCTCCCGATACGATCAATCAATATTCCGCGACCCCCCGCCGCGAGGGGAGGAGGGAGGGGGCAGGCGTACCTCCGCGAATTCGCCTTCATTCAGCGGGCTGCGCGCCCGACCCAATCTCGACTCTTACTACTGCGAGGCGCGCGGCGCATCGATCGCGGCGGAGGCCGCGGCTCGCGGGGAGCCGCCGATCGCGGCGGAACCATGTCAGCGGCGTCCGAGTGCTGGGCGCGGTGTAACGAGACGACTATACACACTATACACGGGCGCTATAATAAACGGCGTACCCCGCGAGTGCGTGCGCGGGGTCCCTCAGCGGCGAGTACCGTTTTGTCCCTTCGGCTATTTATGCGCGACAATCGATGGGATTAACCGCGGGCCGTGTTATTAAAGATGAACAAGATCTATCTATATATACGTGGTTATGAATAAGTGAGGGAATGAGTCTAAAATAAAAATACGTGTCTTTCACCTAGGCGACAAATGAACGACTTTTGACGTTAGTGTAAGTCGTCGTTCCTGAAGAATAAAAATACGCTTCGATGTTTTATAATTATCACGAAATTGATAAGCACGTTTAAAGGGTTGAAACTAAAAAAACCACATTTTAAAATTTTGTCTAAAGAACATATTTCTTGAGATATTACCAAAAGTTCATTTTTTCATTGGAATTACCGCATAAAATGTGCTTTCCTTCGAAAACTTCCAAATGATCTACTTTCCTTTGCAGCAAAACGCTTAAAAATGATTTTTCTCTCGAAAAATCTCACGGGAATTTCTTTTCTTCGTGGCGGATTTGAATTGTGATACTTTTCATTGCCAAAAATCTGAAATGTGCTTTAATTCTTTTGGAAAAAATGAAATGAGCTTTTTATTTTAGAAATGAGCTTTATTCCTTAGAAAAAAAACAAAATGAGTTTTTTTTACATTAAATTCAGTGAAATTATGATACTTCAGTTTACTTGTTCAAGGAAGGATATTTTTTGTGGATTCGATGGAGGACTTTTCAGTCAAAATAGGATGTTGTTCGTGTTACATTGGATAGTGCGCTCGGATGTTGTAATTGAATCATTTCGCTTGGGCTGCCGGCTGAAGCTAACTATCCCCGACGCGCTTGGAATGGCACCGTTTGAACAAATCGCGAGCTTGAGGCCAATTAGATGTAGGATAATGCGCTTTACGTGTTAATATCTTTATGAGTCTTTATACTGGCGAGACCTTGAAATTTTCTCGACAACGACAAGATCGCCTCTAAAGCGAAAAAGTTTTAATGCCACCGAGCAATATAGCTCTCTGCCTTATGCAACGGCAACTTTTCTAATTGCCAGTTGTTTACGTAGATCTCGCCTCCCGTAGAATAGGCTAAACCGTCCTCTTCTTTTTTCTGTATTTAAAGTGCCTTAATTTGTTAACAAGGTGTACATACTTAAGAAAACAATCATTATTTAATTCTAAGGAGAACTAAACTAGGCGATCTTGACGAATCAGTGTAAGAGTCGAGATCGCCTAGATTCATTTCGTATACTTACTTATATTATTGTATCATTTCTACACACAATTTTTGGAAAAGTCAACGATTAACTACAAAGATTAAGTCATAAAACTACTCCAAAATTTATTTTCTATATTACACATACATTTCAGTACATTGGACCTTTTTAAGTGAAAAGACAAAAAAGAATACCATTTTTTTATCAAGAAGAATACAATTTGACTTAAAAAGGTACTCTCGATAATCACAGTAATAGTAGGGGGTTAATAAAGTAAACATTTTACACCGCTGAAACACGAAAAAAAATCAGAGATAATTGAGAAGCAAGTAGAGCGAGTCAATAAACTTCGCGAGCGAGTCGCGGGCGTGCACTTCGCGAAGGCGTGCACAAAACGGCGCTCACCGGGTAAGTAAAAAGCCGAGAGCGAGCACGACGGGGGAAGAAAAGAGATAGAGACGCTAAATTATGAATCCGAAACTAACAGCGCCGCGGCGTCAGCTGATGGAAATCAATAAAGCGGCTCGCCGCACGCGAGTACTCGTGCACTCGGCTCGGTGTAACAGCCCTTTTGCTTGCGCGCATGAAAATAGGCAAAAATATGCATTTTTCGAGTGGCCAGTAGACACGTAGGAGGGAAGAATTTTCTGTTCCCTTTTTTATTAGAATTTTAGTTTTTTTCGAACTTCAATGATAGGTGGTAGATAGTCGATCGATCGTCTTGAGGTTCGAGTGACTTCGATTAATCGCAGATTGTGTGCGGCAATAAATTTTCATAAAAACTGTAAAAGAAAATGAACGGTGAAATATTTTTCGCTCGAAAATAGATAATCTTCATTTTTAACGAAACAAAAACTTTTCAGAGCTATAGAAACATTGTATCGTTAGAGTAGATAGGTAGTTATTAAAATCGTGCAAGGGTTAAAGGCACTATGACGCAGGTTAAGCTCGCGTAATAATAGGCTGTCTTGAAACTTTTTTAACGTAATCGCAAAAAATGCGAACAATTGTATAACAACCTGCGAACAAAGCATTATTCCGCAACTATAGTAAACACAGCTTTTCTATTCACATTTATTTCGAACGATAATTTTGAATAGAGTGTGATTTTTGATTTTTTTATTATTACACATTTACATCACCGCGACCTTCTGTGCAGAAAGCAAGCGGGGAGGTGGTAGATTTCGTTCGATGTAACTTTATTTACCCAGCGGTCCGACATCGCGCGCGGGAGAAGCCAAGGCCGCGCGCGGGCTTCAAGGGAACACCGTACACAGCTGCCGCGAAAACTCGGTCGAAGGGGCAGAGGAGCTTTTTTCCCCTCTCTTTTCTTCGCGGCGTCAGTGCCAGCCGCGTTTCGGGCCGACGTGTGCACTCCGGAAATGTAAATTTATTGACCACTTCTACGTTAATACCGTGGATCCTTTGGATGGGATGATTTTGTCTTTCATACGGTTTTTCCTTTTTAATAGGACGTAAAGGGGGTCGTTCAGCTTTCCATCTCGAAAAGTAGCTTGCGTTTCATAAGTTTCTTAGAAAAGTATACTGATACTGCAGTTTTTAGTTAAACCTATAAGTTTATTAGTGTTACGTAATTCTGCCGGATGATATATTATATAACGTGAATGTAGTAGTATCATTTGTGTGATTCAACGATCATATTTTATGAAATAATTCAACTAACAAAATGAAAAATCGTAAACACCGGTAACTGTGTATAAAGTGTATAGGTATGGATTCCCCTTCATAAGAAAGAAACTGTTGTGTAACGCTGCTGGCGTTGGCAATTCACGATGCATTGATTGAAAAATGATCAATAACAACAAAGTATTGACACAGTTAGAAATATAATAAACTTGCGTTTATCATGAAACGTATTAAAGCTTTCGTATTTCTTACAAAATAAATAACCGTCCTTTATATAAAGCAATATTAATTACCTTACAAAAATAAAAGCAATATTTCTCCTCATTTTAGCTGCATCAAAGTCTTTGATTTGATATACCTACCAACAGTATTATTATTCCATACCTTCATTCATGATCAGAATTATTTGATCAGTGCCTAACGAGCTCACAATATCGCATAATTATCCTCATAACTTCAACAAAACCGACCCTCGACGCTGTCTCCTCCCCTAACTCGAAGCTATCCAAGTCTCTCGACTCCCCCAACTCAAGTCTTCCCAATCCGGGACAAAGCCAGATCCGAAACCCTCCCTTTTTTCCCTGAACCCGCAGGAGTACATTCTGGGGGAAAAGTTCGCGCCGATAATCCCCGCGCGTTAATCCAATTTCGGCGAACGGAAATTTCCCGCCGAGAGAGAGTCCGGTCCAGTTCGGCAGTTGAAGGACTCTTCGGAGGGTAGGGGGGCGCGCAGCCGCTCTCGAGGCCCCTGACTCCGCCGTCTTGTCCGCCGGGCCGATCGGCCACTCTCCACGCGCAACCATTTCCCTCTTCTTCCAAATCGCAATCTAATCGGCCGTAATTCGTGGCGCGCACGTCGGCGGATCAAGCGCTCGAGCGAGCCACAATAGAAACTCCCGTTAATTGAAGAGAAAGAGGTGCGCGGGGGGGAGAAACTGCACTTCGCTCGATGGCCGTGGCGAAACTTCGTAATGGAGTTATCGGCGTTCGCGGGGTGCACGTACACGCGGGGCGAACGCTTCCTCCCCGATTTAAAAGAGAAAATAAGGGGGGCATCGCGCGGGATTCCCGTGGCTCGACCGGCTGTTCTCTCTCGGGGCGCGGGATCGATCGGCGAGGCCCGCGAGTCGGGATCTCCAATTTGTAACTCGCGCGCGGCACGGGACCCGGCGGCGGCGGCGGCAACGGCGCGCTTCGTATTGATCTCGCTTCGCCTTGCAACACCACCCACCCACGTCTCGCTTCCCCGAAAATGCACTTTCTCGCTGACCCCGACGCCGCGCGAGACCGGAAATATTTTCGCACCTCCGGCTGCTGCCGCGTCCCGGCGCTGCTCCACTTCGAACTGCCGGGGAACTGCGTTGCTCGCTTCCTCGGGGCTTACGTTTCCACGCGCTTACGTGTTCTTTTCGTCGAAGTGGTAATCGTAAAGTTAGCGATGTTTATCGATTATTTCTAAACAAACAAATGTTTTATTTTTTGGTTCTTAGGAAAGAAGCTTTTCCTTTTAACGTAGCTGCAAGAGAATAGTGTACCCTTTAAATTTTAATTTGTGAAACTTGATGTCTATAGGGATGATGCATTAGGGTATTATTTGTAAAACTAATCCTATTATAAAAAGAACACCACGAATTATATTATTTTTATTCCAAGTGCAGTCAATTAGACCGCTTTAAAATATTTTTGTTTGATTGAGATCTACTTACTAGCTTCCTTTACTTTACCATAGGCTGTCAGAATGTATAGATTGTTTGACTTACTCTAACTCCGTTTTAGATATCGTGCACTTTTGGCAAATTTAATCTAGAAATATTTAATAACTGCATTACGTTATTTTTTTTTAAATTAATTCATATTTTACTCATCATCATTGTTATGAAATTATTTGATATTACAATTCTATAAAGCAAATTATTCCTTATTAATGTTTTTAATAACATACCTTTATAATGAAAAAAAACGTTACCCATTCAGATTCCCCTGAGGTCAGCTATGAAATTTCATTGCAGCCATTTGAACTGTTGACTATTGCAATACTTTTTTGCCCTGTAAAAGAAAAAAAAGGCATTGGTACCGATAACGTTATCGGAAACCGCACATCCTACAACCATTCGTGGAAGATGGAATATCGCCTTGGGTCGTACAAGGCCGTAAAACAGCCGTAAAAGAATAAAAAATCAAGGTTCGAATATTTTAAACCAATTCTTAGAAATTCATGGAAGAATCTTCCGCGGCATAAAGTTCATTAACTTTTCAAGCCCTCGCAGCAACAATAAAGGCTGAGCAGTCAATTTTTGTGTACGAGTCTAACTCCGAAGCTTACACAATTCAATCGTAAAATTTTTTATGAATTTCATTCGGATAAAAAGGCGGAAAAGTTTATGCTATCCAGACTCTTGAACTCAGTTACGGTAGTTATAACTGTGAGTTAAAAATACGACTCACTCGACTTTCCGATAAAACGAAGGATTTTTGAACACTTTCGAAGGTATCAAGCATATCTAATATAAAAGTTTTCTGAAATTTTTCACTTACGATAAATTCATAGTTTCATCTCTACCCGTCGCAGTTCGCTCCTAAAGAAACTAGCGATTCGCAATTTTCTCCAATCCACTCGCGTTTGTTTATAACACAAGTTTTTTTATTTCCGCTTTACAAAACATAAAATTCGAGGCTATTGCGCTGCACGCGTGCGGACACACCTGCGTATTGCCTAATTTTTCATTGAAATTCGCGCCGAACTTTTTTTATCGCAAAAAAATTTTCGGCCCGGCTGCAGTAAAAAAAGGTCGACCGGCGAAGAGTGATAAAAAAAAGTCAACTCGGCGACTGCATCGATTTTACGCGCGATAGCGAAGATAGAAAGGCACGCGACTATAGACCCCGGGGCAATGTCAATCCCGCGATAAAATTAATTTACGGCGCGAGCTTGCACGACTACCGATGCGACGCCGATATTATACATACCTCCGTGCATAGCCGAGGGATGCATAACTGCTTAGGAGCTCGCTCGGGACTTGTTGTCGCTCGTCGCTCACGTAGCACAAAAAGTTCAGCATTTAGTCTGCGTTCCTACAATGAATTCAACGAAATGATCATTAGTAAAATGAAAATTTTTTTTTGTACTCGAATTGTTACTTATAAAAAGATGTATTTTTATATCTGCGAGTATAATTGATGATAAATGCATTGTAGTTTATTAAAAAATAACGTTTTACTCTATAAATAAATGCCATTAAATGTCGATTTGTACATACCCTTACTAAATTATGAAATATGTACAGCATTCAAAATTTATTGTTTTTATGTCTAAAAGAAATATACATTTTTCCTTATAACAATTGATCGCAGTTTATTATCAACAAATAAAGTAAATATCTATAAATTTCGATTATAACTTAATTATTGTAATTACTAGGTGCAACTCTCCATAAAACTAAAAATAGCTCCTTTAGTTAAGACATTATTCAAAATATGGCGCGGTACTAATTTTTTAACGAAAGCAAGATAAGATGCATAGTTTCAACGGGAAACTCCAATGCGAAATTAGAAATGCTAATATTTTAGCGAGCACGTCGTTATCCGCGTATACACCCCCGCGGCGCTACAACAAAGTAGTAAAAAGACGACGCTGCAGGTGTTTTAATGAGCGGGTGTAAAGCAAGCCGTGCATCATCGTATACCAAAGAAGCGCGGCGAACGAACGTAAAAGCGAGCTTTAAACCGAAATTCGCCGCGCGCGTGCCTTTCCCCCAAAGTAGCGCATATCCCGCGAAAAATTGAATAAACATCGCACGCCCGATTATAATCGAATCTCGTCTCTCGCGTCCATCGCCGGCGAAACGAGACAAATAACCGATAAATCCGTCGCGCTTTTTCCGCGCGAAAAATCGACGCGCCAGCCCCGAAAGTATCGCCGCTTAATGGGCTTATAATCGAATTTTTCGGCCCGGCGACGAATTTATTAATGCGACGGGCCGTCGCGTGCCGAGCGGGTGCGTGCGTGCGCCTGGCAGATTGGAGGTTCGTTAGGCGGTGAGCCGCGCGTGAAAGGTAAACGCGCCGCGCATGAATAATAACGCCCGGCCGCGCGCGCGACGGGATATCGCGCGAAAATATTGGATCAATCCGTGGCCCTCGCGGTTAATTAAAGCAGCCCGCGGTGCACTTTGGCTTGTATACGTAACGATTAAGCGAAATTTCGCGGTGGAACTCGGCTACTTTATCCGCGATTTGTTAAGGTATTGTTATTGTTGCGATTTTTTCTTTGTTTTTGTGGGGTTAATTATTTAGTGAAAAGTTGCCGATAATTATTGGATATTTATTACCTCGAAGCTGGATTTTAATGTGTAATTATCTGTGTGATAATTTGAAATATGGTGATTTAAATGGCTAAAATTTTATAATTTTGAATATTAAAATACTTGGAATATTTGAAATTTTCATTGATTTAATAGACTGTGAATTGTTAATTATTAAATTTTATCAACCCCATTGATTAGATTTCAAATTAATTCTTTGGAACTTCAAAAAATTAAAATTTTATTATGATATAAAAGATTAATAGTATTAAAAGTGAAAAATCAACTGGCACAGAAGATCAATTCACTTAGTAATTTTTTCTCATCAAAATATTTGAATATCATTCATAAACAATAGAGGCACGTATAAACTGTACAGATCGTACTGATGCATACAAAAGTGAGTATTTCTTGTTTCAATAGATCGCGAATTCATTATTATTAAGAAATTTCTAAAAATCAGAAGTTAAAAGATTTCAAAATTCGGAAAATTTACTCGAATCAATTTAATATCACTTACTGTAATAAAAGATTGGAATATAATACTTAAATGCATATTGAAGTAAAATATATATAATACAGTTTTGGGTACTACACAGAACGTATAATAAAAGAATACCAAAGGACAAAAATCCAAAACGGATTCGAATGCTTCTGCAATAAAATGTCCCTCTTCCAAATTGCGAAGCAAAATCTCCCGCAATACCTATAGCACGTACACGACGACCCTCATATCGAATAAACATATTGCATTATGTTGCAATAAAAGTAAGCATCGCCGGGACCACCTACACGGAATCCCGAATCGGATTCCTCCATAATTAAATGTAGATTGAACGGAATACCCATCGGTCCCGCTCGACCGTACACCAGAACTGCTCGGCTCTCTCGCCTCGGGCCGACAAATACCACCTAAGATTGATACTCCCCCTACATCAGTCTCCCGCGATCCATCCCCTCGGATCCCCCGGATAAACGCCGGTTCGCACTCGGGGATGATCGCCGTCATAACGCGGCTACTTACCACCCCTCCGAGCATCAATATTCAGTACAAGACAAAAAGAAATCGATCGACCCATCGCTCCTAATTGGAGAATCGAGTTCCGGCCCCCTCGGCGAAACAAAAAAGGCGCGAAGCAAACCGCGAAAAAGATGAAAAGGACCTATAGAGACAGACGGCGAGGGGGGAGGCGAGCGGTGCGGTTATGTGATCCACTGACCTACATTCGGTGTGCCGCGTGCACTTGCACGTACGGGTAGAGGGCGCGAGCGCGTGGATTTAGAGCGGGCATCTGTCCAATCGATAGCTAGATTTCGCCGTTTACACACCAGTCGCCGGTGTGCTGCTGCCTTCCTGTCTCGTGCACCCCCTTCCCCCGCCGGATGCTGCGCCGAGGGGTGTAAGCCAGTTTGCCGCGGGGGTAATCCCTCTCGCACCGGTTGAAGCGCGACTGCAAGCTCGCGGCCGGTGCCTTTATTCGCCGCGCCGGACCGGGCGATTTTCATTGATCTCCGAGAGTTTACTCGGCTCGTCTTGATTGGAGCCGGCATTACGGGGGCTTTTCCGGAAAGTCATTTTTGACGCCGCGGTGCTTTTCATTAGCTTCTTGTGTGACTGTTTAGCGCGAGCGGTCGTGGGTTCTTGATTTTATTTCGTCTGGGTTTGAGCTTTGTATGTGGAGGAATAGAGCTTACTAAAAGTATTTTAGTGCTTTCTCAGATTTTCATTATTGGAAGAATTGCAATTGTTTCTTGTATAACATTTTTATTAGCACTGTAAGAAATTTTCTAAAGTCAACCTTTTTAATTAGAAATTCGTATCGTTATTTTCTAGAATGGATGAGCTTTTTTAAATCTGAAGATTTGCTTAAAAGCTTTTTTATCTCACAATTCAAGTGATACATTTGCAATTGTAAAGGCAACTAGCTATAAAAGGCCATCAGTAAAGAATTAAAAAATTCAAATTATTTCGACATTAAAAGATTTAAGCTCAATCTGATTGTGAACAGCTAGTAGTTACTTAGCTAATCTTTCATCTATATACAAAAAATATAATAAAAAAACACTTTTCTAATACCATTTTTAAAATAATACAGCGATAAATCTGAATACCAATAAATCTAGCAGAAAAAATATAAATTATGGCATATCACGATTTGTCTTACACCAGCCGTCTTTTACTACTTCCCCGTATCCATTCCCTCTATAACGAATCATCTCTATTACGCTTTCAATTCCTCGCCGCGTTCGAGTCTCTTTTCCCGTTAACTTGTCATAACTCATTTTTTCTTTGAAGAAATCACATCGGTTACTTCCTTTAATCCTCAAAGCCGCGCCGCCACTATCGCCGTAACAGCCTGAACAAATAGACGATACACTCTCGTACCAACAAGTTACGTATCGCCGACGTATCGCGGCGACTGGTCTCGCTTCATCCGGCGAGCGTGCGTTTAACGAACTTGGTAATTAAATCACGCGACACCCGTTGCACGAGCTGCAACTCGATTATAGAGCGTCTAGCTCGCGGGGATCGATGCGCACCTCGCGAGCATCGCCCGGTACTCGCGAAAGGGTCCGCCCGAAAAAAGGTTCGGAACTAAAAAAAGAACAAGATGAAGAAGTCGGAGTACCTTCCGGGCGCATCGATCGCCGGGAGAAATTCCTGGGATGCCCATTATCCCGGCGAAATTGTTTTTGAAATTGCTTTTTAGAAAATCCATCCTCCCGCGGTCGGCTATCATTTTTCCCCGGGATATTATTAAGCCGGATAATTCGATTTGCCTTGGTGGCCCGCACGTCGTTACGGGGGCAGCCCGGATTTTACGAATAATCACGCCGGATACCGGATGCCGGAATTCGACGGAATTTCCCTCCCGCCGGGATTCGAGTGTCAACGGGGAGGGGGAGGGGTGTAATGATGATGATGCGGTTCCCCATTGTCATTTGTCGGATTCCAGGATTCATCCGACTTTTATCGTTGTGTGTGTGTTTTTCGAAAAATCGATCCGCGTGGATTGATTTTGAAGTTTTCCGTGGGAAAAGCATTAATCTCGATTTCCGGTTTTTAATCAGCGAAGACATAAAAGAACAATGACTTCTTTGAAGTAGTTTCGTGAGGATTCAGTTAATGAATTTTCTGATTAAAATTCACGATCCATAGAAAAACTTTCTTGTGAAGTCGGGAGATGGATACCTATATTTCAGCAGAGTTCGCGAGATGAAACATTGCAAAATTATTTAGTAATTTAATTTTCATACTTTTATTAACTCATTTTCGCCATTGTCTTTTACGAAGAATAAAAAAATTTTAAGATATTTTCCTTTATTGTAAAGTATGAAGTGAATACAAGTAGAAAATTAAATTAAAAAACTTTCTCTACTTGTTAAAGTTTATTAAAGTTTATGTGCATTAAGATAAAATTAAATTTCACGACTTAAGGATTAAAATATATAGTCAGTAATTATGTGCATTATCTAAGAAGACGAAAATCATTTAAGAAAATATTTATATGTAAAGAGATTAAAATGGAGAATTGAGTTAAGAAGACGTTGAAATCTTCCTAAATTTTATAAACAACTTATGAATAAATAGAAATTAGATATTCGATGAAATAAATAAAATATAAATTTAGGGAAGAGCACAGCGGGCCACGCTTACGATTTTTTAGAGGCGTATTGCTGGCCACCTTATCACGTAGATTTGATCGTACCAATTATACGTTAAGTTTAGGGGTTGTAGATCAAATTTGAATGAACAAGTGGCCCAATATTGCTCTAAAAAATTGTGCAAATATATTTTGCCATATCAGATTGAAAGCATAATATAACCTTCTATAGCTATCACTGTCTATATTCATGGTATCATCAGCTGAATTAGAACGATGAAATAAGTTTAATACTTACTTAACGAGAGAAAGAAGTTTATCTTCGAATTTTAATAGCCCCTCTAAATTTAAAACAATCTTTAAATTTCAATTGTTCTTCCTACTAAAAAAATCTCTTATCTAAATGTGACGTACGAAAATCAAACAGCTTACGACCGAATGATTTGAATGCGCGTACAAGACGCACGGTACAGGTACGTACAAAGTAGTCTCGAGGTGAAAGAAAAAGCTCGATCGAGTCACGTGGCGGCCGGGAAGGCGCGCGGGGTTGGCGCGGATCGAAAGTTCAAAGCTTGCGCGCGCGAAGCTTACCTTCGCCGGTAAAGCAGGGAGCCCGGCGAGCGGCCGTACACCGCCATCTTGGTGCTCACTGTCGCAACAGTTGGGAGTCAGCTGGGTAATGGGTATACCCCCGCGACCGGTCGATCGCCGCTGGGCTTGCACTTCGCGCGTCAATACGCTTCCGCGCTATGCTCCTTTTCTCGAATCGATGAATTTTTTAATTCGTTCGCTTCAGTGTCAAAATCTACTCGTCAATCTTTTCGAAATTTTCAATTAATGTTACGTCATTTGAACTTTTTCAGAGAAGATTTTTTTCTTAATTGTTTAATTATTGTTTAACGCAACGTTTAAATTTGGTAATAGATAATAATTGTGCTGGTGTTTTGCGTAATATCGAATTAGTATTGTGATTGTTGAACTTTTGCAGACAGGATTTGACTTAATTGTTTAATGGAATGTTTAATTTTAGCAATAAATAATAATTGCGCTTTAATCTAAACAGTTCGTATTTCACAATTCTAGAAATTCTATAATTGAAATTCGGTAATGCGGTTCTATTAACTAATTAAAAGCTAACAGGATTGAATTAGCGTTTTTATTGTAAAGTCAATACGAGCTGAAATTCATATTACTGTTTAAATTGTTCCTCGTTATACGAGATCAAAATCGATTCTTGTGCACAAGTTTAAAATATAAAATATGTAGAGTCCAGTTTTTATTAGCTGATTTTTTTTAGAGAACTAATAAATTCAAGATTTTTATATAATTTACCCAAAATTTACTACATTTTATTCTTAATTTTAATAAGAAATGTGAATATGAAACTTTAATATTAATTTACTTTATAGTGAATTGCATCAACTTAACAATAAAAGTAGTAACTGAAAAATATAGGTTCCTTTTTATAACATAAATACTTAACAATCTTTACATGATGTACGAATCTTGTTCACTGTATTAGATAATATCTAAATTCATAGAATACAATCCCTTAAAAGTAGCCTTGCATGAAAGCCACGATGCGGGTCAAAGGGTGAAAGGGTAGCTGACCTGGTTTCTGTCGATTCAAAAAAATTCAAAGGAATATTGAATTTCAAATGTTCATGCATCCTTTAACATAATTGAACTATTTAAAATTAGTCTTGTCAACCTTAACAATTTGAGGCTGAAATAAATAAACAAACAGAACCAATTTTTAAATTTTCTAATTCATTTAAGGAAGTATATATTATATTTCAGAAAAATGACCAATCATAATTTATCTTTTAGCATAGCATAGAGGAAGAGTCTTTATATCGTGACACAATGCAATGAATAATTCTACATAATATTTAATTATACTATAAATTATAAAGATTGACATAATATAAACATCATTGCATAAGGTAAAAGATTAATTAAATGTATTAGTAATCATAACACATTAAATAATTAAATCTTATTTATTTTATGAATATGTCAATTATGCAAAACAAATATTACGTTAATACGTTTTAATATCATTATAAATTTTAGTGAAAATCGAGAATACTAATATACAATAAAATATGTTAATCTATTAATATCTCTGGTAATTTCATATTAAAGTAAACACTACGCTACACTAGTAAACACTGCACTGGTATTTTCCCTCTTTCATTCAAGCCAAAGTTGATTCATCGCAATCTGTCAAACGTCGATTTGATTAAATAGTTGAAATTCTAATGGTTTTGTAAAGTTTCCCGACGCTGGAGTAAGAATAATGTTTATTATTGATGAATACTGTCAATAGAAGATGCATTCACGTCAAGATATATCTCATAGTTTACGCAGATGCAACTTCCTCGTTGCTTATCAGCCGATATCTTGGAAAAATAAACGTGAAAATATATTTGAGGAAAAAATATACTTTTCTCAATCGTAGAGATAAACTATAAATAGAGAGCCACAAAATATTATATTAGAAACTTGAATTTTAGTGAATACAAATTAACAATTAAAATTGGAAAAATGCACTTGATTATTCGTAAATGTGTAAAGGTAAAGTTAAATTATTTTTCTAAATGGTTGAATTCTTTAAAAATATGATCACCGGATGCGGAAAAATATTTTGTCAATTACAAAAAGTAACAAATTATAAAATTTTACTTACATGAATTGTTACCAACCACAAGATTCATTTAATAGATAAAAAAGTCGGTATGAAGATTTGTAGAAATAAATCCATTGTTAAAAGTTATTGAAGTAATTCTTTGAAATTGGCATTTCCTATCAATTGGAACCTTTTCAAATTTAAATTTCCATGAAAACTATCGCAGCACTACTCAAGAAACTTACTCAAACCGGTTCTGGTCTAATTACTAATTTAACAAATCATACGAGCCACTTTATTAACTGAAAGATCTTTTCCGAATTAAACAAGTCGCAATAACTAACGATCGAGACTACTGACAAGTTCAGAGAGCACCCAATTAAAACTGTATTAAAAAAAAAAACTCGACGCACATTTCTCAAATTTCCATTCAAAAAGCGCGCAGAGAACAAAAAAAAGGTTGCAACGTTGTCCTTTCCCGTCAAGGACAATGAAAATTAAGAAAAATCGAGGCGATCGCCGGACGGAAACGCATCGCTAATTTCGTCGCGGAGCACCTCGGAAAAATGGTGCCCGCCGCGGAAATTAATAAATACCTTCGGAAAAGCACCGCGAATAAAGCGGCGCGCGTGCGAATGGCTCGCATTGTTCGATGAAGTCACTCGCTATTTGCGATTAACGTCCAAACAATGTGGGCTGCACGTGCGCGCCGCCGCTAAAAAAGGAGCTGGCGACGCTGTATTCCGTGCCCCTGGCAGTAAGAAAACGGGGACCCCTTTCTTCCTCGGTCGGGCGTTTTTTAGGGTTTTTCGATTTGGTTTAAATTTCGGGCGTATGAAAATGCGAGCTTTTTGTAAATCGTTGGAGGCGAGGGGACAAAATGTCTCGCGGGATGGAATTGTTTGGGAAAAGAGGGATTGCATTAATAATGTAAAGTTTTATCGACTTGTTAAATATTCATTAAGTGCGTTCTAAAACTTGATTGGTTGAAAGCTTCATTATACGCACTAAGCGGGATTTGGAACATGCACCGAATAGACACTCAACTTGCATTTTTAATTTTCTTTATAATAAATGATCGGGTTTAAATACAAAAATATACTGTGCACATTTTACGTAAATTATTTATTCATTTTCTTAATATATACTCCCAGATTGATAAAATTATCAATATTATAAACACAAATATTTATTTACAACAAAAATAAACGGTAAAATTGAAAATCTGAATAATTCAAACATACGGGATATTAATTTAAAATATTTCATACCTCCGGTATTAATTTTTCTCGCGATTTGCCGCTTATGGAAAACGAATACTTTAAAATAAATTATTATCAGTTGAGCATTGAAAAATGAATCTTCAGATATTCAGACTCTCTTGGGAGCCTAACGAGGCATCCAGGAAATTTTCTTGTCCAGAGACAGAGGTGGGCGAAACCATCAATTCACTTCAGCCCAAAGGAAATCTGCTTTCTTTCGCTTCAAAAATAAAATATACGTCGGCCTCGCGTCATTATTCATAACTGAAGTTCTCGCAGCCCTGTACACGTGTAAAAATCTGATAGTTTTTTGTTCGATATCAAGCTGGAAATTTAAAGGATTGGAGCAGATTTTAAATAAAAAGTATGCCTTTATATATTAAAAAAGGAGAGTCTTATATAAGTCAAGTTTAATGATGCTAAAATATGATTATACTAAAATGCAGTTAAATGATATATGCTGTATATGCTAAATATAAAAAATGATATACATGCTAACAATAAAAATAAAAATTTAAATAAAAATCGAGCTAATAAATTTTAAATGAAGAGTATGTCCGCAATGGAATTCAAATTATGCAAAATTTGTATATTCAACGAGTACTTAGAAAAATGACATGAAATAAAGTTAACGAAGTAAAATGATGATCATGACAGGAAGATTTATTCTATCAAATTGCTCATGCATCGTTTATTGTTAGAATTTGCAAATAAGTGAATTCGCCTAGGTAATCGAGGCTCGCTTATTGTTTGCCGTTCCATTGTGTTACGCGATAAACTTTCAAATTGTTGTCTAAAATGTTGCTGAAAATTATCTCGCGGATAAGTGCGCGGTGACACGACATAATTTCACGATTTGAGATTAGAAAATAAAAAAGAGTACATTTTTTTAAAATGCAAATAACAGGAAATATGACGAACACCGGAATACCCTCCGGACAAAGAAAAAAATAACAACAATCCGCGTGTAATAATGATTTCACAAAATCTCCTTTGTCGAGGTACATTCACTCGGATTGCCAATTACATTATTTAAGATTGAATGCGATGTGAATACGCGAAAATTATTACAAATCGGTTTACCTACCCGCTTCAACTCAAACAAGGTACCTTTTGTACTAAATTTGTAGTATTCAGGACCTGTTAAAATATTAGTAGCTTACAAAAGGTTCGTTTATTGTTTTAATCGAAGAATAAATCTAGATGTGATAAATACAAACGACACCGTTCCACTTACTTGCGATAAATTACGTTTTAATAATCTTTTAAAAATAAATTTCTTATTGGCAAAATTCAATATTTATTAAATAAATTTTGAATGTACTCGGTGACTTCTAAAGCAGCAATTACAATGACACCTGTTAGGTCAACAAAACGAGGGTACGAGTAGAAGAAAGGCGTAATTACTGTATTTATATCACACGAGTTATACCCTTATCCTACGCATACCCTCAAATCAAAATAGTTGGAACTATAGAAGTCTATATAATTCCCATTTACTTAAGCCCGCTGAAATGAAATGTAATGTAAGGCCTTCAGATTTTTTAAAACATTAAGAAACCTAAATTTTTCAATTAATGTTAAGTTTGTTGAAAAAATTTATGGAAGAAAAACAAAAAGATTAGCTTATCCATTAAAAGCTGCGCCAGGCAGGGGAAGGTGTATCCTTCGGAATATGTAAGAGGTAGTATTTGTAAATTTAATTTCTATGTAATATGTACGCAGAATTAATTAATTAATGCAATAGATACTATTCTGTAAACGATTCGATAACGGTTGGTAACGTGAAATCTATACAAAAGGAAAAAGTTACTATTCGATGCATCTTTGAACCAAAGAATACTTCTTTCTGAAAAATAGGACGAGAAAATTTTTCATAAAATTCATAGTTTCATAAAAAAAAATTCAAGAATTTTAATCAATCAAGAGCATTTGATTGCTTTAGAGAGAGGGAAGGAGAGAGACCGATCAGAGTAGGAAGAAGTAAAAAAATAATACCATATTCATTCTTCTACGCTACTTTTCTCTCTTAATCTGAAAATTTGAAATTTTCAGATTAATTCATACTCCATGCGAAAAGCCGTTCATTTCCGCAATACGCCAACTTTTCGCATGTAACAAGTTTCTATTCATATCTTCCAAATTAATTTCATATTTTCAGATTTATTTAGTTCGCAACGCACAAACAAATTTATAATTCAGCCCCCACTGTGCTCACCTATCACCGCGCCAAACTCCGAGTTTCAAACCCCCGCGACCCGCTCGAAGCACCGAAGACTCGTGCAGCGTAGGCGAAGCGCAGGGGTGGCGCGTGCAGCCGCCGCCGCCGGTGACCCGGGCAGGCTCGACCTGGCGACCGCTCGCTCGCGCGGGGGCGCGAAAAGAGACAAAAAGGGAAGGAAAAAAAGGAGCAGCCGCGCGGCGCGCCTGGCGCGCTCGCCCGTACGCTCGCGCGCTATATACGCTTTAAACGGCGAGGCTGCACCTCCCACCGCGAGGCGCGCTCCGCGGCGACGACGACGGCGCGGAGCGCGCCTCGCTCGGCCCCCGAGCCCGCCGCGGCAGTCCTGCGGCCGGCGCGCGCGGCGCTACACTACCCATCGCCGCCCGACCGACTCGGCCCCTCTGCACGACACGACCTATCGTCTGGGCTCGCGAGCGCGCACGCATGACACGACGTCTTCCCCGCGCCCGCCACGACACTTTCGACTGGGAGCCGGCCTCTCTCGCGCCGATACCGATAGCAGCAGCTAATTTGTGCCGTTGGTGTTCAGTTTATTGCGATTTGCTTTTACAAGTTTCGCTCGAGGTTTTTTCAGTCAGTAGTTGGGCTGCTGGCTGATTGAACGGAGCCGGTCGGTGCTAAGCGCGTGGTGCGCCTTTTGAAGTTGCGGCGGATGTGTGGGTTGTGCGAGTGCACGGAGCCGTTAGTTTCTTATCGACGATGCGGTGATTTGATGCGGGGCCTTGTATTTCTTTTTTAATTTTTCTGATGTAGTAAATTTTAAAAAATTCCATTGTGCTGTATGCAATGATAAGTAAATATTAAGTAATCGTTCGATCGTACAGTAAACATTTGCATCTTGTATAGTACAGTAGAAATTTAAAGAAATTAATTGAATCGAACTTAAGACAGGCTCAGTCACTGAAAAATTTTTCTAGTTTTTTTGGCTTCAGTATTTTTTCTAAAAAAGAATGATTTTTTTAATTTTTCACTATTCTACATTATGAGAATAAAATAGTATAATTTAAAACGGTACCATAAAATAGTAACTTTTTTTATTATTTTTTCACTGAAAAAAATATTCATTCAACAAGTAACAAACTAATATATTCATTTATTTAAAGCGACTAGTCATACATATTAATTATGCGCAGTTAATTTACAGCTATTTGCGTTGAATCACATTATGCAAAAAGTGAAATTTCATTACCGCCCGCTAATGGACGCATTTTAACCCGGTCATACAATTTTCCGTAAAATTACTCCATTGAAAAAACAATTTCATTCACAAAAAAAAACAATAATAAAGAAAACAACGAAAATTGCCTTACACCACATCCCGCCCAAACGTGAATTTAAATTACTCTTCGTACTCACGTCACCCGCTCCGTTCTACTTTATCACTTAAAACGAAAAATAGTACACGTAATCCCGAGTGAAATTAAGGAAAGGCGCACCGCGTCGCGGCGAGGGAGGCACGCGAGGCCCATTCGAAAAAAATCGTGAAGGGAAAAACGAAAAATTGCAGAAACGTAACGTTCGAGCCGCCGCGAGTGTGATACCGGCGGTGCAAGTGCAAGCAGCGGACGTCGCGACAGCGGAGTGAACGAGAGGAGCCGAGGAGCCGGCGACCCCGATGAGAAGCGGCGCGATACCGCCGACGAGAGCAGCTTGCCGCCGCTCCCAGCTGTGCTCATAGGTGACGTCTCTTCCCTCCGTTGCTTCGATCTTCTTTCTCTCTCTTTCCCTCCCTATCTCTATCGCCCTGTCACCAGACTGCTTTCGTGAGGGTACGCGTAAACATGCGTGAGGATGAGTTTCGAAGTGGTTATGCGAGTTGGAATTACTAGAGCAGTGAAGTATTTTTTTTTTATATTTTCAGTTTAGAGGTGTATTTTTTAAGTTACAGTAATTATCTGGTAGTTAATTGATGAATGGAGGTTTGGAAATAATTTTAAGAGCTCAGGACAGTGATATCATAATGAGTTTTAGTTAAATCTATATTTAATACTTCTAGGGTATAAATTATTATGATGTTAGTTAAGAATAAATTTTATTTCTTACTTTTTTTGTTAAGTAGAAGTTGTGTTCCGTTAGTATTAACTAACAAGTTAAAGTGGAGATTCATTTTATGTCTATGAATTGTGATATGAATTATAAATGAGTAATCAGTTAAGAATCATACATAATAACAGATTGAAACATTTTTTAAATAAATAATTTCGAATTATTTAAAAACACAATGCAGCGTTGCACTTTATCCGGCAGTAATCTTATTGGAATTCAATAATAAATTAAAAGGCACATACATTTAAATTACAGTGAAATCAAATAGATTCTTCTTTCCTCAATATTTCCATCTGAAATATTTCAAAAGATTAATTAGTGAACGACGCTCGTGAAAGAAAAATGTCGCAACGAATAAAAAATCGTTTTCCACGCGCGCCATTGTATAGAAATGAGTGTCGTTTGAAAAAAAAAATGTTCGAGCGACGTTATTATCTTTCTGAGTAATGTCGTTCCGATTCGTTTTGAAGTATAGCGCGCGTGATTAAAAAATTGAGCTTTGAAGTCACGCGAGCCGCGCGCATCCGCGGACTGGCAATTTTTCCGCTGCGCTCGAGTGATGCACAACTTTGGACGGGCTCCAGCTTTCGACATTCTTACGTCTATCTCAAATTAAATCTCGAACCCACCCTTTCTTCGTACGCTTACCTCGAACGTCCCCCTGTAAGTACATCGTCTTCGAAAATTTGCTCCGCGAGACATTCGCTCGCGAGCTTTCTCCTTCGTTGCAAACTTTCGACCCGGGCGCTGGGAATCTAATTACGGACGGAGAAAAAAATGTGCATGAGAAATAAAGGAGTACAGCGAGCGGCGCGGCGGAGTTTTAAGTTTTCAATCGAAGTCGCTGATTGTGATTGACGCACGGCATTCCGCCGGCGAATTGATTGTTCGCGAGCTCTCGTGATCGGCGAGCAAAAACAAAATCTCGCCGAGGGACACTGCATGCGTTTATTCATCGTCCGATTCGGCGTATCGATACTTTTTTTCTACCGCGAATTCGCCGACGGCCGAGCGAAATGCATAACGAGTTCCGGGTACTGCTTAATTAAGCTCGCGAGCTTTAAAGGACGCAGCGTCGACCAGTACCGGGAATTCGCTGATCCTTCGCTCCACGGCGATCACCTCGCGATCGCGTCAAGTTCTCCGAAATGTTCTCCACGTCTATTCGAGTAAGAAAAGAAATTGAATAGTGAGACCAAACGCGAAGTGGTACCAATAGTGAGACACCTATCTGAAACTGCTCTTTCTAGAATATAGTGAATATGATAACAATATCATAAATATGAGTATTTATTGCATTATTATATATGCAATTAAGCAAAAATTGCATCGATATAAAACGTTTTAAAAATACTGAGGTTTTAAGTATGACAATGAACTATAAATTCTCATCCCTCTAAAGATGAATTAGTAAAAGCTCTAAAATTAGAGAAAAATTCTTAACTAATCAGTAAACAATCAGAAGCTCTTTTCAATAAGTTTTAGTGAACATTTTCTAATTGTAGTAATTTTTCACTAATTCAACTTTATATAGTCAAATAACTCTTTTAGTTGGACACAAGCAATTTGTATTGTCCGAAGATTCGGCTCTGAGCTGTGACCAAATTAACAAATGATATCCAACTCTTATAACACAACATATTATTTTTTGTACATACATTAATAAAATAAGCATATTTAAATTTCTTTGCAAATTAGATTAAAAGTAACAAAACAACTTTCAAATACAAAAAATGTGGAAAAGCTTATTGTACAAAATCAGACGCTTCATTCTACATACGAGGGACTAGGTATCTCTCCACTTAACGCACTGCTCGATAAGCACGGAGAAAATTCGGGAAAACGACGAGAAATCAAGGCGGCCGATTGATAAGCGTCGGCCGGCCGCAGTCGGGGCTCGTTAATTCGATTTGACTGGACGGCGGCTCGGCGCGAGCCGTCCCTCGAGCCGGCCGCTCATTCCTCGGCTCGCGCTGCTCCGGCGCGGATCTCGTCGCCGCGGTGAAATCCGACCTACGCCTCGGCAGTGTTCCCCGCGCGCGCCCAGCGGTGTGTACAACGAAATCGGACGCCGATCGACGAGCTACACCCGGGTCATAGCCGTTCGAGCAACGAGAGGCCTGTCTACTTCGTCCAGCGGGGAGCGTCCGCTAATGTTTGCAGCGAGGACTCCGGCGGCGACCACGTGCTCCCTTTGTTGTTGATTGTGAGTGCTGATCAATCTTTGCGGTGCGCGTCGCCCGCGACTTATTTACCCGATAGCGGGGCTACGCGATTGATTTACGCGTCGGCTACCTTTTCTACGTGGTGATACATATTACAGTGTCGACGGAGTTCACACGGAGATTTGAGATTTACGTGTTGATTTTACTTCGAGTTCCTCGAGTTGTCATGTGGGTGCTCTGTTTTATTAACGATACTTTTCATAGTGGATAGGTACTTGTTAGTGAAAAATGAAAATTACTGATTTATCAGGATATTCTTTTTAGCGAGGTTTGTTCTGGGAAAAGGAAATGTTTACAGTTAAACATTTACTTGAATTCATTATGAAATTTTATTTTCTTCGCTGGTGATTACAAAAATAGGAGGGGAACTGGGGAAATCCTTGGATTTATCGTGCTTGGAAATATAAATAAACATTTTGTTATGTCTGTAATTTAGTTGTGTAACTTTCGATAGTGCTATAAAGTCGCTAATGTTTTTACTTTTTATCACTGACTATTCAATTCTGAAAAATCGTACACCCGGATTGTTTTACTGTTATAAATCGAGTGTTACGTTATTCAACTTTGTTATCTTGCTGCATAATTTGTTTATCAAATAAATTTTTTCCTCGTTAATTCAACGAAATTAAGAGGTTGCTTAATAAACAAAATTTTGAATTGTGCCGCAATTATTAACAAAAATTATCAAAAAATATACAGTTAAATGAGTTTCTGCAATTATGTTTTGACAAAAACTCACATTTTACGAAATATTCAACGTAACTATCATTATTTTAAAAGACTGTAAAGTAAACATTCATTTTTGTAAATTAAACTTCACGTTTCATTATTTTATTGTCCACGCTGTTATGTCAGTGAAATTACCGCTGCCTCCTCACTCCACGTTATTGAATCTGCGACTATTTCCTACTTTTCACTAAACACCCCACCCACAATCTCGTGTAGAGCAATAAAACAAAATATACAATTCAAAATACGCGAACTCATTGCTTCAACATCAGACTCTCGTCTCGAAAACCTGATCCTCTCGAGCTGTTCAATTTCGTGGCGCGTCCCCCGGCAAAAAGCCGCGGCGGTGGCCGGTCCTCGCCGAGCGCCCGCTGCGCTCGCCAGCTAAAAAGGTAAAAAGATTCGCGAGCGAGGGTCTCCCTGCCTCCTTCGCAGCGTGCCGTCCAATATCGGCGTTAAGTGATTAATGGGGCGAAACGTATAGCCGCGAGATAAAGGGCAATCCATTTTAATTTATGAAGGCCGCGGCTAGGTATGCGCGCGCGCCGCCGCCGGCCGAACAGCTGCTCGGCAGTGACCCCCTGACCTTTCAAAGTCGCCCGTCGCCCGCCGCGGAGCCTCGCCGTTGCGCCGGAGGAGGGCGGGATAAAGCTCGACCCGAGCTTTCATCTACTGTGCCCGGGCTTTTTTTCCTCGCGAAATCGGCATGTCGTTCGATTACTCATTAGACTTGTTTACGAATTTTTTTGGTCTATTTTCGAATGTGTCGGCAGCTTTGGGTCGAATTTGATAGGGTAATCTATTTAGGACGTCTTCTTATGTTTTTGAAACATAAGAAGATGTATTTGTTATCAGGGTTGATAAGTTTAAATATTGCGTTGTTGCTAAGTTTTTTAGTTCGTTTTTTTGTATGATTTCGAAAGACACGTTCAGATACACGATGAGAATGCGTTTTTAATTGCCTTGATTAATCGACCATTTAATTTTCGGTTACTCTTATTGAGACTAAATTAAAAACCAAATGAACGAATAAAACAATTTAGAATTAATTAAAACATGCATTGCATTGCAATTCAATAAAACACTCAGAATGATAATAAATAAACGAGAAAAATAATAAAAATTCATTACTAATAAACTAAGCAAGAAGTTCCCAGCACGTAGCAACAAAACGCCGGCAATTTATTCGCAAAAATGCAAAAATTAGCTCCGGGGAAGTTTACGCGTTTACGGCGCAGGCCAGGTAATTGCCGGTTGGGCGCATCTTTCTCCCCTTCTCCGGGTTTTTAAAACACTTTCGGAACGAGCCTGGAGTGGAGTTGGCGTATTAAGATTTTACGATGCTTCTTTTCGCGGTGGGGTGACTTTGTCCTCCGCGAACGTGACGCTCTTTCAAGTCCGTGCGATAGGCTGCCTTTATTTTTTTTCCTCCGCATAAACTGGAATTAATGTTTGTTATTTTTTAAAAAATTTCTCGCTTCTTTTTGTCCACTTTTAGGCTGTTAATTTCCTTTTAGATTGCGTCATGCTTTTAGGCACTGCGTCATTGAACTGAAGAAGAAAAGCAGGTTTCAAACGTTTCTACAATCTAATAAACTATTTGGCACTTCTTTTTCTTGAATAAGTTAACAAATTGAGTATATTATTTCTGAAATAAGTATAAATATTAAGCAAAGTATTCTCTAATTTTTTTTAACATGCTTCGTGAGAGGACCGACAATAAACGAGCCCACTTAAAAAAATTCATCTCGTAATCGAGAAAATTCCGCGAGAGGCGCGTGCAGGCATCCTCGCTCCAAAAGAAACGAGACCGCGATAAAAAAGGGACGATTACGAGGAGGCGGAAGTCAACTGGTTCGCTGATTATCTCCGTATCCGGTGCATTTTTTTCCGTCGCACACGACGCAATTGCATCGACATGTGCAGTTAAACGGGTGCATTTTGCATACCTCTCCGCGCAATCAATATCAATTCATATTTTTTTTTTCCTCCAAGCGATTTTCGGGAAACACACATCCGCCCTAATCCACCCACCCGCGTTGGCACGCGGCACCAGGCGTTGACGCGTGCGGGAAAACGTCGGTCGCATCATCCGCTGCAACCGGCGGAGGCTCGATCGCTGCCCCGCGCTTATGCGCGTCGCGTGCACTCGAGGTGGGGGGCGTAAAAAATTCGAGACGCCGCGAAGTGTGCGCGCCGTCAATAATGAGCGAGCGGCCGCCTGCGTGTTTCTCCTCTCCTCTTTCTTCCTCTTTCGCGCCGGGCTCCCGGCGCTGCAGCCGGACGTAATTGGACGCCGATAAATGCCGAGGAGGCCGAGAGGAAAACTCCGCTCGCTACGCGCGCCTTCCTTCCTTTTTCGAGCTTTTGCTTATTTCGATTTCGGGGGGCTTCGCTTTGTTACTCGCTGCACAGTCCGATTTTCTACGGGTTTTCCCGCTTATAATAATTGCACTTGCGGAAAAAGGGAACTTCCTAGCTTTTTGTACTGCTCTGCGGGGAAAAATTCGATTGTATTTTTTTTTCTTTGATTTTTTTAAGAAACTTTATCACTTGTGATTTTTATATTAAGAAAAATAAAGTAAAAAATATTACTATTATGTATACTGTAGTCTAGTGACGGAGCGTCGTAGTATAAGACTAACGTATGTAACGACATACAGTTTATAGTAACAAATATCGCATATATTATTATAAATATATGCGGAATTTTAACAAATGAAAACAATAACACATATTACAAATTTGTTTTGAACCTTGTATGATCAAGTAGGTCGCTTTATTAATAGAAACATAATAATTTTAAAGGATCACTTTTCTCATCGAATACTTTGTTAGAAAAGCTTTTTTTACATCAATGAAATTTTCCGCGTTAGCATTTTAAAAAGAAAAAACTCATCTTAAAGGTACTCGAAAATAATTGAGGTTTGACTAACCGCATTCATACGTCGGTGAAGTGGTCGCCTGTGGTACAGCCAATCGTTTCTTTTTTACCTGTTTAAACCAGGCTTTTTCAATCTCCGCGTTTTCTAACCATCGGTCCGTGAAGTCTTCGAAGACGACCGCCGAAGCTGCGCGTAAATAAACGAACAAGGCCGCATCTCATCCAGAAAACACAGCGGCTCGATTTCCTCCGCGCGCACGCCGATCGCTTCGTTTCTTTCTTATACAGTCGCCGATGCCGCTGCCTGTAAACACTTTAAAACGCGATAGCGCGACCTTACGTAATTCGCCTCGACACATCCTACACACGAGCACCGGGAAGAAATCGCTCGCGCGCCGTTTAAACGAGCGCCCGGGAATTCAATCGCGCGTACGCGCGCGAAATGTTTATCGAAAAATTTCAGTCGTCACCCGTCGGTGATCGATGTCCTAGCGCCTACGCGATTTCCACGTCCCGCCTTGAGCGGGATAGCCTCGAGAGTTTTTTTTTCTCCTCCTCTCGCTTTTTCCCTCCTTTGCATACGGATCGTCGCGCGAGTTTCCCCGGGGCCGGCGTCCTCTCCTCGAGGCTCGCGGATCGCCAGATGGCACGCGGGGAGGAACGCAAAATTGCGGAGCGCGCGCGCGCGCGGGGAAGTCAAGGTCGGACCTTCCCCCGTGACACACCGGGCACACCTACGGGTACACGCGCCTACGTATGCACGTGCATACGAGAGGAGCGCGCGCGCACCGCCGTCCATCCAGCGGCGCGTTCGGCTCTTCCGCGACTCGCTATTTTTAGCCCGGCAGCGAACTCGCGTCCCGCTTCTTTCGCGAGGCTCGATTTTATAGTATTTCCCCGGGGGTGATTCTGACGACCGGTTTTTTTATCTTTCTCTGGCGCTCTCTTTCTCGATCTTTATCTCTCGTAGTCTCTCACGATGACACGATTTCATTTGGTGCAATAGTAATGTAATCCTTGACCAATGTGTTGGACACCGTCAAATTTTGTATTTATTTATATAAGTTTTTTTATAAGTTATATTTAAATTCGCGATAAATCGGCTACAATTAAATTTCACTTTTATTCTAAAGTTAATTCTAAATTAAGTATATACAATAAACAACTATTCTATTCTATTCTAGTGTAGGGAGTATGAATCTATAGTCTTAAGTCAAAATTTGACTCCACTTCACTCTAGCCGATTTAGCGCGTTACTAATTTACTTTTTGCATTTACAATTTTTATTGCATTTCAATTTTATCATTTAGACGAACAAAGACGAACATCTCTATATCTATATCTATCTCTCGTTCGCTTTCTATCTCCATCTCTCTTTCTCTACTACACACACTCGACTTTTTTTCGCACCAGGTAGTTTGATTGAGTTATGATGACTTCCTGGCGGAGCATCGCCGCGCTCGATTGCCGTTCGAGCTAATTCCGCGTGGTTTTGGAATACATAAATTTTGATGAGCGCGAGCTCCGGTGTTTTTTTTTGTTCGTTCGCTTTCGTACGCGCAAGAATTAAAGTAAGCGCGCAGGAGGGCTGTGAAATGCTAATTTAATCAACAACTTTGAGGGGGGGGGGATTAATTAAATTTACATATTGATTGATCGAAGGGAGAAGGGGGGAAAGAGGAACGGGAGCGTTTAATTGGAATGTTTTTCGCGGCGATTTTTGCGCGGGGGAGGAATTAAAATCGCCGAAGGAGGAGGGTCCCGGGAGAGGCTTAGGTATATAGGGTTATATCGATCGGGTGCCCCGTCCAGAGGGGCGCCTCTCGATATCGACGCCGGGCGCTTGATAAATAGAGAAGTCGCATTACAGCGGCTATTCCGGCGGGGGCATTACGCACGCTGCACGGACAGCTAAGAGCTGCTCGTCCCCGAGCGCATCTCGAATTCGAAGGAAAAATTCTCGGCTAAATAATGCGCATCGAAGATTTAGCCTTCGCTTTAATCCGCCGAGCGTCCTATTCGTGCGTTGATAAATAACCGCGAGGCGAGCTCGAATTTACGTCGCGGCAAAAGGGCCACCTCGAGGTATCATAAGCAGTGCTCCGGGGTAAGAAGTCGTTCGCAATCGCGGCTGAAAGTGAGCGTGAAAGATCGACGGAGCGTCGCGAAAGCGACCCCCGGAGGCGGCGATCGATCCGCGCCCCGCTTTACATATATTTATCTCGACGCCAGGGCGACGATATTCTCGTTACTTTCTTCGAAATCGCGCGGATTTTTCGACGAGGCTGTAATACTTTCTCCCGAAGAAACCTACGTCTCACCCTTTGACTCTCGTTTCCTGTGCGCGCGATTCGATCGCGAGCGAAATACGCGCTTTTTTGTCCCGGGGTAAAAAGAAGGAAGAGCGACGTTTTTTGTCGGGTCCAGCTCGACAAAGAGTCGGGACTCGGGCTAAACTGGAAAAACGAGGTGGAAAAAAAAGCGGCGAAAAATCGTTATGCAGGCCAGAGACGGAGGAGCGGCAGCTTTTTTCGCACATACGCGGCGGAATGTCCGCGGGCCGCGCGCGTAATTCCTCCCCGCTTTTTTCCATTCATCTCTAATTCGCCGCTTTTTTTATTGACTCTTCGACGAGCGAGTCCAGCTCGACCTCCAGGCGGTCCGCTTGTTGGCCAATCGCTGTTTTTTCACGGGTACAGCCGTGTGTCTACTTTGACTTTTCATTTTGTCGGAGTTGACAATTATGAAAGCGACTAATATTTTTAATTTAACTTTTTGATTGGAGTGGAAATCTATTTGATTGTACTGAGTGGGCAATTAATCTAGATAAAAAATTTGATATTAGTAATTTATAACGAAATTATTGATCAATCTATTAGTTCTTTAATAGTTTATACTGCTAATAATTTCATGTAATGGTGTGAGGATGTCATAATAAATCGAAGTGCAAAATTAATACGCGATAAAACTTTACTTTTATTATTTATAATCAAATGTTAAATTTTTTTACGTACTACTAATTTTAAAATTGAAATATTTCCCCCTCTGCTTTTATTTTGCTTTGTTAATACTTTGTGTTTTTTCGCATCGGCTTAAAAAAACATTTTATACAGACTCGTAAAAATTTACGGATCAGAGGTGTGATACTCTTATCGTTACTTTTTAAATTTTTTAGCCTTAAAAATATATTTTTTTTACTGTTTCTTTTACTTTTACAAACAGTTACAGTTTTATTTTTGCGGCTTTATTCCCTTTTGTAAATACCGTTTATTTAACTGGAATAAAATAAAATCCATCACTCGTATACAAACAAACAAAATCATTTTACGCTATCAATATTTTAAGAACTAAAGCAACAAAAATTTATTATCCAATAGGCAAGCGTAAAAACTCAATCGTAAAAAAGTACCCTTAGCTCTAATCTAAATGGAAATGCCTCCAAAATCGCCGATATATGAAATCACCAATCGTCGTCGCGCTCTGTGTTTCATTCGCGTCTACTCTTCAGCTTCGAATTTCATTTTAACGCTGCACCGCGCGATTTCGATTTCTCGATCGGTAGGAATCGTCCCGCGACGCCGTGGTCAATAATCGCGAGGCTCGCCGATCCAAGGAGGCCCGATTTACCCCGGACCGCGAGATATGTTTTCCTTCCAAACAAACCCGGGAGCACGCGCCAGTATAAATATAACCCCGCGCCGTATGTTATTTCGCTATCTGGGCACTTGTTTGGCTTGCCCGGGTCTCCTTGTTTCTCCAGTTGCCGCCAAATGGGAATTTTTGTAACTCGCCGGAGTAGCGCGTGACGGCCGTTTTGTTGCCGTTTGGGAATCGATGAATGATCAATCGCTGCGACGAATAGCGTGTGGTTATTGGCTGGAATAATTCGCGTAATAAATTTATTTAGGTTGGATGGGTCGATAAAAAGTATTTTTTGTTTGTTTGTTTATTAATGACTGCAGGATGGAAAAATACGTGCATTAATTTTATTGTTATCGCATTTGATAGTATCGTCTTTACAAATATTTTCTCGTTTAATTTTGTACACTTTAGCTTTTTCTTCAATTGGAAATATTTATGTATAGTTGTCAAGGATACAGTAATTGACTCACTTACTCTGCTTGTCGCTGTTAATAAATATAGTTGTTCTCAGTTTGAAAATTGTATCTTTTGCGAACTAAATAAAGTTTTATTTATAGCACACGTATGTGAACAAAATTTTCAATTAAAAATGAAATTTTTCCTGAAATTTCATCGATATTCTCACTCAAAGAAATGACGTCTATTTGTATTGCTCCCTCCAACTTCGCGTACAGCAATTCATATTGTTTATTTCAGTCAATCAACATTGATTGTTTTGTTTACCTACGAAACGTTCGAATGCAGCCTACCGCGAAGGCATCCAATTTTGATATCCAAATAACAAAAAAGGTGAAAGAAGCCGGAGCAGGCAGTAAACGACTCGACTTTCAACAAAAAACGAGAAAAAAGTTCGTATAGCCTCGCGCAGTACATCGTAGCTTCCGGCCTCGGCGCCCGCGACGATAATTGCATGCGCATTCTATTATTAGACGAATCGATCTCATTTCGGATTCATCGATACACCGGCCCCACGCTCACGCATAATTGCCCCCGATCGTCGATTCCCCCGTTTGAGGGCGGTAAAAAAACGCACGTCCTTCGCTCTGCTTAAAATTCAATTTGAGACGATCCCTGAACGCATAAGAAGATGAAACTGGAATATTGGTTAATCTTTTTGTTAAATGGCATTGAGACATTTACTCCGAAGCTTGTACATGCAGAACTATACTTTTATTTATATTCTTTTGAAAGTTTTTAAATAAAAAAATATTTTTTAACTTATTTGTATACTAAAAGAATTTTCCTACAAAAATTACACAAAAAATGTCGTGTAAATAATAAATTATTATTTTGTAACCCATCCTAAACAAAAATAGATCTGGATAGGTACTTGTAACTATTTATTTGTCATCACATCGTGTGCAGAAATTTCTGGAGATGCTCTACAAATTCAACTTGGAGTTTCTATGTAGAATACGCTCCAAACATTTCTTTATTAGATGATGCAAACGTTTTTAGTGAATACATGCTGTGCCATTCAATCTTTTATTAAATCAATTGCCGGAATAATAGTGTTTTAATTATCTGGAAACCGCTTCAATAAAATATATCTAATGGGTCATTATGAAATTTATGCTTCTTAAAAAGTACCACTTAAGCATCACGTCTGTTAGAGTATTACTCTGATATCCGCTCTTTTCACCAAATTTATGGGAAATTTATTCGAGTGCACGATAAAATTTATCGACATAAATTTTGTACTGAATATCCACCTGAACAATTTTTATTGAAAGTAAACTTTTACAAGAAGAATTTAATATTTTATCGAATTCTGCATAAAAATTCAGCATTAGAATCATTAACGTGCTATTTAACTAATTTTTGTAGGAAAATTCCTTCCTGTGGAAAAGACGATGCTGTTACTTGGCTCACGGCAGAATTTTTCAACAGATGCGATAAGAATCGAGACTCGGAAAGTGTAACGATTCTCGGGGCAATAAAACTTGGGCTATTTATTAGCCGAGCCTTGCGAGGCGAGAGAAAATAGGTAGGTCTCGCGATCGAAGCCGCCCGATGGAGATATTAGCGTCGAAATTTTACCGTCGTACTTGAAAATGCCCCTCGGACATCTGGCGCGAGTTTCCGATCCAACTTCCGCTTCTGTGTACTGCTCGCACGTCCGATTTTCCTTTACGAGTGCTTTTTTTGATATTTTATTATTGCATGACGCAAATAACTCCTTTGATGCTCTACTGAGTTTTATTAAACGAGACGGAGAGAAGGCAGATTTTTACTATTTTTAATGATACATCATTTGAAAGATGTATACTTGACCGAATTCAATTCTTTTAGAGCGTACGCCAGAAATGATATAGAGTAGTCCGAAAAATTGTACGTAAAAAATAAAAAGTAAAAGAAAAACGAAATTTTTATTAATGAGATTTTTTAGGAAATGGTACCATTCTCCGGGCATGTTCCAAAATAATGAAGTTAAGCGTACAACTTGTGCTATTGAATAAATATTTCTTTTTTTTATTCAAAAGCACAAGCTTGCATTAAAAGTGTTGTAAACATATTGTTTTTTAAGATACTATAATAATTTTTCTTACAATTTTAAAGATATTAAAAGCGAGATATTCTATTAGCGTTCACTAAATCGGATATTTCTCACCGCTAGTAAAATCAAAACGATTAAACAGTTTACCCCCTCGAATAAACCTCGTTAGCAAAAGCTCCACCCGGTAACACTTGCCTTCCAACGAACAAGCCACCCACACGGGCATCAATATTCTTAAACCTGCTTAATTGACTCCGATTGACGCGCAATAAAATCACCTGTGCGCCGTCAAACAAAAGCCCGCCAGCAGCTGGAAAAAGCTTTCTAAGCGCTCGGCTCGCGAGAGGCCTCTCTTTTATTTTCGCCGCTTAGCACACCTGCCTAAAAGGGCCGGCTCCAGACAAAAGGCGGCTGCGTGTCGGCCTCCTTTGTGCATGCACACCGATACGCCGCGCCTACCGTCCCGATGACACTTCCTCGCGTCGCTCCCGCGACGAGGTCGGGCCTCTCCGCGGCGTCCTTTGAGCTTTCTTCTTCTCTCGTCGCCGGACACTCGTCGTATCGGCCCGCACCTCGCGGCGGCCGCGAAAAATCGAAAGCGAACCTTGACACTCTTACGTGCACACTACTCGCGGACGCTTTTTTTTTCTCGCGCGCGCTGTCTCCCCGACTCAAAAATAGCGCCTCGAGTGCGCGTGCACATTCGGGCCGCGCACGTACTCCCTGTTGAGGCTCTGTCTCTATCTCTCTCGTTTTCTGTTTCTCTCTTTCTCTTGCGCTCGGGGTGCACGTGTCGCGGGGGCTTGATCTAGGGCTTTCCTGTCGAGGGGCTCCCCCGCCTTTGTGCGCGGCTCGCGCGGGATTACGTAACCGCGAGCCCGTGCCGCGCGGCGGATCGATGCGCGCGCGAAAATCGACGCGCGGCGTGCGCCCGCGAGATTAGAGCGACGGCCGCGACATCGCCGCGAGCCGCTTTCGCAGCCTGCGCCCGAGATTCCCATCGACTTCCGCTGATTTCTCGCGGTTTTTGGGGGTTGTGGTATTTACTAATCTTCTTTTCGAAGGGTTTTAAACCTTTCGGAGCAGAATTTTTTTCCTGCAAGAGGAAACTTTAAATTTTAATTTTTAATTGTAGTTTTTATCTCGTTACAACTCTGCCCTTCATCTTTCTGAATTTATAGTAAAGTTTCCTCTATTACTTTTTTCACTATAGATATTTATGAAAGTACAATAAATTTGCGGCATTACAGCTAAATCTAGAGAACATCTATAGTGTAAAATGATTATACTGTTTATTTTTAATAAGTATACTCATTAAGAGATTATTCACTTTAATCTGATCCATAAATTTATGTTTAGCTATCGTGAATCATTTTATCGAAATTTAAAAATGATCAGAAAAAGTAAAGATGCTTTTCCTTTTTTATCGAAGAAATATGATAAGGAATACGTCAAGTTAATTTTTGCGAGCAGCATTAGGAGATTTTTATGTTGAAAGGTGCGCGCAATATTTTATACTTGTATTTTGACCCAGTTTCTTTGTCGATGTACTTTTACATGTATTTTCCGCGCGGCAACTTCTCCTCTCCGGTTATAAACTTACGGCGAAGCGCTGGAAATGCAACGAGCCCCGGCTTCTTTCGAAAATTTCAAATCTTTTCGGGGATACACTTCGCAGGATCTCACTTCTCCCCGGCGCACTCCGCCTCGCAACTTATCTCATGAATGATTTACGCGCTCCATTCATTTCCATGCGAAAAAAAAGCCTCGTGACTTCGCACAAAGGAAAATTTCGAAATTACAGCCCGCGAAATTGAAAACGCCGCGCCGAAATGTTCACGGCCCCGCGGACTCGCCCCCGCCGTCTTCCGCGGAATAAATAAACGCCTCGATCTCCTCGAGCGTGTTTTCTCAGTCGGCCGAGCAGGCCGTAACCCTTTCGGCGTGTATCTCGACGAAGACCAGCCTCCCTTTCCACCCACGGCTTATTACGTGACGCAAATCGTCGCCGCGCGGCGGAGGTGGAGGAGCATCATTATTTTTAGGAGAGCCGAGGCCGACGTCATTTCAATTAAGTACGGGCGCCCGCCGAACGCGCTGCACTTTTCCGGGCAACAGGTGGTTTGCGCGCGCCACCAACAATTCGCACACGCCGCCTCGAGTGCGTGCGATTCGCCTTCTGCCTACCGCTCCCTCACTTTTTTTTTAAAACACGACGTTTCAGTCGCTTATTGCGTGCTAGTGCTGTTCTTATGCTTTATTTTTAAGTCTTTCTTTTTCGTAAAAAATGTGAATAGGCTGCGGTGGCGTAGGAATTAAACTTTTTTTTATTTTACTAATCGTTTGATCTATAAACGAAAAGCCATGTAGTAATTAAAAATACGTAATAATAATGTATCTATATTAAGAGCAATAATTATTAGAATTCTCCTCTATGTGGGCTGTAAAAAAATAAATTAATTAAAAAACGAAAAAGAAATTTATAAAATGAGTAGTATATATAACACAAGCCAGTAGTTTTTTTCAACGGAATTCTGTCAGTGAGCTTTGTTGTATAATTTACGTGGTTAAAAGTTTAAAAATACGTTCAATTTTAAAAATTATTTTTGTCTCAACAATTTTGTACTATCTATAAGTAATAAACTACAAAGAATATTATTTTTTTATTAAATTACATAATTCGGATCCTATAAAAAGCACAAATAAAGTACATGTAATAAAATTTTTAACAATATATAGAACGATCTTATAAATAATTTATCTGTCGATATCTGCTTACTGTGGAATTTATTAACGTAATTTCCTAAATTTAATTTTTACGAATCTAATTATGTATTTCCAAAAACCATAACGTAGAAAATAAAAATTCTTCTTAATTAAAAATCGATTAGAGCAGACAAGCTTTGAAATGAGTTACTGAGAAATCTCCAATCTCCAGTCGTCGTTTAGAAAAAAAAAGTAAACGAAGCCATCGAGCCCCGCGATAAAGTCGAACGTAGATAAATCGTGAAAGGATCACCTGCCGATGCCACGTCTCGATTTTCTCGGGTCTCTCTCTCTTCCTCTCTTCTCCCTTCTCTTTCTCTCTCTTTCATTCCTCTATCTCTTTCTTTTTCTCCCTCCTTCTCCGGAGTAGGATTGCAGCGCGATGTTCAACGGTCCCGGCGTCCTATATTCGTTATTGGATCGCTAATAACGTGGAGAAGCGAGTGCAGGTCTCGGAAAGCGCAGCGCATCTCTCGGGTTATTTCCGAATCGCGCGTGCAACAAACTGCGCTCCTTCGAGCTCAAAAACCGGGGGCGGAATATAAATCCGCGCGCCCGCGTTTTCCCCGTGGCTCATCGCGCGGCGCCGATTCGCCTTGTTTATCAGGGCGACGACGAGCGACTGTCGAGTATTATTTCGCGATTTGGAAAGCCGAGCACGCGCGATGCGAGATCCCGGGGCCGGCTAGAATGAAACTTTTATCGCTCGGGGTGAAGCGAGGAGGGGATCTCTCGCCTCGGCGCGGCGATAAGCTGCGGGCCGGAAGGTAGACGAGATTCTCGAGTGCAGGTGAGATCGGGAAGTAGATTTTTGGAACTAGGTGAGGATCTTCGAGGAAGTGTAACCTTTTCGAAAAGTGGATTTGATTTTTATTTCTATTTTTTTTATTTACTTGCGTGGATGAATTTTGCATTTGGGTATAAATGAAAGAGTTTCATATTATAGTTTTCCTGCGGGACAAAAGTTTTGGTGGATGAAGAGAATAAGCCTGCCCCTTTTTTCAAATTGATCACACATTAATGCCCCACTTTTATTGTATTCAAAATAATTCATTATTTTTAACTACCTATAAGTTTATTGAAATATTTAAATATTTAATTAAACATTTTTTTTAATGCATTAATTTTAAATGAAATATTTTATTATATGATATAATGTAAATGTACATCATTACGTTTTTATGGTGATCAATCATAAGAATAAACTTCTATTATTGAGCCCTCAATCTCAATCAGCAAAAAAGCAGCGTATCTCATAAATTTAAATTTACAATTAATCTTGTGGCAAAACTTTAAACCAAGTCTTTTTTGTGCAAACTTAATTACACTCCAGTCGAAAAAAATTACAACCATTAGCAAAGGTCGCTTGAAAGTTCCTGAACAAACTAAAAACTTTTTTGCTCATTCAGATCGATACTTCAGTTACACTCTCACCTCAAAATCCAAATGTCCATATCTGTTTAAAGAGGAACTGTACCAATTTTGAACAATTTGAATCCTGAAGCTCAGTCATGTTCAAATATTTTTTGGGAGGAAATTAAAGAAATAGAATCTTCAAAGAAGCTTGCAATTTAGTATATTGCAGCAATTTTTCACAATAAACTTTTAAATAATTAAATTAGAAATAGACAATAAAGAAAAAGAATAAAAGAAACTTTCATTTTTTTTTAAATAACGAAAAAGCATAACAGATTGCAAAGCAATTAAAAATTTTTAATGTTTTCTATCAAAATTGGTAAAATTTCCCTTTAAAAATACTTCCACAATATGTATCCTATAAAAAAACTTCTAGTATATCTATAGCTAAAGCCGAATCCTCTCACCTTGAAAGGGCTCGACCGTGGCTATTTAGCATCATCATCAAGCAGCCTGAGCAGCAGCAGCAGCGTTACTAATCTTGCCAAATGGACGTTGTGTGTTGACAGGGAGGGCGAGGGCGGCGGCGGGTCGGGGGTCGGAGGCGGTGGAGGCGGCGGGGGCGTCGGAGCCGGAGGCGGGGGGGGGCCTGCACACGAGCAGCACCGAGTCCGTGCGCTCGCCCCACCATCACCTGGCCGCGCATCCCAACGGCGGCGTCAATCCCTCCGCCAACCACAACAACAACAATCATCCCCGGCTCAACAAGGATGACAGCATCAAGATCAGCATCGAGAACACCAACACCTGCACGGACAGCCTCGTCACCGCGCTAGACGACGAGACCCTCCTTATTACCGATTTCCTTGGAGATACAGGTCAGTTGCCTTTTTTTTCAATTTTTTCCATTTTTTTTTCCTTGTTGAGTTTAGTTTGGCGCGGGCGAAATTTTCACTTAACACCCCTCGAGGGAATTGCGTACTGAACTATTTTGGAGCGACGGTCGTTTGCATTCCGATTGGCCGGTTACGCTGCAGTGCAAACGTATTGGACGATGTCCGGGAATGTCTTTGCTTCTATATAGACTAGGGAAATTATCCCGTAAAATTTGAGATGAATTTTTGCAGGAAATGCTCCACACTTTTTACAGGAAAATCTTTAATTTTTTGGAGCTTTCGGAGCTTTCGAAGCTTATGGAAATTCGTAATTTTTGCAGGAAAATCTGTAATTTTTTCGAAGCTTTTTCCTGAAAAATTACGGAGCTTTTTAAAACAAACATTTCACTGTGGTAGGATAAAAATTGCGTAATTTTTTAGCTTTAAAACGTACGAATCTTCGTAAATTTCACGCAGCTTTTTCCTGTAAATATTACAGAGCTTATCATATGAAATTTGTCACTGTGCTAGAATAAAAAAATAACTGAAATTTCTAGCATCGACCCATTTTCTCATTTTTTTCCACGTAATCTTTCAGTGAGCTTTATTATAAAATTTACGTAAAATTTATGTCAGTACAGCGTTGAAAATAAGTAAGATGTTTTGAAAAAGTTTGAAGTTTACACTCCCGCGCTGATTGTCGCTCTCGACACGCTTTGATTAATGTAATCGAGAATGAAATGCAGTTAAATGAGCGTTTAATGAACGGTACATTTCGATTTGTCTTCTCGTTATGCTAGTACACGCGTCGATTTATCGGTGAATGCGTTTATCGTTTTTTCTCTTTATTCATTTTTTTTTTAACTAATAGTCAAAGAAAATTACGTAAACGCCCGGCCGAGGCGATTAAAAATCGTGAAAATGTCGTTACGGTGCGGAAACGGCGAGATATTTTTTTAAATGTGAAAAATGATTTTTCAACGCGCGCACTGCTCAGTCGTTAATCAAAGGTGAAAAAATGTTAACTGCGTCGTTTCCATACTTTTTCTTGTTTTATCCCACAATTTCAACTTTTCTCGTTGAAGTTTATGTAACAGTTTAAAACTGCGTTGATGACATTTTTTATTTCTCGAAATTAATCTGAAATTCAACGAATCTCGCTTTTAAGTGGAAAATTAACGCAATAAAAAATGTGCATTTTTAAGAGTGAACAGTTCACCGTTAAATTTGTTTCTTTTTCTACATCAAGCTGTTGCAAAAATGAAAACTCTTTTAATTAAAGTCAAATATGCACTCAATTTTTTTTACTCCTACCTACAATTTCACTGTATTTGGTTAAAACAAAATTTATATTTACGCATACGAGAATAAAAAGAAAGTAACTATCCATCGTGTACTCAAATAAAACTGTGAAAAAGTTGTATTGTAAAAGAAGTCTATAATTCGAATTTGTTCGAGAATTTAAAAATGCAATATTGTATGTACATTTTCTTTTCACTGTACATAGCTTTCATCCTTTTTAATATTAAACAAATATATAAATAAGCAAAAAAGCATGAAACTAATTTCAATTTTTTGCATCAAACAAATAAAAACGTAATAAAAATGTAATATCCACTTGGCTGGTCCCGCGCGCTCTACTCGTCCTCGAAAAATTTGTTGACTCCGGCGCGCGTCGCGCTGAATTCGCAAAGCGCGGAGGCGCGAAGGATCTCGCGAGGAAGTCGCCGCTGAAAAATTGATCGCGCAATTCTCGGGCGCTCCTTCGCGCGCGCGGGACGCGCTTCTCGATTCTGCATTAAAGCTCTCGCGCGGCCTTTGAGACGCCCCGTGTAAATGGAGCAATTTCCGGGGCAGGAGGGGCGGCTCGTTCATCATCTTAAACGTCGTGAAATTTAACTCCGCTGTGTGTATATAGCGGAGCGAGGCGAAATTTCTCGAGGCTTTTAATTGTCCGCGAGCCTTTTCAGCTTGAGCGGCGTTGTTCAAAATTTAAGCAGTTCAGGCGAGTGTCTTACAATCTACTCGTGGCCTTCGGGGAGATGGACTAGTTTGTTTTTGTTCAGGATTGTGGGATATGGTTATCGATATTTTAAAGAGGTTCATAACTGTTTTGAAGTTTGTTTATTAAATTGCGCGATTAAAAATATCTGTAACCTTTTTGTTTTTATTATATAAATTTCATGATAACAGTGCACTTGTTAATGCATTCGCTTCTCTTTAATTGTTAAAATAATTTCTGAGTATAACAGCAAAACTGATAGAAACATTTTAAATGTGATTAACATCTTAAATTTTATTATTTCACTGGACTTAAAAATTTGTCAGATTTTTACAAAATCCAAATTTTCAACAACGTTTCATTCATTATCTTCACAAAAGTTACTTAAACTAAAGCTTAATAATATAGTGTGCAAGAAGTCATTAAATGCTTCATCATTTCTGTTTTAATGACAATTTATGATTGCTATTCTTCAAACTATTCACAGTTGCAAAATTCCTTATAATTTTGTAAAACAATCCACCGAATCGTAAAGTTCCACCTATCCGTGAAAAATTTTTTTCTCCGCTTCGATTCTCCTCAATTAATGCCTCGTCATCCGTTAATACCTCGCCGAATCCCAATAAATTAAGGCACTCCATCCACATCGACAAAAAACGCGAAACTCGATCGCAATCGAAGCCGAGCAATTCGGCGGTCAATTGACCGACGACACTGGCCAACTTTTTCACCGTCGACGATCAACAACAAAAAAAAAATGGAAAAGGGATCATAGGCTCGTGCTATACGTACACGCCGGGGAGTGGGAGGAGGTCAGGTTGCATCCTGCGCTCCAGTTTTGCCGGGCGCAGGACGTATAACTCCTTGGCAACACCGCCGCCCGCTGACTTACGGTCTCGCTGAATTTTTCGATTCCCCAGGTGATGTACGGCCGTGAGGCTCGCCCTCCACCTGCGATCATTCTCGGGTCACTTCGCCGCGCGTTCCAGGCCGCTTGTTTATGCGGCTGCATGATTTGCTGGTGTTTTTAGTTTTGCAAAAGAGCCCATCGATTCCCCGGGCTTTCAGCCAGGTGCTCGGGCGAAAGTAGGTTTTACACCGTCGGCTTCCTTGAAAATTTTAGTCTATCATCTTACGCCTTAAAGCATTTTTTCCTTTCTTTTATCTTAATCTGACGTATTGGACGTACAATTTTAAAATAAAATGATTTAAATTTTTTTGAACGAAGTGAACAACTTTAATAAATGTTCGTGTGACAGTAATATTTTTAAAATATCGAGCTGCAGGCGAATGAAATGTCATACCTTTGTGAGTGACTGATACTTTAAAGTCAGTACTTTTGAAATTATTATACTCGATATAGCATTAATGCGATTCATTATCAAAGAACTCGAGCGCTTCAAACGCTCGCATTGGTCTCGGTTCTTTCTGCATTTTTTCCGTTTCGCTCCAGCTTTGATCTTCAGCTTGGTTATAAGAGCGTATAGAACCGGGCGAAGCCGTTCGTCATGAGTACACCATGTACGTGACTTTCTGTCGCACCAAGTCGGTGGAAAAATTGTTTTTCACTTCGGTATCACCAGTGAAATTACTTGTGACTCATCGGGCGCCGTTTTCAACTTTAAATTATTGTACGTGGCTGGGTCATTTACTATTAATGTACAAAGCTCTAATTTCTTGAATAAATTCGATTTCTAAACTTTCTTACGTCAGATTACTGGAATGCCTTAATTTTCTTGGAATTTACACTGATTATTAACAATTCTGTTTCTGATTCGCAATTTGGTATTCCTCTTTAATCTTACTTTTGTAAATGCGGAAAGTAAAATTGGCGCATAATTATGTTAACTTCATTGGGAAAATTAAAGCAACAAAATATTTTAATAATTTAGTAAAGACAAAAACATTGGAATATGCTTTATTTTTCTTAAATCTCATCATCGTCTCTTTATACAGCAATCGTAAAAAAAATCGCAAAAGAAATTAATAAAAACGTTGCACTTTAAACTACTCAATTATCGAACTCAAAAATTTGAAAAGTACAAACGACATTCTATACGCTTGCAGCGCCTGAGACGCTCCTCAACCACAAAACGAAAGCGCATATAGTAAATGACTCCATTATGAGTAACGCCGATCGCAAACGACTGTTGCGTCTTCGACGCTTGGACAATCGAGTCCACGCAACGATTGCCTACTCCGCTGGCGGTTTCACAACAAGATAAAAGAAAAAAAGTTGCGCGTCTCGTGCGATAAGACCCTCCCGTGAACAATCGGTCCTCCCTTATCTGACCGGGCCGAGATTTATCTGCCCCGCGAGGTGGTGCCTAGTCTGACATGTCCGTTTCTGTTTGCGCAGGCAACGAGATGAATTACAAGGGGAGTGGCAAGGTCCACTTCGGGGTGGACGATGTCTCCCTGTACGGCACGCCGAAGGAGGAGCTGGGCCCGGGCCTGCCCGGCCAGGAGGTCAAGCAGAGCTTCATCAAGAACCAACTGCAGGCCCTGTTCCAGCCCACCGACAACAAGCTGGCCATGAAGCTCTTCGGCAGCAAGAAGGCCCTCATGAAGGAGCGGATCAGGCAAAAGGCCGCCGGTCACTGGGTCATCCATCCTTGCTCTAGTTTTCGGTAAGTGCCATGCTCGTTTTTATCCGTGTCTGTATGTTTTTGATTGTATGTGTGGGTCGCTGCGTTGAGAGGGTGCGACGGGATTGTTTTAAGAGGCTCGATCGTTTAGTATGCGCGAAGAATCGAGATGAATCGAGATAAACACCTTGAGATCGATTTGCGTGAATCGTGTTATTTTTGCTGATTAATTTATTTTTACTTTTAAGAATTTAAAAATACGTTTCTGAACGAAGAATAAAAATAGGAACAGATGATGCTTTGCGTAATCTCTAAGATAAATAAGGACGTACGGGTACTTCGTATATTGAATATAAGCCGGAAGAACCTGAGATACGATGTTTATGAAAACAAACAAGTACCTATCTGTTTCCGTGATAGCTAAACCGATAAGAAATTAATACACAAACTTAACTCTTAAAATTGACAGCCTGACAGCTTGAATTTAATTTAATTTTGTGGTCTTTTGTTTATAAATTACTTAACCACATGAATATTCTTTACTGTTTACTTGCTCATTCAAAATCATTACTTCTATTACCAGCAACGAAAAGTTTACAACGAAAAGCTCGTCTACCTACAAATATACGGTTTACCTCTGAATATTCATTTCAGTTGGCTTCAAATCTACCCCCACCTCAACTGATGATCTAATTTAAATTGTTAAACTTTTAGTGGGAAACGTAACGTGCGTAAAAATTCAAATTTCCGTCGGAAATATTCAAATACCTTTCAATCTGATAAAAGTTGATACCTTATAAAACAATTTGACGAGACCCAAGCAGAAACTCCGAAAATTAAATTTTAAACTTGAATGTACCGTGTTCCCTCGAGACCCAAACTCTGGGTCGACTCTCATTTATCTCAGCAACTCATTGATTTTCATGTTTTTAATAAATTCTTTTGAGAATTTGACCGACTAGGAGCCACGTCGCCTCCAAGAGAGAAATGTTCGTTCTCGATTCTCTGGAAAATCGGATGAATTTCCGAAACTGCCGGACCCGACGCTGTAAATTAATTAGCGCGACCGGCGAGCCGTAAGATAAGCCGCGGCTCTAATTCATTTCAAAATCAATCGCAGAGCGATCAGATCGGATCCACGCTCTAATAAGTTATTAACGAGTGCCGAAAGCGAGACACTCGGCGGCGACAATGGGCCGATCCTTATCGGCCCCGGCCGCGCGATGGGGCGTTAATTACGGTTATTAATTCCTGCGCGGCCATTGAGCCACGCGGTCACTCGACTCGCCATTAGTATCGTGACTCGCCGCCGACTTCTTAATTATAGCGGCGATTAAGCGATATCCCGGTGCCGTCGCACGGGAATCACTTTCTTATAAAATATTCATGCCGAAGTTAAACGTGTTTTACGTGTCCACTTCGATTCGGCGATGTTTTAACGATTACGTAATTATGGAATATCCGAGGCTGTCGATTTATTTTAATTTCCATACTAAGAAGGTTGCGTGGGAAAGTTTATTGCGATCGTGAAGATGTGCTTATAAATGAAAGAATGGAAAAAATTTCGATTAAAAATTATCTAGTAAAAATGCCTGCATTTATAGAAGAGTAAGCAAGCAAAATGTATCGAATTTAAGATGGAAAATAAGTAAACAATTTCATCGAATAAATGTCAAAGTAAAAATGAAAGGTGTGCACTTCTTATCTAATAAACTCGTAATGTAAATTCTTTTAGATTTATAATTATTATAGAAATTTCCTTGATAAAAAAAGTATCCAATTTAATCATGCATTACACTCTGATCTTCTTTAATAACCACGATTAATAAAATAACATTTCATCTTATATCTGTTTTTAATTGTCATTTAAACTTTTTACAGAAATAGACTCTTTAAACAAGCTTTCTGCGGAACAATCATCTGTATTACACAAAATTAAAAAAAATCAAAATTTTTCTCATAACAATCAGTCATAAAAGTTATCAGAACGATTAGCAAAACAAAATAAACAAAGCAGGTCAGCCGTGTTTAGGCTCTCAAGTAGATCCAGTAAGCAGGCACGAGTTACACACAGTGCATTCCCATCGACGTGAAAAAATTTAATCGCATAGCCGTCGTAACGGCGAACGAGCCTCGTAGCGCCGAACGACCGAGGCTCTCGTTGCCTCCCGTATCGTCCACCTGGGCCGTAACCCTGCACAGCCGCCCGGAGCTTTAACGGCGCAAGCTCGGATCCCCGGCCGCCCGCTTTCCCCCATTTTTCTCAAAAGGGCCGGATAAAGGCCTCCGCCCCCCCAAATCTCGATCGTTTGCATGCGAATTCGAGAGGCGCGGCATAAAAGGCCTCCGCAATCAGCGGCCGGGCTCAATGGGCCGGGTAATTAGCCCAGATGTGTAGCGCCGTTTCTCCGGCTTAATCAATTTCGAGGCGGCCGAGGGAAGCGTCTGATGACGCTCTATTCTGCGACGAGGGTCGCCGGCTTTTTCGAAGAGGCCCCGCGGCTACTGCCTCGCGCGATATCGATTGCCCCGAGGCGCTGGCACACACCGCGGGGGCGGCCGAGCCGACTGCGCGAATCTACGGCTCGACGAGCTTTTTCGAGCTTTCGAAAACGAAGCTTCTGTGAGTTTCCCGGGATCGGCAGTTTTATTTGGTAATTAATCGTTTGAATGGGGGGATTAAAATTTTGGTTTAATTAATTATGTTTTAAATTTAAATTTTGAAGGGAGCTTTTATTGGATTTTAAGGAGAAATGAATATTTTATGAGAGAGATTAAATATTTTATTATTTATAGGAGGTAATGATTAACTTTGTAAAGTCACTTCGCAATAAAACTATATGGAATTTAAAATTTCTACTTGTGTATTAAATAGAAATAAATTTAAAAATGATATTTCTATTTAACATAAGTAGTTTTAAATTTATAATTTAAAGGAACTATCAAGAATTTAAAACTTAATATCAACAGTAAAACGAAAAGTTTGTAATTTTTATCTGATAAACATTTGTGCAATTTAAAAAAATTTTTACTTTCTTTTAAATTTTTTCATTTCATTGCGAAACTTTTACAAGCAAACTCTCTCAGTGTACAAAGATTTGCTGTTTCAGATCCGCTTTTACCGAGATTATGTAGAGGCTTTTATTATACAAGTCATTTAAAAACAGCCAAACTTCCTGAAACTTTCCTCAACCCTAAAACACAAAGAAAAAAAATGAAACTTTAAAATACAAGCGCGCGAAGTCATAAAAAAAGAAAGAATACAGCGGGACAAACAATGCGAATGAGAATTCGTTTCAATGGCTAATAATCGACGGGATACTCCGGTGCAGCCATTGACGCCGGCATTTCCATTCGTAATTGTGTATTCGCAATCAACGAATTCATAAAACAATAGAGCGCAAAATCGCCGGCTCCCTTTTGTCCATTGCGCGACTCCGGGCACCGAAGTTGCCGCGACAATGTGAGCGAAACCGCGCATTGATTTCGCCTCGAATAAGGACGATCGCGCGAAATTTTACTTTTGTTCGCGTTCCGCCTTTACGACCGCTTTAACAGCGCGTCCTTCATCATCAATGTCTTGATTACGAATTCTGAGCTCGATATAAGTGCTTGCACTTCGAAAAAAATCCTTTTGGTTTAAATTATTTTAATGCACTTCGTTTTTTCAACCGAGTGATACCTTACAATTTTTTCTGATGAAATTCTTTTTTTTTTAAATTATTTTGCTGCATTTTTTTTATCAATCGAGTGATGTCTAACACTTTTTTTTCGGATAAATCTCGAAGAGTAAGCGAATGACCTCGGGGGACGTTTTACGATGGTTAACAAGATACTTCAAAGTTAGCTCTTCTATCCTCGTAAACTCGCCGGCCGCAGTTTCTCCCGATAACGATCTTGCATTATCGCTCCGATTTTGCGCCCTCGTAAATGTGACCGACGACGCTTCGCTTTTAAAGGGGTGTCTCTGTGTGTATCTCCGGCTAAAAGGGGATATCACTTTCATTGGATAATGCGTTACAGTCACTGGCAACCTATCGGAGACTCTATTATGTTTCTTTTTACGAATGCAAAAATCACTTAAAAAAATAGGAAGTCAATTTTATTTATTAAAGAAAATGTTGAATCTGTAAACTTTGTGGGAAATTTTCGATTAATCTTTATTAATTTTAATATTAAAAAGAATTTCACTTTTAGTTCAGATAAATCTATTCTCCAATTAAAAAAAAAAGAATAGCAAAACTAAAATACTGGGTAAAAGAGAAAGGCCAGGACTCTTCGAAAACTTTTCAGCATCACTTTTCAAAGGATTTCCAAAAGTTTTCAAAGGATCCTGCTTTTATGGTTAAGATCGTGTATACAAAATTAAAGCCTTTTTCGACTTCTTTAAAAAGAATTTTAAAAAATAGCATATGACGTTTTTAAAATTTTATTCTTTTTTTTGTTATGAAAATGTATCTTTACTACTACACGTCATAGACATGAATATGCAATTGACTAAACAAAAAAAAGCAATAATAATAATAGCCATTGGTCGAACTACTACTAACTATCGTTATTGAATTCCATTTTAATGTTAAGAAAATGCATCTTTTGTTACTAAATCGTTGACGTTTTTACACACTTGATTGAACAAAAAATTATAAAACTTTATGCCTACTGCATCTCTTTGAAAATTTTATTATTAATAATACTTCAAGTTTCAACAATTATCAATAATCAAACGATTAGTAACTGTCGATATTTAATATTATTTATTTTTTTTATTTTTTATCCACCTTTTAAAGTGAAATTCCTTTCATTACCAACAAACGAACGATAAAGTCACTAAAGCTAGAAAATACACCCATTGCATTGTTCCAAAAATTCACGAGCTTTCATTCGCCCGCCAACCGGAGCCGTGCCCCTCCCCCGGCGAACAAAGCAACGCAATTTCGAACTTTAATAATCAGCGGTTAATAGGCGATAAACTCCGCGCATCGTCAAATCAAGGCCCGATTGAGCGGCCGCACAAAGCGCGGTGGCGGCAAAGGCGCGCACAAGCCCCGCTAGTTAAAGGCGCCCCTCGCGCGCGATCGGACTGTTAAAAACCGGGCGGGACAAACGTGACCATTGAATTTTCGCGTCTCGGCCGCGCATAAAGGGGCGCACTTCCCGGCAATTTCCCGCGGCATAAACAGCCTGAATCGCGCTGGATTAGGGGCGCGCGCGCCTAAACGCATTTGCCCCGTCGCTCCAAGTGTGCACTCCGCCGGGCAAAGCACTCGCGCGACGATTTCACTCGAAAAGTCGTCGGAGCGCGATAAAACGGGGAAATGCAATTTTTTAGTCGGACCCTCGAAAGTTTTACTTGGCGACCAATACCTCCTCCATTATCGGAGAACCTCGCTCTTCCTTCTCTTTTATTTTGCTCTTGCTTTCCTTCTTTTTATCTTTTTTTTTAAAGAAAAAAGAGAAGGAAGTCCGAGACGTTTTAGTCCGCGGAAGATTACGAAGTCGTACGCGGGGAGTTTCGGTTAAAGAGGATTTGAGAGTCCGCGTGTATGTACACCCGGCCCACAAACTTCCGCGCGTCCGATAATCCTCTATCGATTGTCGAGCGCGCGGGCATGAGAAATGACGGGAGCGGGGCGAAAAATGGGAATAAAAACGGGGAAGATGACGCGCGGAATCGAAAATATTCCGTATGCGAATAAAAGGGAGGTACTGCGAGAAATGTCAAATAGTTGGAAGGAGTCATTTATAAGCTGTTCCTCTTTTTTATTTATTTATTTACGAGAAAAATATTTTTCGCACTGAGGTGCGGGTATATATTCTGAGTTCGGTCTTTTACGAGGAACAAGCGGTTTTTTTATAGATCTATTGTACTGGGGTGTAAAGAGACAAAGTAGTAAGAATGTAAATGCTTTATTTGTATTTTATTTTTGCGGTTAAAATATTTCTTTTGCGGCACAGAAATGATGTAATATAACTAAATTTCACCATAACATTAAAGTATATTTTTGTAAGATAAATAAAAATTATTACGTCTATGTTATGTGTACTCTAATCTTGTATACAAGTGAAACCATCTTTGTGCCTGTAAAGTAAGTGAAAAAATGGAGGTCTAATCTTTTCCTCGACTTATTTGTTACCGCATTTATGTTGCGCAATGTTTTTGCAACAATTAGAAACTATCCTTTCACGTATAATTTAACGCGATGGTAATGGCAACAATAATGATTGAGAAGCTGGATAATTGAACAGTATACGTGTGATGGACGTCAAATGCAGCGACCAGCGTCTCGAATCCTCGGGGCCCTTGTTTGCAGCATAATCCTTCGCTTTTGGGGATTCGCCTCGCTCGCATTATTGGGTAACCTAATTCAATGAACCTATAGTGTCACGACTCTTGAGTTGTTACGCGTCTATCTTTCAGTCCTCATAAAAAAAATGTTTGAATATAAGATATTAATCTATCTAAAGTTGAATTCGTAAAAAACCAATGCAATTCATGAAATTTCACTAACAATTAATTAAAACAACTTCACTATTTAATTTATTGGTCCATGAAGCAATAGTCACTAAATTTAGTCGTTTTCATTAATTCTACTTTGGAGAGAAGAACGTGCAATATATTGTTACAATAAAATTAAAAAGAAGTGAAATAAATACCAATTGAACGGTTAAAAAAGATCAAAACTAATTAAATAAAAAAAATAATGATTTTCTTTAGAATACGGACAATAATTCTAAAGAGGCCCGGAGCGGCTAATGATAACAGCGCGGAACACGCCGGCGGCGCGATATTGTCAACGGCCGCGGCGAATTACGACGCCCACGCTGCCTTTAATCGGATGATTATTCTGAGATCATCTCATCGCGCGACTCGCATTATGGCCTTTAATACCAGTAGGTCTATCACCGCTCCTTTGTCCGCGCGTCGTTAGAGATCGTTAAGGAGTGGACGTTGCTCGCTTTGCGCGCCGCGAAGACGACACCGCGAATAGATGCTTCTTACCGGGAACACAGTTACGCTACCGTTTCTTCTACTTTTTTTTTAAGTTATTTTTTTAGCGAGTGACTCTTTCAAAGAGCAGCCGTTGATTTGCTTGGCGCGCATTCAATGCTTTTTTATTAGAAAAAAAAGTGTCATTCATAATTTTGATGTATCTCTGAATGCAATTATCAAGCTGACATGCGTTAAACATTTGGAGCAGAAATATGTAGCACGAATTTTCTTTAAAAAAGGAATTAGTCGTAATTAGTACAGAGCAGTGAAGTAGTTTTATTCGTATAAAATAATTTTATAGTTTCGCCAGTAGATTTTAATGAAAAACAAATTTTTTAAGTACTGAATTATGCATTATTTTATAAAAATAACACTAAAGTTAATAAAAGTGCTACCAACTTTATTGAACAGCAAATAAAGATAATTATGTACATTCCTCGCCACTTGACAACCGAAGCCTCGCGCACGATACAAGTCGAATCGTTCCTCGAAGCAATAGAAAATCAAACATCAAAGGCAAGCATTCGTCGCTCGATAAAAAAAGAAAGAGACAAAGGCAAAGGAGGGGCGGGAAAAAAATGAAAGAATCCTCGAGAGCTCTAGAAGCCGAGGAGCCGTCTCGACTCGTTCGAATCTAATTCGGTGTGATCCGCGCCGCGGCGACACTTAAATACACACGTCGCCATTGTCAAAGGCGACCTCAACATTGACTCCGTCCTCTCTCCTTCCCCGGAGCAAAGTCACGCGTCCGCGTATCCGCGAACGTTCTATTTTTACGCGCGTTAAGTCGTTACTTCTAATTACGCCGTAATTAAGTAATTGCGATTTATTTAAACCCGGCATCTTTTTTTTCCCCCCGCTACCCCGCCGCGGGAGGTGGAGGACTTTAATTACGACCAGTTGTCGGGAATTAGGAGGAATTGTGTAATTCCAGCCTTCAAATTTGTAATTTTTCAATGAGATACTGCCACGCGTCCATTTAAATTTTCAGTTCCGCTTGCTCGGCCGACTCGCTTCTTTTTTTCGAGATCCTACGCTCGATTGAATCCTGCGATCATGAAGTCGTTACTTCCTTTTTATTCTTTTCTAGTAAAATCCATCGCGTTAATATACCTTTTTTACATTTTTTTAAATCGATATTCTCTTTCTTAATATACATATTTCAATGTAACTGTTTGTAAAAGGGAGCAAGCAAATTGTGTCGAATTAGAGGTCATCTTGCTCTCAAACTGGGGGTGAGGCTAAAAAATAAGTAACCAATTTCATTGTACAAACGCATCATAAAAACGAGAAGCTTGCGCTTCTATTATCTTCTGATCTGATGGACTAGTAAATTATTTAAGGTATTTATTTAAAGTAAATTTCAGAATTATTAGAAAACTTAATGATCATTTCACAATCCATTTAAATAAACGTAAAATACTTTGATGATACAAGTAGGAATATAAATTCACATCATAACGTTTTGAATTTTAGCGCTAAACCATAAATATATGCATTAACCATTAATCAAAATGCTTCCCTATACATTTCAAACAACTTACCATCGTTTTTTATCAATAGAGAATCATTTTTTAAGAGAGGATCACGTAACTTATCAAACTAATTTGTTTACATTTATTAAAAGAACAAATAATGGGCGAAGCCCTCGATTAAAAAAAAAATAATTAAGAAACGTTAAGAAAGCAATCGGCGGGCTTATCGATTATGTAAAGAATCAAGTGGCCGTAAGAACTCGAGCCAACGAGTGACGTTCGAGAGAGCGAAATTCGGGGGAGCGAGGGCTCGAGGCTTTTACGTACACGAGCGCGCATATTAGGCACTTTACCTCGTAATCGGGGGGCTCTCTCTCTCTCTCTCTTTGGCGTCTGCCGGGCTCGATTTGCCGCGGCCAGGCCGAAGGTGCCCGGGAACACCGCGAGTAACGAGATTTTTCTTTTCAAACTTCGCCGGATATTAGCGCGCTCCGCGGCGAGATTGCGATTTCGCGGCGGGTAATACGCGTCCAGCTTGATTATTTTAAATCTCGATAAAAATCCCGCCCCCGCTTCCCTCCGCGCCCAGAAGAAAACCGATTTTACACTTTTCACAAAATTCTCCCGCGAAACCTCATTTTACCGTTAAACCCTTCATCTCGCCGCGACAAAAGAGATAAAACCCAGAGAACCATGTATACGGCGAATGAAAAGTCGGTCGAAAAAAAAAAAGAAAAAAAAATTCGAGCGGAAGGAACTGGGCGATATTCGAATGCAGCCTGCGCGTCGGCGCGGACGAGCGCTCGCGTGCGCCGTTATTAAGGTTATACGCTTTGGCGCGCGCCATTAGCTCGTAATGCCACCTAACTCCGGCTAATCACGCACGTCCACACGTGCAGCGCGTATACGCACCTCGTCGGTGCCGCGGCGATTCGGTGTAGCCTCGACCCCGCGGGCGGACGGTCATTTTTCAAACGGCGCGCCGCGCGCGCTGTCTTCCGTTCATTTTTCAGCCGACGCGCGCGCGCTCGAAAATTTTCAGAGCTGCACACTGCTCGCTCCGCCGGGCGCAAATTGGAAGTCTGTTGCGAGCAACGCGCGCTTGTTCCCCCGGAAGTAGTTTAGTCGGGCGCGTTTTGTTTTCCACGTGGGATAAAAGCAATATTTTTTAAAATCGAAAATCGAAATTGCTTTGTGTTTTTTATTTTCGCGCTGCTGTTCTAGTTTAAACAAAAATCTTGCAAGTCTTTTAAGTAGTGATTTATTAAAAATAACTGGTTTTCTGTAAATTGGAGTCTAAAGAAAAAAAGTACAATTTTTTATTTCTATTTAAGTATCATTCAACATCTCAAAAAGCTCTTTTTTGGAGCTTAATTTTTTAAATCAAGAGCTTTGAGGTGACAATGAATATAACAAATAATTGAAATTTACACACTGTTAATAAAAATATGATTTTCTATATAATTTTACAAATCCTTCAAAGTCTCAAAAAGCTCTCCTTTTAGAGCTTAATTTTTTAAATCGGGAGCTTTAAAGTAACGATTGAGTATAATAAATAGTTGAAACTAACAAACTATTATTAATAAACGTATGATTTTCTATTGATATTTATAAAAATCATTTAAAATCTCGAAAAGCTCTATGAGAGCTTTTTTAAATCAGGCTCTTAATGAAAACTAACAAATTATTAATGAAATATTTCCTTAATAAAAATAGATGTACTTATAAAGTAGATAAATTATATTCGCGGAAATAACTTTTACCAATAGTGAAGTAAACGCGCTGCAATGAGCGCTAGAATTAATAAATGATGATAATAAAAAATTTTATGAACATTGTATTTAATTAGTCATGTCATTTCACGCCGACGTTAAAAAATACTCTTATTATACTGCAAGAATTGCAAAGTAATGAATATTTTTATGGAAAATTTTCCGAGCGTAGCGTCGCGAAGATATTCGAAATCTAATACGGAACGTGCTATTGGCGCATAATGGAGCGAGGCAAGTTTGCTATCAGTGAGCCGGCACGTATTATATTTGAGATTTGTGTCCAGAAGTTGCATGAACTCTCGTTGCACAAATGGACATTGTAATAATGCCATCGCGCCCCCCTTAACGAAGTATACCCAGATAATGTCAATGTTCGCCTGACGTCGCACTTCTATCTTTTCATTTAAACTCCGATGGTCGAAGTTGCGATTCTTTTTATCGAGCAGCTAGAAAATTATCGTACGGAAACAATTTTAGGATGACTCGGTTTTTTTGCACTTGTTGCCAGAACTTTATAAACAGACAAGCTGGAATTTCCTAAAAAAGAGGGAAAAACCGCCGGAAAGAGGTAGAAACTGGGATTTTTTTCAATGACTTATCGACTGACATGCTAAACTTTCCAGTTAAGAGAAGACACTTTGTACCTTGTTTCGATGAAGTTTTTGCTGCTTTTTTTTGAAGGATGATGTTAAACTTAGGTTTTTTTAGTTAAAGTTAAAAAATGCATCCTCAAAAAAGTTTCTCCATTCGAGTGAAAAATTACTCTCATTCAGAAAAACAATTAGCTTCTCTAAACTCGATTGGTTCAGTTTTCATTACTTGAATCAAGTGGGTTTTTCATTCTTTCACATTATCGGAGGATGTAACAAAAATTTTCTGAACGACCCAGATTCCTCAACACTGTAGATTGCGTTGAAAATTTCCTCAAAATATTTTAAACGTTTCTAAAGATATTTACAAAATAAAACTCACATTCCCTTTAAAATATTTTACAAGCTCTTTCAAAAAAGAATAACTGAAAATGCTATAGTACCAAAAAATAACTTTAAAACTAGAAGCACTTTTTCTCTTGTGCAGAGTCTCAGTACATGTTGTACATAACTGTAAGTAACTTAATTAGTATTAAATAAATATTAATACGTTAACCACCCAATAAATTATAAATTGCCAGAAAATATGACCGCAAGTTGTGACGTTAATTGATTAATCAGAATCCCGCGAGAGGAGGGGAAATCCCGCTCGCGAATGATAATAATGCAGGCTGCTCGCGAAAGTCGCTCAATCGGAATGTGCGCGGTGATTCTCCCGGGCGCTCGCGTCACACGTGCTTAATTGCGGTTAATTCGCTGGACGCCTCGTGACCAGAGTGAATCCTTCTACTTCAGTCTTTATTGTACCTGCGTTATGTTATTTTTATTATTCATGAATTACTCGTCAGAAAAAATTCCTTTCATTTATCACTTTTAAATTTACGTCATTCCACGGTTTGCAAAACATTAATATACTAACTGTATGAGGTAACAGGGTACGACTATTGCAATTTTTTCGATCAAGTGGCGGCAATTTTTTTATAAGACAAAGTTTTCTTAATACATCACTTTTCGTGCCTCTATAAGTACTCGAGTGTAATGTGTTGTTTAAAATCTGTTTAAGCACATCTTATGTAAAATCTACTGTGCACTCACATTATGCGGGTATATTATATATGTTATAGAAAATGAATAATTATTGTTAACATTACTCGTACATATTAAATTATTAAAATCAATCTGATCATTTATACGAACTTTGTTTTAATCATATAAAATTTTATCAAAACACAAGATTTTGTATACACTAATGTGTAAACTAAAGAATCGTCTTTAAATATAAGGAGCACTGACCCAATTTCACTAATTAAGCATTGTATTTATTTAAAAATAATCGATAACGAAATTGATTAAATCTTAAATTCACCACTGTACACATTCACAGAATCTATCCACAGAGTTAAAACACTTCCAATTTCCAAAACTCTCCGGACGCGGCGGAAAAGCGCATATCCGCCGCTCTCCCATGTAATTCCTTAGCGCATTAAGCTGTTTATGTGGGCTCGTAACAAAATCATCTCGTACGCCGGAGAGCCGGGGGCAGTTACGCGATAGTCGCTCGCGGCCCATTGCGTAACCCACATATCCTCGGCCAGTGGACTTCGCTCCGTAGGAAGCCGTTGTTTAAATTTGCAAACTACCTTAATGGCGGCCGATCGAGCCGGCCGAGGCAAGGCCGCAATTTCGCGCGGCCGCCCGTACACGCCGAGCCTTCCGTGCGCCGCAGCTCGTCTCGTACACTCGTGTCGTTGTGCGGGACGAGATTTTCGTGCCGGGCGCGAGAAAAAGGGAGCCACGATGAGATCCGGTTGCTGTAACTGGTTGCGCCTGATACCGGCTACGGGTGGATTCAGCGGCGATTAATTTCGACGACGGCCGCCCGATCAATTCCTCGTTATTGACTTTCATGAGGTCTGATGGCTTTTTTTGGAATATCTCGGCTGTTTAAGCGATGCGACAGTAAGCATCGCGGAGAGAGGATTTAATGTAGCGATAGCTTTTCAGAATTAGTTTTTATTATTCGATCTTTTATTTGCTTCTGTTTATTGCGATTTGTATCTTGCGTTTCTTAAGAATCTAAATAAATAATACTTTACGTCAGTAAGTAGAAATTTATTACAAGACTTGTTATAAAGAAAGAAGTTGAAATATTTCCTCGACGGTTCTTTTTTTATTTATACGTCAACCTTTAAAGTTTACCTAGTCATTATTACCCAAAAAGATTGGATGAAAAAAAATTTTGAAAAGTGTCATTGTTAAAAAAACCATCGTTTAAGTTTTATTAACAGATTTTTAAAGCTACGAATCAATGATGCTACGGTGTATTCTTTAATGAACAATCCACACTTTTAAAAAAATTCAGTAAAAAAAATGATCATTCTAACTTTATTTAATTTCCAAACTACATCAACTTTTTCTTTTACGAGAGTAGGTACACCGCACGTATGTATGAGCGCTTGTCGAGTGAAATTCCTGGGCGAATTGTTTCATCTAAGCCCGCTAACGCAGAAAATTAACCAATAAAGTTACATTGTCGTCGCGCGAGCGTAAAATAATACTAAAAGGAGCCGTAATCGCCGAAAGACGTGACCGAAACGCGCGGCTCAGGCATCAAGTCCCCCCCGGTGGAAATTTTGCTCGCGCCCGACGCACATACGCGCGTGTACGCGAAACCGATTTTACGGCGGTTCCAGCATTAGCGCGCGCCTTATACACCGCGAATTCCAGGTGCAACGGCGTGCACCGGTGAAACTGCAATTTTTTATTTAACGCCCCCGCACAGCAGGTGTATAATATTCAATATTTCAAGCGGACTTTAACCTGCGCGTTTACTTTTCACCAAGCGTCAACCAGATCATCTCGCGGTTTTTCTATTAATACACTGACCTCCGTTTCCGGGAGATCGCGCATTATCGCGAGCTCCATTTGAAGAATTTATACCTCGGTTAGGAACTTAAATTGTGCGTTGTAAAAGCGAAGTGTAGTATTCCTCCGTGACGAGTGTGTGAATAATATATCGAGGAGTAAAGTATAAATCTTGCAAATTTTAAAGCGACGTTTCAGAAGGTTAATTATCGGATTCTCGCTTAATTAACGGGGCTCCGTCTGCGGAGACTGCAATTTTATTTTTGATTCATTGCAGCGCCCGGCCTTGTCTCACTATGAGACGTAATCCGCGAGCTTTCAAATTTTATCACGCGCCGGGAGGCCATGCGAAACTACAAAGTGCAATAAACTTGAAAGTACACAATCAAACTTCAATACAGATTTCTAAACTCGTTTCGGTGAGGTCATCCGCATTAGAGACGTCGAACTTCTTGCAAAACTTCCGTTTCTTCGTCTTTTTCTCTCGCGGCAGAATCGAGTTAACAAAAAAAAAAAAAAAAAAAAATTCGTCGGCTGTAATCGAGCAATTATGTTTTCTGCACGCGACCGCAAATCATTGACGGACGGTATTAAGTGAAAACCGTAATAGGATCGGATCAATCGCGGCGCGAAGAATCGATGCGACATAATCGATTGCGCAATAACCGATCGCGTCCCATTAGCGCCTGCTCGATTCATCAGAAACATTCCTCGCCGCGTTCCTCGAAAAATGCACGAGGAAAACAATTGGAAATTGTGCATTTCCTTGTTTTTTTTCTTTTCATCGAGCAACCGCAACAAAAAATATTAGACGTTTTGATCGGTAAGGTCGCGCTTTGGGATGGATTCGTATTGCGGCGATTCATCACGAAACGGCCGGCGACGGCGAGAAGCGAGCGGCGAATAAATTTTTGTTCAAAAATCAAACACGACTCGCGCGCGCGCGCGAGCAATAAATTGACCTGAATAATGGCCGATCCGTACGCCCGGATTTACGTGACTGTAATTTCTGCGTACACGCGCCGCCGGGCCAAGTTTATAATGGAAAAACTGTTGCTCCGGACTCCCTTTTGATTCGATAGATTTCCTCCCCTACTCTGTACAATGAAAAATAAATTACCCCTACCCGGAAACGCGCCGAATTAATATTTAATCAAACTGTCAAAATTTCGGTAAACATAATCAACGTCAAATTTAGCGGAGCTATCAAACATTCCTTGTTTCTTTTTTTAATTAAAAGTTTCTTTTTTAATTACATCAGCCGTTTAATTAAAAATGAAAGATCGCCCTTCTAAGCACTCGTAGGTTTATTAAATTCGCGGAACGAGATCGCGGCAATTAAATGTATAACAATTTTACGTCGCTCAAATTGACGCGCGTCGCGTCGAAACGCGCGCTTTTTCCTCGCAGCGCGCGAGCGCGGAATCCGAACGCGCAGCTCGGATACTCGCGGCAACGGTTATCCTTATTGTAAAATTTTTCATAGCGCCGATTTAATTGTTCCGCGTCTTTACAAGGCAATGCATTTTTACTGCGCTCGTGACTAATGCGCCGCGCGGCTCGCCTCGTTCTTTTGAAGCGCGCGATAATAAAGAGCTCGAGTGTACGTACATGCACGTCGGGAACGGACCTTTTTTTTCTAGCGAGCTGGAGCTTTGATCAGGGAGGTTTCGAATACAAAAACAGTCACGTAGGGGGATGTTAATGGCCTGAGCGGGTGCGAAATGTACTGAAGTATACCTAAGTGCAAAAAGTCGCTTTTGCAGTTTGTTGCTGTTGGCGTGCACTGGATTTTCGAATTGAGGTGAACGTAGGTCGATTGAATTACGCGCAACGAATTATTAAAAATTGGATACAAAATGAAAATACATTTTGTGGAATGATTTTTGAATGGAGAAATTGTGACTTTTTATTTTATATTCGTTTTGAAAATTTCTGACTTTAAAAATGGAAAAAGATCCTTTTACACTTTAATTGTTGTTGCTTGTGTGCACTGGATTTCCGAATTGTGATTGAATTGTAGATTGTGAATGACGCAAGGAGATCGAATTGCGAGTAACGAATTATTGAATTTATAATGGTAAAATATTGAATGTCATGGAATTATTATCGTATAGTGAAATCGCATCTTGTTAATTTGTATTCTTTTTTTTTTAAATTTAAAAGTTTGATGAAGGTTTTGATTGAAAGTCGTTCGATGCACGCTTTTGTTGTATGGAAGAAACTCGGAGCTGAAGAAAAAAGTTTCGAGATATCATAAGAGAAACTTTATTTTCCATGCTAGACGTTTATATTTCCGCTTATGAATCAGAGTTTATGCGTTTTCTTTTTCACGCTGAATTGGGGTCAAAGCAAATTTTTTAATCTTCTCGCGTTTGCATACACATAACTTATAATTAATTTTTTTCAATGCTTTTTTTCTCAGTAAAAAATTACAATGCTTCAGTAAATACGCTTTTAACGTTTCTTTATTTATATTAGCTTTAGTATTCCAGCTGCAATATGCAAATATATGCAATCCATTGTGCATTTTTTTAACAGAAAGAGAATTTGCTCATTAAATCTCATAATATTCTATAGTTACAATTTTAAAAATTTATGTTAATTTTATTTAATTATGCTAATAGAACGCAAAATACATTTTTGTATCTTCTTCATTAATTTACAATTTATAAAAACATGTGTTCAATTAATTTCAACCACAAAAACAATGTTTAAAATTTAACTATATAGTGTAAATTTTAATAAATTACATAAAGATTATTGTTTTTTATTGTGGTTCCTCCGGTAAGACTTCATCAACAATAAAATTTTAGCCTATAAAAGAAAACGCAAGTAAAAGCACACATTTAGCGCAATTTTTATGTGACATTTATGCAATTTCTTATCGAAAAACACAAACTCTTCAACCGCGTACAAACCGCTTTTCATCGCCAAAAAGTCACGTTTAAACCCGATCCTTCTTTTTTCATTCTCCTTTACCGTATTTACCGAGAGACGAGCAAAGCTCCAGCGAGTACCGCGGCAATAAAAATTTCGCCGTCTCGCGGAGCCTCGAAAAGCGCCGAACAGTCGGGGCGGCGCGATCGGGGTGAGCCTTACGGCGGAAGCGGGGTACTGCGCGATCGATCGGCCGGCGCTCGCCCCACTTGAGACGACTGCTGCTACACTGGCTCATCCGTAATCGCGGCCGTATACGGTACACAACACGCGAATCCGAGCCCTGCGGCGCGCGATCCGGAGCGATAATGCGTGTCGGCGCGCCGCGCCGAGAGCGATTAAGCCGATCATCGCCGCGGCGGCTCCTCGAGCCCTACTCGCGGCCTCCGCCGATGATTATCTACCGACTGCTATGGATCGCCTGCCATTTGTCGTGTCTCGTCACGGCTCTGCTTGCTTTGGGGATTTACCGTCAAATTTGACGGATTATTACAAAGGTTTGACAGGGATATGCGTAAATTTAATCTGGGGAAATACTTTTGTTGTAAGATTTGTGTTCTCTATACCAGAATCTATCTAAATTTGAATAACTGAAATTCACCCATAATGCAGTTATTTAACGTGCATACTCGTTCATTTGTTCGAATAAGTGAACAACTATTCACGTTAAATAAGTGCATTTGAACGAATTTCACTTAAACAAATTTAGAGCGTAAACATTTTATTTAAATAATCTTAAAAAATTATGGAGCTTTTGCCGTAACACTTGAGTAAAGAGCTTTTATGGTAAAGTTAACAGAATATTAGTGATTTAAAAAAAAAATTCCAACTTTGCATATCATCCTATGATTACGTTTTTATAGTGATTTGGAACTCAGTATTTATGTATTTTTTAATTACATTTTATGAATCGAATCAACTTGATATTTAATAAAAAGGAAGGAACAGAGAAACCAATAAAAGAGTAGTAAATATTGCCCACTCTTAATTAAAAAAAAGTTTTAATCAATATCGTTTCAATTCCATTATCCTCAACCTTCGTTGCACCTAGATTCGTATTTAGAAAGTAGATGCATATTTTGAACAAAAAATTTACTCGCACTTGCATTCTTTCCTACAACAAATACAATTAAAAAAAGTCTTTTTGGAATATATCACTCGCGAATCATAAAAAAAGCTATAGCTCGCTCGCGAACTGTAACCGGATAACGCTCCATTTTGAAATTCCCTCCCGCAGCAAAATCAGTTTAATATTTGACGAGCCAATCGCGCGCACTTCATATCGATTCTTGCCTAATCCCCGAGCCGAGGCATCTCGCCGATTGGCGCTTGCAAAATAAATCCGCGCAGCAGCGACGACCGGCTTCAAGGCCTCCCCGCGTCATCCTCGACTCGGGCGCAGCGCCTCTCCTCTCCTCCCCGCTCGTCTTCGGGGAAAAATTTCGCGCCCGATGACCGTGACACGCGGCGTCCGAGGTCGATCGAGCCCCGAAATCGAAATTCCGCTCCCAGACCCGATCCTCGGGGGACCTTCGCGCTCGCCGGCTTAATCTTCCCGGGGGGAGGGGAGAGGGGCAGTGGGGTCAGGCCGGCGCATATGCAGCGATGCACACATCTGCATCTTGGCCATCCCCAGCGCCATCTATAAAACACGGCCGAACGAGCGGCACGGGGATCCCCGTGGTACTTCTCCATTCCGCGGTTTCCTGGCCTCCGCCTTTGCTCGATTTCGAGGGGAGGTTTACTTTGGCTATACGGTATAATTATCCGCGGGATTGGGTATCTTTGGAAAAATAACAGGGGGATTATATCGCGCTGTGCAGTTTTATTTGGATCCTCTTGAACTTGTTATTACGGCCGGCTACGAGGAAACGTGGTTATTGTGTTTCTTTAACGAAAGTGCATTATAATGAGCGTGTGTGAGAGAGGGGCTTTTCATTATATTAAAAATATTTTTCCTAAGCTCAAGGATTTTCGCGGTTTGCTTTTCTCGTAAAATAAAATGCCGAGGCGAAACGGTGCAGTAATTACTCCACGCTAAAGAAAATACGTATAATAAGCAATGGCTGTTTTGTTCTTTAAATGTGCAAATCATGGTAATTAGTATTATTAAATTTAACTATATTTTAATTAAGGCTGCAATCGTGAAATTTAGTTATAATTAATTTGCGATTTTTATTTTTATTAATTCAATTTTTTAAATAACATGATTACTGAGGTAGAGATCCGTTCTTTAAAGATTAGAAAATATGCATCTGGTTCAAATCAGTTGTTAATCACAACATTTAATTAATGAAATAAAAAACTACAACGGCAGTATACAAAAGCTCCTTAATGCTTTTATTTAATTAATAAATTAAAATCAAATTTATTAATGTACCTTCTAAAAATCCCTCAAAATGTACATTCAATTTCCGACAAAACGCAAATTTTTGACCAAACGAGAAATTCGCTTAGACCGTCTTTTTCTCTTTCGCCAAGATCAACTGACGGCATTAAATCGACATTAGGCTGACGCACCGCGGAGCGGGGAAAAATTTCCAAACTCCGGGCTCTAACGATTCGCTAATGGCGCTCCTCGGGGCCGATCGCGGCCTCGTTAAACGGCGAAACTCGCCCCCCGCCGTTCTATATATCAATTCGGATGCGCGGAGGGGCCATGAATAAAACATTGTTTTCGAGGGCTCGCCCGCCAGCGGAAGACACACGTACGACGCGCTTTTCTGCAGCGACACGCGAGCGACGAGGATCAAGGGTGGAGGAAGGGGGGTGGGAAAACTTTGCTTTTTTAATTAAAATCGCGCACCTGCGATTTATCGGTCAGCTCTCCTTTTTTATTCCCTGATGTTTACACTCGCTGCGAAATGAAAATGTCTTGCCATTAGATGCCGAGAGATTTTTCGTTAAATAAGTGACTTTGCGAAGATTTTTTAATCAATGCAAAATCAGTTTGTTAATTTATTATTTCCAAAGCAGACCTGAGAGGATAAATCTGAATATTTGCTCGATGCTATACTTAAACTGAAAATATGATAAGAACAATTGAAGTTTTGACCAATTATAGTTTATTAAATAAATTAATTTGCATTGAAAATTCACCGAACTTTTTATATCTCGAGTATTTCGTTCTATAAGCAAACACACTTAGAGGGTAAAATTATTTCGTACATTCACTGCTAGGTGGACTCTGAAAAATCTTTCCCGATAATCAGATTTACTACCTCAGTTTTATATAGCCTGATGGCCTGCTGATGATCTGATGACCAAGGCTATACTAATTAATCAATAGAAATCAAATGTCATTAAAATTACAATAAAGGAAGAGGAAGCCTTTGATTACTACATCCCAACCGAAAGTATAATTCTGTATTAACAATCAAATATCACTAAAATTATCATTTGAATTATTTTCAAATTCTAAACTTTTTTTGTTTCGTGCTTTTCTGTATAATCTTAATTCACTAAAAGACTAAACCGCTAAAGCTGCGATACGCAATAATCCTGCGAGACTCCACTAAGACACTGCGTTTCTCCCCGTCTCCTGCCGAAAACTTCTTATTCTTATTTTCCGGACGACTGCTTTTCTGCTCATTAAAGGGTCCATCGGCCCGGGCTAATCCGCCGCGCATCCCGGTGCTTTTGCAGGCGGCATGCCGCAAAAAGACGCGACCGCTCTCTCTCTCTCTCTCTCTCTCTCTCTCTTTCTCTCTCTTTCTCTCTCTTTCTTTCTCTCTTGGCATGCGAGCGCTCGGCCGCAAAGCCGCAACGAGTTTGAGGTCGTCCGGCCCGCTCCTTTTTGCCCCTCTCGCGTACGCGCGCGGCCGCCGGAAAAAGAGAGACGCGACTATCCCCCCCAGCCGCGCTCTTTTTACGGCCGCGGAAGGAGCGCCTATATATCGGCGGCCCGCGAGCCGCTCCGCCGAAAAATTGATCGCGCGTTTAGCCTCGTCTTTTTTACCGCCGTGGCTTATCTTTGCCGGCGACTCCTTTTCGACCGAGCCTTTTTTTGCGCTCGGGGAATGCTGATGCTTAGAAATGTTGCGCAGCGCTAGCTGGTTTTTTTCGCGAGGATATTCTATTTAATTAGGCTTTTCTCATAATATAAAAGAGTGAGAAATTCATAAGATCATTTTATTCGAGTGAGAAATCAATTTTTTCAGAAAACTGAGCCTGAATAATAAGTTCGATTGGAGGTTTTTCATTCTTCCACATTTTTAGAGTTTCTTCGTACAGTTAGGGACTATATAAAAGGCTTAGCTGTTATTACTGCAGAACATATCTTAATTGATGTAATTTTTCATGGAATTGAAGGTGCTTTTATCAGAAATTGTGAAAAGAAAAGGGATGGTATTCTTTGAAATGCACACGGAGAAAAAAAGCTCTAACAATTACAATAGGCAATTTCTTATAAACTTCTTATTAGATTTCCACATAGTAATTTTTAGAAGAAACTATTTAATTTTTTTTCTATAATTTCAGTATATGATAAATTTAAAATTTACTATTGCAATGTTTAATAGATTTTTTCTCCGCGTGATTGACTTCTTTAGTCGCAGTTACACGCTTTTAATTATCTAACAATCAATTAAAGCTCGCGCAGTAACGTAGTAACGTAGTAGGTAACGCGAGCTTTAATTGGTTGTTGGATAATTAAAATCGTGTAACAGCGACAATGAAATTATGACCAAAGCGAAAATTGAGCGTAAAAGCAAACAAAATGTTTTTCAATTAAAGGTGCAAGTCGCAAGTAACGCAAGCTCGAAATTTACGACGGAATAAAATACGCGATTAACGCGCGGCGCGAATCATTTTTCAGTGCCTCAGGATCCGCGCGCTCCATAAATCGATTACCGCACGGTCATTTTCGCGATAAATACGGAAAACGCATTAAACCCAATCAGCGATCCCGCGGACCAGTACAAAAAAGGGGCATATCCCGGAGAGTCGCGGTGAATTTCGATCGTAAGCTCCGGGTAATAACCGACGGAGGTTCATTACTTCTGTACCCGCTGTTGAAATTAGGAACAATTATCCCGGGGAACCATAGTCGAATCAGTCCCAGTTGCCTCGGATTTATCTGGGTGAAACGAGAATCGACGAGAAATTAATTCCGACATTACTGCGGTGTAATCGCTGCTTCGTGCCGTGGAAACACGCGCTGGACAAATTTTAAGTTAAAAGGTCTTATCAATTTATATATGGCGGTGTCGATTATGTGTAATCTGAACAAATATTTGTAATTTAGTGTTTAATGTGTAATAAATTATGAATTTTGCACCGAAATTGTAATCCGTTATTTGAAATAATTAATACATAAGATTAATAATTCGTAGTGTAGAATATGTTCACAAGTTTGACGCAGCAATACGCAATAATTCAATAATTCTATGAAAAAAGTAATAAATATCATCTGACTGAAGTTAGTTTTAAATAAAATTTTGAAAATAATTTTTTAATATCAGTATAATGATCAAGCCCAAAAATCTTAATACAATCAATGACCTAAAGTGCTGATTCTTACCTCACAAATGCAAAATTAAAGTGAAGCAATAATACTTGTACGAAGTATTTAAATTTGTGGGTATAAAATTATAAAAATATCCCGGCAGCACTACAGAAGGGCAATTATTTTTACTTCTAGTAGACCAACCCAATCGAAATATCTAGGAGCTTAAACAACCCCTGCTCCTTTGACACCTACAATTTAAACTTTTTCACCTTCCGCCGTCTTATCTTTAGCGAAAGTTCGAAATAGACCGGGAATATCGCCTCTAAAGTCCGTACGTTTCTTACTGATCGGCTTAAAGAAAACTCGCCCGCCTATTCAGATGTAGGTAATAACGCTTTATAAATAGATCCCGCATGCGCTCGTGGCGGGCGGATTGATCTGCGGTATATCAATCAGCGCATCGTGAAAGGCCTTAAAATATAATTGGTCTTTTCCTCTGTTTTCGTGCTCCCGATTCCCGCCGGCTTTATTTAACCTTTGACAAATTTTTTCTTTCACCCGTCATTGTTCGACTCGCGTCCTTTATTCGGGTGCGTGTCGATCGATCGGAAACTGCGGTGAGGCGGATTGGGCTTTTTAATAACGGCGTGAATAGTTTATTCTTTATTTCCATATTAATCAAGTTTTCGCCGTCGACCCGGTGTAAGAGCATTTTCGAAACGAATAAAAATTAATTAAAGCGCAGCTATTGTTGAGACCCGTGGGACCTGAAATAACAAGTCTAGATTGGTATATTGAATAATTCAGAATTCTTTTATTATTGCAAATATGTATACTTAATAATAAAATATGTAATCAAAATATCCGCAATGCGTATTCACCCGGTTGACGTATTACTAAAAGACTACACCCTGTAAAAGAACTAACCATAAATTGGCTAGAAAATGCATATTCTGGTCAATTTATAGTTAATTCTTTTACAGGTTAAAGCAATGATTAATTCACTTTTTAAAAAAATTTTAATTTTCCAGTCGTTACTAAAATTATTGGCTAATCTCTACAAATTACATAATTTATCGCGAATTTCTAGTGAACGATTCTATCAAACAAAAGTTTCCTGTGAATTATTAAATTTTGTAGCGATGTATATTTTAAAATTTATTCCTTTACATAAAAATTCAAAGTATCATTATTGCAATGTACAGTTGAATTAACAAAATATCTTTTATAGTTTTGTACATAATCAAATCTAACATTACTGTGTTTAAGATAAATATATCTATTTTTGTAATTTCTTTTATTTATGATATTTCAATAATATATTCATCTTAAGATTTGTATCAGAATCTATATCCCGTTGACAGATATATTATCACTTTCATATCCATCAATGATTGATTTTTGTTATTTTTGACGAACGACTCCCTGCTTCTCCAATTCATCACCTAATCGAATCCCGCGTTCCTTCATTTACAGTCCAAAAAATGTATCTTCTATTAAAAAAACAAACGCATCATTCAACCACAAAACGATTTGAAGGAAACGCATTTGACACGCCCGGCACGGCTGAAAAGACTCTCAGATCCGCGGCTCACTCTCGGCGTGAAAATCCGTCGCTGCACCGGCGAACGGCTCGCGGCGTCCCGAGCGATTAATTAATTCGTGGCCGCGCTCGTCACGCACGTGGCGAGAGAGGAGCGTCATCGACGTCGCCGCGTGCGTCGGCCGCCGGCACGCGACGGCGAGCACCGGCGCGACCGTGACCCGGGCCGAGCCCGCGCGCGCGCAAGCACGCGTCCGACCTGGTCCCTTACATTTGGAAATTTCCGAATTCCATGGCGCCCTTGGATTTTCACCCGAGACCTATTTTTCGCCTGGATCGCGACGAACAAACGGACTACTGCCGGCTCGGGATATACTTGTCCGTAAGCTGTGCTTTGGGATTCCCGAGCTTGCGCGACGATTTGACGTTCGTTTGGTCAATTTTGCAATGCATTGCGATTAAGATTTTCAGCAGATTTTCTGAAATAGTCAAAACGTGATGGATTTCTTTACGCACGTAGAATTTGATTTATAGACGTTTATGAGTATACAGTGCAGTTTTTTTTTAATCAATATAATATCTTGAAGTTATAACGTTAAAAAATATCGATAACAATGGAGTGACCAATAAAAAGTTGGTCTCAAAAGTTTTTGACGATAAGGTACTCCTAATTATAGTCGACTCTCGAAAATGATTATTAACGATGACGATGCAGCGGACGGACGTTAAGTGTATCACTTAACCGGCACATTTTATTTAAAAGCGACTTTTTTTTATTAAATTTTTTAAAGAACTCTACTTGCGCCGCGTAAGTGGGTCAGTTTGGGTTAAAAGCCAGTATACGTTATACTCGCGCCTCCACTTTCCTCATGCATCACCGCATTTTAAGACGATTAATCATCACTTATTTTCCCAACTAAAGTATAACCCTTCTAAAAACTCGTAAATTCAGCGAAAGCCCCATTTGTTAAACAAAGCGGGAGGCTCGCGCCATTGAACCTCTTCGCGATTGATAAGCGCGACGCAACGAGGCTGCTCGAATCGCCGTCGTTTTTTTTCTCTCCGCGGGGACGAAAAAAAATGACGTTGAGTAATGGCGCGTCGACGGCTCGCAAATCACGCGCGCCGACAAAACAAAAGGCGGAATCCTTATAGGCGCGCGCGGGAGTCAATTGGCGTCGGGGCTCGCTCGCGAGCTTTTAAATCATCGCCGCGGCTGCCGCCGGCCGCGGGGCACTCGGCCGTGAACGGACCGGTTATATCAGCGTGTCCGGGGAGACGGACACAATGGGCCGGCCCCACTCCCGCCGCCGTCGCTCCGGCTTATCAGCGAGCAGCTGTTCGTCCGGCTCGGCGCGGCGGGATCATCCTCGCAAGACGGACAGTTTTTTTTTCGAGTTTTTCGGGCTATCTGCTCGTTCTTTCGAGGTGAACAGAGGGGAGAATGTCAGGGGATTTTTTCTTTTCGTTGGATTTGTTGGTTTGAAAAGTTGCGAGGCAGAGGACGTGGAATTAGTACGACGTTGTCACGATGAGATGAATGAATTTTTTCTTATTGCAGATTATACGAGGAGCTTTGGGTGCTTTATTTAATTTTTAACGAAGAGCGTATTTTTTTTTTTTTTTTTAAATCTTTATTTGTCACGTCTGCACGTCTCCAGATGTAACACAATAATATTCTTGTCTTTTTACTTTTTAACAAAAGAGCTTTGAAAATAAACTATCACCGTTAGATATCATACATATCTACACCTCAAAAAGCTCCGACTTAGTTTTTTTATATCACGAGTCATCTTACTCCTTACAAACCGAATTTCAAATTTAATATTCTTAATATATAAACCCACACCATCCCTCCCATCATAATCAAATTCCACACTAAATAAACCCACTTCCACGAACACAGAAAAAAAAAACAGTCACCGCGCAATTTTGACCGTCCCGATGCAATAACAGCGCGGGCTCTCGAGCAGTAGGCCGCGGCCCGGTGCCCGTCGTCGACGCGATATTGCGTCCCTCCCCCGCCCCCTCCCCCCTGTTGCTCGGGGTCAAGTTCGCTCGGTTGCATTAAAAGCGGATCATGCCGGGAGGGTGCGTGCCGCCTCGGGAATATCGCCGCGACCTTAAGGTCGCCGCAAGCTCTGCGCCTCCTGCGCCGGTGCAGGTCGCGCGCGCTCCCGGTTAGCCTGAAAAATTTAGCGGGCTCGCTTTATCGAGGTCCCGCGGAATCGCCGGCTGCTGAGGGCCTCGCGAAGGGGCAGCTTCGAGTATACTCCCGGGAGGCGCGCTTTCCCGAGATTATTTTTTACGCTCGCGGTGTAATAAAGCGCCGTCGTTCGATGCATACGAAAAATGGGTTAATTTTGCTTGAGAGATTGGAACCGCGTTATCTGACGAGAAAATTGAAAGAGTGAACAATTTTATTGTCTTTTTAAGTATGCGATTTAGTACAAGTGATATATTTTATTGTTACTGTAAAGAAGACAAATTACTCTCTTAGTGTATGAGAGTGAAGAATTCAAAAAATCACTTTTTTCAGAAAAAACGGAGCCACTCATTTTCATACCTATTCATAACAATTTATCTCATCATATTTTTTTTTTTACATTTTTTGCGTTTGTTTTGAAGATCTAAGTTTGTTAGATTTAGTGCAGAAATAAACGGGTTGATTTGACGACGACGAAATTCGGCAAACGAGCGATTGTTCATTTAGCCCGAGCGACAAAAGTATCCAATTAACTAAATAGCACGAAAAGTTTTCGCCGCGCAAACTGGATTATTACAAGTGAAGTAGCTTTTCAGATAGCAAGTTCGCGCGCTTTACTTCTCTCATGACGCTTGAATTTTTACTGAAGAATCACTTGAGTAAATTTAAAGTTGCCGCGAGGGCACGAACTTATCTCCCACCTATAAGTTTTGCCAGGGAGAGAAAAAAAGAGAAACGAGATATCAACCTCTGCAGTGTGCTCTTGATATAATTATTATGATGCCTATAGCTCCTCTTCTCCTAGCTTATCTTCGCAGCGTACTATGGTTAGCAACTGTATTAAAATAAAAAAAAAGTTAGCATTTCTTTGGTTTATAAAAATTTGTTTTGAAATCAAAAAATTAAGAATTAGATAAAAAGGATTATTACACATTTCTATTATTCTAATAAAACATACTTCATTTTAAAGAACATATATGATAAAATTATAACTGCTGAAATGTGAAGGTTCGTAAGCCCCTTTTATTTCTTTAAATATTACTATTTGACTAATTTCAAAATTTTCACATTCATTAAGTCATTTTGACTTTCTAAATATGATTAAATGAAAAAATCACTAGTTTCTCTTTAAAGTATGTGAACATTAACTTAATTAATATAATTATAGTTAAATAGGACGTTTACTCATTCGATAAACAAACAACCTATCGAATAATATCAAATAAGTACACACATGAACGAATTTCACTTATTCATTTTTAGAGACTACTTGATCCAAGTGCCAAATTTGACCATAAAAAAAAACAAATAACGTCATCTCTTCTACAAACATTCGCACTCACCACTAACGCCACCCACACCTTCTTTTAATTTCAACCTCCACGCCAGACGCAAAACTCGGTCGTTTCATCGCGAGCCTGAAAAATGCACGTACATTCGCGGGGCCGAGCCGTAAGCCTATTATACCGCGGGAGGCTCCTCCGCATACGGATTTCCATGCGCGCACTCGTGAAATCCATAACCGCGCGGTGCGCGCGCTACACCGCCCCCTCGAAATTCGAATTTCCGCTCTCGCTGTTGCACGCGCGGCCGGGATATTAGGCGAGCTTAATGAAAATGTCGCCGCGGTGCTCTCGACGCGCGAACTTCGATCTTCTTTAAACGCACGTCGATTTCGAAGGCGCGCCCTTTGTAATGCTAACGAAGCCGTTGCTCGAAGTCGCGGTTTAATTGTATTTATCGCTCGCTCGCCGGAATGCCGCGAGAAGTTCGCCGCTTCGCGAGCGATGAAGATACGGTGATCGAAGTAATTTCAAGTTCAGACGCGGTGAAGTACGTCGATTGGAAAACTAATTGGCGAAGTTGATCGGTAAATTACGTACCGGCGGACCCTCCTTTGATTATAATAATGGGAGATGGGAGAAGGGTTGAAATTCCTCTGAGGGCGTACATTATTAAACGTTTAAATTAAATTAACTGATTTACCGAACTATAGTTGATCGTGCACTGAAAAATTTGACGTATTTGAAGATGACACTAGATTAAAATGTTATAATTACTCTCTATTTTTTTGTAATTTCACCGTCTTAATCTGAAAATATGAATTCATTATAGAAAAAGTGGATATAGTTTCTTAATCACTAAAACAATCTAAAAATTAATCATCAATACAATCGATTTTTGTTATACACACATTTTTGTCTTCAATTACTCAAATGACTTTTTTAAATAATGTTTAAGTAATTAAACCTGTTTAAAGTAGCTCAGCGTACTTTTGAATAAAACCTCAATATTAAAAAAGAAACAAAACAAATTTTCCTACAAAAAATATCACAACCCACTTCTCAAATAAATGTAAGGCAGATAGCGCAGAGGCATTACGGTGATCTCCCGCTCGCCATTTTTTACCCCGACGGAGATAAACAAATGCCACAGCAGGCACACACACCCTCAACGTACACATCCAACTTCCCGACGTCGGGGTATCCTCCGCTGCAGTGGCGAGAAGTTTGTTTCCTCGAGGCGCGGAGTTCGCATGCGCGCGCTGCAGCCCGTGATGACGACGAATGCCAGCACCGCGCGCTGCCAGGATAACGGCAGTCGCCGCCGAAATTGGATTGATTCGTTCGCCGGGTGCTGCGCGCGTTCCCGAAATATGCGCCTGTAATGTTTGTTTCAATTACGCGGGGTACCGGATTCGCAAAGTGATGTTTATGATCCTGTCGGTTTCTTTGAGCCCTCGCGGAGGACGAGGTGACGCGATTTGTCATCGTCACCGAAATTATCCTCTAAATATGCACAAGTGAAGTTTCACTGATGTATGCTCGTTTAAATAAGAGAATACGCGCGTATTCTGTATTCTAAGTCGTTCGTTTATTTTATTCCATAAGTACATGTCGATGGATTTCGCTTATTCACATGTATAGAGTTAATTGATTATCTGTAATTTAATTTGATAAATTATGCAGTAATTCCGTTGATTGGCATTAATTTCCATTTATGCGTCAATTTCTCCAGTTGGTTGGATATTAAACTAAATTTATAATGAGCATAAAAGTGTCGATATCACACTTTTAGAAAGTATTTTAAGCTCTTCATCAAACTAATAATAATAAAGTCCCTTAAAATAAATCATTTCTTAATTATCGCTTCTTCTGTGTTTTATAACAAAATCACAAGAAAAATTGAGATTTAAGTTATTCTTTACGTAAAGAGAAATCAATTCACTATTCAAGTCATTAAAAGAGCAAAGTATGTCTCAAAGATTTTTCTTACTATCTGCAATTTTCGTTTACGTGATCATCAATAATCGTTCTTCTTTTTTCCTACTCAAAACAAACTTCTCAGAATAAAATTATCATGAATTATTAAAAGTACCTATAATGATCAAGGCGTTAAATGCTTAATACCTCAATTTTACCCCAATCATACATAGTTTCTGTTTTTAATTTTTAATATTAATGTATTGCTATAATATTCCACTCACACTTTACATTAGGTAATTTACTATCAGTTGTTTATATCAATCGAAGAAAAAAGAACAAAAATTAAACATCCACCAAGAAAAATCTTCAAAAAGTCTTCAATAAATTTCATAAACGACGCAAAAAGCCAATCGATTTCCCTCTACCCACAAACGGCCTCACCGATTGCGCGACGCACACACAGCTCGCTAAAATCAAGTATTCACCGCTCGTAAGATCCGCGCCGCAGTCAACTCGGGGCAGGAGTGAATTTTTCCCGGCGCCGATTGATCTTCGCGAGCCGCGCGACGCTTTTACATTCAGTCGGGTCGGACGATTTACCGGGCCGCACGGGCGACGGGCGGCGCATATCGCCCGGGGATTTATGCGAGCTCGGGCTCCTGTATCTCCCGCCGCGCACCTTTCGCCGGAATCGCCCCGGCTCTTTCGCGAGCCCGCCGCCACCCGGCGGATGATGGAGGAGGCGGTGCGCCGCTTCCGCGAGCTTTTAAAAATCCCGATTCAGTGGCTGCACCGCCGGAATGTCGGAATACGCTTCTGGCGCAAGCTGTTTGACTAATAAGTTTGTTAATGTATTATTTAAAAGGGAACAGCTGCTTAAGCGATTAATCATTTAACTACGTAAGTTACTTATGTACTTAGTTCTTGTTTGAGTAAGTAACTTTAGTTGGGTGTTAGGAGGGACTATCTTTTTTTCTGGTAGGAAATGTGAAAAATTTTCTGTAAATGTACCTTGGGAGGATAAAATAAGCCTTGAAAGTTTTTTCATTATTACTATTATAATGAACAGCCCGGAATACGTAAAAAATAAAATATTAAATCTGAAACTGTTTTGCACTAATAAAATGTAATATTAACATTTAAAAACTAGAAACTCCAGTTCAGAAAATGTAGATTTTTAGCAAACTCTTTAACACTATATTAAACTATAATATCGATGTTACATTACTAGATTCTATTATTTTAAAGCTATTATAAAAGTAAAGTGAAATTACAAATTTGCAGCTACCGTGCAAAATCTGGAGTACGCGATTTATTATTTTCCGCGAATGTTAAAAAGGGTATGCAGAAGCTGCGGTAAAATTGAAATATTGAGAATATCAATTCAGCACTTCGAAAAATTTGTTCGATACGAACAATCAGTCGCAAGGCGCAGGTGACAGATTTGCAAAATTCGCCGAAATCCTTTTAACGAGTGCGCGTAATACTTATTAATTCAAAGTCAGACGTTGAAGTAATCGTGGATTCGACACTCATTATCCTTGAATTTTAATGAGGAGAAAGTGTCAACGTCATTAAAAATGGTATTTCGTTTGCCTGTCAAATTCAGAATTCGCCGTCAGCAATCGCTGATTTGTTGATGGCGAAAACGTCTTTTGTTGACTAATTAAGATTTTTCGGCGAATATAAATTTTGTGTCGAAATTGTTTACCGTAAGGTATAGTAATTTAATTAAGGTATTCGTTTAATTAAAATATTTTCATTTTTATTTTTTATTTTTTAATCAAATTTTCAATTTTTCGCGAGACTCTAATATAATTTCCTTTTTGAGTTTACCCGTGTAATTATCTAATTTCGTGCGCGTCTTCAAAAAGTTTCCGCGCTCATGACCCAACAAAATTGAAAACTTCGTAACCAAGTTAAAGCATAATCTACTAATGCACAAAATACCTTGCAAACCTAAACCAAGCAAAGCAACCAAAATATAATTCGTCGAAAAATCATAAATTAATTCAGCATCTTAACTTTAATTCAAATCGCTCGCTCTAAAAATTCGGTCTGTTCATACTTACCCAAAAAATATCACACAAATCTAAAATACATACAAAGTAACCAAAATGCATTTCGAAAGAAGAAATCGTAAATCAATTCAGCATCTTAACTTTAATTCAAATCACTCGCACCGTAAATTCGTCGCGCTGCTGGCTCACTAAAAAAGCCATTAATTGTACGCACGTGCGAAGCCGACAACCAGCCGGGCGACGCATGCGCGCCCATCGCGCATAATCGCAATAAAAAGGCGAATTGGCCCACCCACCCGCTGTAGCGTAACGCGCGTCGAATTTACGATGTGCACTCTCGTCTTTCCTGCTAATTTCTTTTATTGCCGCACGAGACCGGCGGACCTTTTTTTACGGCTGGTGCGCTCGGGGCTTTTTACGAGCTTTCTGTCGGCGCGCGAATTTAATTCTGTTGCTCGCGGTGTATTTTCGTTTTGGCAACGAGGAAATGACCGAGAGTAATTTTTCAGCGCGGACAAAGGAGCTATACCGGCGATGAAACAATTTTTTTCACTAAAGAGACTTGCTAACTGATTGAATTATCATATTTTATTTTGGAATTTTTCTTTCGTTGCCAAAACTAGAAAAGAGCTGTACATATACAAATCTGTAAGTGTAAGTAGAAAAAAATAAATGAAAGGATCACCCAACATGTTGTTCTCTAAGTTATTATACTAGGGTTCACATTGCACAGACGATAACGAGATAGATAATGTTTTGTATAATGTTGTTATCTCTTTCGAATATTTTTTGTTTGTATCCGCATTTGAATCCATATTTTAGAATTTCTTTTAGAATTGTTTTTCGAAATTTGGAAAAAATTTGTACTATCAAATGGACTTTGATAGCGCTCATCTCACTTCTGCATTATATGAAGTCCTTTTCACATGCTGTATAAAAAACAATTTAAAAAACTTACTATCCACAATTAAAAAGAAATCTTCAATGAATTATTATGTAGACACCATTATTCGCGAAAATCTAATTAAAAAGATAAAATAACGTGCACATAAACGCATTTCTTGGCTTAAACTGCAAGAAAGTCACGTAAATCGACACACCTCGTGTGCCCGAGCGAAACAAAAACAAGATGCATTTCATGGCCCTCCTAATGAAATTAAGCTTCGTGTTGCCCCTAGAGTAAAGTAAATTCATTACCAAGTGAAATTCGTGAAAATGCAAAAAGCCGAGGGCAAAAGAAGCGCGGCGCAAAGTGATGTTTCAGCTCGGCGCCCGCGGCTTTCGGCCAAGTACGTGCGCCTATAAGCAGCGGAATTTGCAAGTACAAGTCGATTCGCGGCCGCGATGAGAGAGAAAGAGAGGGAGATAGAATGAAAAAGAGAGAGAGATGAAAAAGTAGAGGAGAGAAGACAAACCGTTGCCACTACGTCTCCTTCGCAATTCTTTTTCGTCGCGACTCTTCATATTTTACCGGTACTTAATGATGCAAAAAGCACGCGAGATAAAGAGACGCGAAAATATTCTTTCTCCTTTTCTCTCTCGCTTCAGCATAAAGTGAATGATAGATTTTGACGAAATTCATCCGAAGCATTGATGCGTTTTTTTTCTGTTCTGCACTTTATTGAAATATTCTAATATCTAGACGGAGACCGGAGACTTTCGATATTCATTAAACAATAAAATTGAAGTCGCAAGAATATATCGAATTTGTTCGAGAGATAAGAAACATTGATAAAGCTGTAGATCTTTTATTTTCAAAGTTGCACGGGATGCACTGCGATGCAAGATTCAATATTAATAAATCCCGACGTAAATCTTTGCTTTAACACGCGAAGCCTGGTAAATAATGCATTTGCGAATAAGCGCGGCAAAGCGGCTTGGCGCGTAATATCCACCCGCGTGGGCGGGAGAAAAATCCGCGGACTCGGCTGAAAAATCACGAGCCACTTCCTTACCGCGTTTCTCTTCTCGGAAACATTATTGAGTAGCCGTGAACTTAAGTATCGTTAAAAAAGTAAAAAATAAAACTACAAAATAATTATGTTCGAACTTGATTCATAAAGAACGTCGCACGTATAAAATTTGTCCCTTTATTCCTCGGAAAGCTTCAATTGCGGCGAAGTGCATGCATTGATAAATCCCCCCGCGTCGAAATCCACTTGCTTTTTACACCTTATTGCTTCGGAATTGCGTCAATCAAAAAAATTCATATTTCACGCTCGCGACGAGAATTTATGCCTTTCCAATACGTTTTATATCTCCTTAGTAAAAAGAAAAAAAACGAGGCAAAAAAAAAAGGAGAGGCACGAATCCATCACTCGTCGCGCGGTGAGCGCGCGGACGCGGCATTTGAATGAAACACATGCAAAAGGAGAGGGGCAATAAAAGAAAAATATAAATCGAATTTTCAGCGCGTCATAAATCCTCCCGCGGGAGAAATCATCCCCGGGCGTGAATGCGCGCGACGATCAATTACGCGCGGAGGGGGTCGCGCGCCCGCGCAAAAAGCGATATCACGTGCCCTGGGGAAGTAAGTAACTCGAACGCCCGGCTCTTTAAAGCTCGACGAGCGCGGCCGCCTTTTTTTCGCCTCGCTTTCGCGCCTTTGGTATACGCGCGCCGAGGCACACTTGCCTTTGCAAGCTCCCTTTCCGACAGTCGATTTACGTCGGAGGTAATAACTTGTTGCGGTTGAAGCTCGTTACTGTTTTCTACGGTGACTTTTTGACTAATAAAATTATTGCGTCTTCTCGCGTTATGTAAGTTAATTGAAAACTTTGGTTTTCAAATTATAAAATATTCTTTATGAATACATTTTCTGTCAGGAAGTTTTCATCGCAAGCTCGTTCTGGATAGAGCGGGAGAATATGGAGCTTGAAACTTTCGGATGGAAGATTTCATGCTTTTTATTTCTATTATTGTTTCACTTTGATATTAATCAAATCAAACTTATACCCATAAGATAAAATAATTAATTTCCGAAAGTCTCTTTTTATCTTTTGTTACCTAAAAATATCTTAGCCTATTAAGCGTGGCAAATAAATAAATGAGTTGTATTTTAAAACTTGTTTTATTGTAAAACTTTTTAAAACTATTTTATATCTAATGCAGGTACAATATATGTTTTTTTAATTTATCGTTAATTACAGTTGCAATCATTGTAAAATAGTTTAATTTGAATGATAAATTACCACTCTTTTATAATTAATTTTGCACTAATAATGCATACAATAATAAAAAATTATTAAAACAATTAATTTACAAAAAATTAAAAATTAAAATAAAAATAATACTTTCGTTGTGCAAGCAATTTAAAGTGACATCACTGGAAATAACGCGTCACCACAAAATCTTCCTGCGGCAATTTCGCAACCGTAAGCTCCTAATAACGACAACAGCACCATCGTCTCCCCATAAATTCTGTCGTTTAAAAATCTTACATCACCAATTCAGCACTCATCGAATTAAAGACCCCGTAGCCGTTCTGTTCTCGTCCTTTCCTCAACCGGACGATATCACGCGAGCGTCGATGTCGGACAGGTTACCGCCGGGGACGCAAAATCGATGCCGTTGGAACGCGTTACCGCCGCTTCTCACGCATCCCTCCGGCGCTTGACCGCGGGTCAAATATTTCCCTCCCCTTTTTTTCTCGTCCCGTATAGATCGCCACGCGCATTTCGCGACCTCCTCGGCTCGCCGTAATTTGTAAAGTGCCCCGCTTGCGACGGGGAACTCGCATTGTCCGGTTGATCGATAGCCGTTCGTTGGATTGCCCGCCGCTTTAGTGTCTAATTATATGGATGGTCCCTTCGCTTTTTTTTTATTTTTTTTCGAGGTGTCGCTTGTTTTGTGTCTTCGCAGTATACCTACTTTTCGACGAGCAATGTGTTTCAAGAAAAAAAAGCTCTCGCAGCTTGTCAATGTGATTGTCGTCGATTTGTTTGAAGAAAATTTATTTTCTTGTCCAGGTGAAAGAGGACTGCTCTTTGTGAAATCCTTTTAAATAAATCGTCGAAATCTGTCGAGTTAAAAAATATCTTTTGAATAACTTTAAATAATCATTGTACATTCTACGGAATAAAAAATTATTAACTAAAATACTTCGTAATCCGTTAACGTTATATTTAGTACAATGCAGTTTCCTACATTTTTTATTATTAATGTACGAAACACCGTGAAAAATGAATTCCGTTCGAAAGAAGAGCTGCGGATTCGTCAAGAACGAGATTTATAGAATGAAACGATCTTCCAGTCCAGATATAAGCCGCGCGCAGCGACGCCGCATTCTTCTCGCTCGAGTATTCATATGCAAATTGCCCAGCGAGTTTCCAACAATTCCAGCTGTCAAATTCTCGACAGGTTTTCGATGGGCGTCTATATCTGCGCATTCCCCGCCCGTAACGTCTTCAACTTATTTTTTATCCTCCTCTTTCACTTTCGATTAAATATGTATGTTAATTTTATAAATTTATGATTTTGCAAATTTATAATTTTGGTAATTCCTGATCTTTCAAATTTATGAATTTATTTATGTGAACAGATTAGGTGCTTTTATTAAGAACACAGTTAATAATGATTGGTGTGCATGTTTAATAGTTTTGTTTACTCATAACTGATTGGAATAAACTGGTTTTGAAATTTATTAAAAAATTAATGTATAAAGCTCACTTTTTTTTTCATTGTAATTTAAACATATAATTGAAATGTTGATAAAAATAGAGAAAAGAAAATATTTGGAACAAAAATAAAATGAAGCTTCAATTAATTGCCTTCTGGTAATTGCTTAATTATTAACCTTTATTTATTGGAACATAAAAACTAAAGATTTTTATTATGAAATATCTTTTTTAAGGTGAACATTTTCTTGCTGTATAGAAAATATTAAAAAATGAATAGTAACTGATGAAAATTTATTATACTATAATAATAGAATTTTAAAACTTTAATTACAAACTAAAGTAAACTAATTAAAGCGTACAATAATTTTAAAATTAAAATACTCAAAGAGCTATGCAAACGAGATCTGCGCCACATATACGCATTCATTAAGATTAAACAGTTGCTAACTACATTTTCCAACACTGCTTTGACGCGAAAAATTTCCCTCGACACTCGAAAGTTGTCCAGGAGCGCATTGCGAATGCATAAGCCATTCCAGCAGGGATTTAAGCCCCCTTGCGCGCTCGAAATTTCATTTGGGGCCGGCGCAGCATCGCGCGCTCCCGAGCCTACGCGAGCAGAAAAAAAATGACGCGACGGCGAAGTCGCGGAAAGACAAGGCGATAGAGGAGCGACGTTATTAGGGCTCGATGCGGGAAAAGTGGGCCAATGCCTTCGTACCGGGCTGATTAAAGTCGGATGTCTGCTTCGCGTCGGAGAAAATATAGGGGGATCGACTCGCCCTCGGCTCGTATTTTTTGCTCGCGAGCTTCCACCCCGCCTCGCGCTTATATCTTTAGACTCGTTGGCGGAAAGGAAAAACGCCACTTACCGGCTTAATGAGGCGCGTTACAAGTTCGACGATTCGGTGCTTGAAAATCTGATATTGCGCTTTTTTTCAGCGTGAGATATAGGGTATTAGTTACGGTTCGATTGTATTTCAATTCTTGCGCGAATTACGAAATTGCGTTCTGCAAATTATTTTAATAATGAGAGTCTATACGTGTACTACTTTTTTTGTATTAAGTGATGTATGGTTTTAATTCAAACTTGTTAAACTGCTGTTAAAATACCAATGTGTTACTTTTTCACCTACTTTCATAAAATGAAAAGGTTCTCAAAATTGTACAAAAAGTACTCGATCTAAAAGAATTTTTCATGGAAAATGCTAATTCGAACTTGTTACTTACGTGAAATTAATTAAACAAAAAATTTAAAAACTTTTAAAAAATACGAGATCTCGAAAATATTTAAATTAAAAATCTAAAGTTAACTGCAGCTTTGAAAAAAAAATGAAGGGTGGACAGAAGTTCTCAACGGAAATCGGCGCGTAAAACGCGCACCGCGAGGCTTTATACACACACCCACTCGTACATTCGAATAGCCACGCGGCGGCCTTTTTTATCGCTCGTAAAGCGCCGCAACTTGCGACCACGTATCTCATTACACGTGGAATTACAACTTCGCGCTCTAATTGGAAGTAACTAGCCGGCCAGATTTTCGCCCCCGCGTCGCGACTTCTGCACGCCTCTCTTTCTCTCTCGCTCGCTCCATTGTGCTCGATTTTACGTTTGTCGCATGATTGACGAGGACGTGCGCCGGGCGGCCCGGGATTATTTTCGCGGTTTAATAGGATCGTACCGGCGGCCCAGTGATTTTTCCGCAGGTGACGGATTCATTGGGCCGTTCCATTTCAATGCTCCCGTTCAGTCTCGATCGCTCCGGCGCTCGATGGAGTGTTAGGTGCTTTTGAAATTTTACGTCCTTAACGAGGCGGGAAATTTTTACTTGTTTAGTACGATTTCTAATGGTTATTTTTTAAATTGAATTTTATTTTCAATAATTAAAGAAATTTATTTAATATTTATTGAAAAAATTATAATTATAATAATTTGTTTATTCTTTATGAGAATTTTTTTCTCTACGTGTCGAATAAACAAAAAATTAATTTCTAACAGAACAATATCTATTCATTTTTAGTGACATTTGATTGCAATGATACATGAATTTTTTATAATCAGATATAATCTCGTAAATAGGAGCACTAATAGCTTTCTTCGGCGCCTAACGATTCATGTCTAACGGTGGTATATATAAAACTGAGGCATCAGATTCGTTAGTGGGAAAGGTACCAGATTCAAAGTTTACCTGTCGGTAAATGTACTAGTTATGACGGTAAAATAAGATCATCAAAAATCGAATTGATGACTACTGTAAATTACGATTATTATTTAATAATGTATTTTTAACTTAGTCATAGTTGGTAACGATTTTTGATTTAAGAATTAAGTAATGCAATTCTGATGCATTTCATTATAAACTTTAATGCACTTTTCGATCTTTTATACCTTTGATTACCCACAATTTTAGAATGAAAAAAACATTTAAAAAAAGCAACTATGCACTAAATTATTAAAGAAAATTTTAAACAATAACGTTTTTAATTGCATTAAAAGAATAATTAACGTACCCTCTATAACTTAAAAATTAATAATCAATAGAGTCTAAAATTATGTCTTTTATCATTTTTTTTGTTTGTAAGAAAACATCTGCAATTGCAACAAAAACAGTAATTCGAAATTCTATGAGAATCCTCTACGAGTTTGAAGGATTCATGTTCAATTGCTCAGGATAAAAACAAATCTGCATGTGCAATCGTAGATTTTTCGATTACAAAGAGGTGTTATCGCAGGCAGAGTCGTTCTTCATTCACGATGCGTGTGCAGGGATAATTCGCGCAATGACGGTGATGATGATTGAGCGACGCGCGCATATACGTAACATTAACATGCGCGAGGCTCAACAATCTATTAGAATTTAGCGAGTTGCCGTTTTCCTCGTTGCCCCGATCAAGGAGAATCCTGGACTCGGGTGAAAATAAAAATAGTCGCGTATTTCGCCCGAAAGATCGACCTTACACGACGATTTGTAAAAAAATTTGATTTGCTAATGAGTACACCTTTTTTTCTGTTTCAGGTTTTATTGGGACTTGTGCATGCTTCTTCTGCTGGTGGCCAACCTAATCATCCTACCGGTCGCTATTAGTTTTTTCAACGACGATTTGAGCACACGGTGGATAGCCTTCAACTGCCTTTCCGATACGATATTCCTTATAGACCTCGTTGTCAACTTTAGGACCGGTCAGTATTAAATTAGTATTTAAGTTATTGCTACGTGTCAAAACGAAACATACTAATTTTCAAGAATAATTTTGAAACTGGTTCTAAAATTAAATTTTAAATTCAAGAAAATTCAAGTGCAAATGAGAACATTTTAAACTATGGTACCATAATTAAAAGGCTGTTTTAGAGATCTCAATCCTAAATTTGCATAGAAAAGTACTGATAAAAAATGCCTTGCATAATTTTTAGTGATATTGCAAAATATGAATGTAAATTTTACTACTGAATTAATCAAACTTATTTTATTTTATTGTACAATATATAAATGGGACTTAATCCTTTAATTGAATACCTAGGTAAAATATAAAGTGTAAAAATCAGTCAATGTAAATTTACAACATACAAAGATTAATTAATTAGGTATATCTCAAAATGGAATTATTTCCATTCAAATGCACTAATCCCTTTCAATAAACTCAGATTACATGATTAAATGCAGACTAAACGTCGGATTACAAAAGAAATGCATAATTACGTTTAAATTAATTCACAATATTATAATCCATTACAAACTTTAATAAAAATAACTTCATTATTAGCAAACAATAACATCAAAATGAATTAATTAAATTCGCAGCAGCGAGACAATGCAGTGCAGTAAATACCCACTACCCAAAAAATAAGTCGTACTCGCTCGAGCGCAACCCAACTCTCGCTTTTCCTCCTCGTTAGAGCGAGGCTCCCTCGTGGACCCGACGAGAGGGAGAGCCGAAAGTTCGGAGGCCGTTATTAAGGTCGGAAAGAGAAGCGCGGATTAAAAATCCGTGCCAAAACGGGCGCTCGACGCGATTTCGCGCTCGGCGAGCTCCTCCTCGGCGCGGGAAGAGGGGGAGGGTAGCTGAATTCTCCGGGAGACGACGTCGCGGAAGGATCCGATTTAATCAGGCTCGCTGACGCCGAAGGAAATTCCAACGTCGCTCGTTTGTTTGCCGTTCGTTAAGGAAGGCCGCGCGGGACGCCTCCCCCCGTCTTCTCCCGTGGAGACAAAAAAAAAATCCCTACTTCGATCCCGAACGGATACCGAAGACGTCGTCCGCGCTGTCTTCGGTGTGTAATCTCCCGGATGTTCGCGCGTCGCTTTACACCGGCAAGTTTTAATTAAAACTTTTTTCGATAATTCGTCGGGGCTCCTTCGTTTGCTCCGCGCTCAACTTGTACACTTTGACGTCGAGGCGAACTTTTTTTTTCCTCGTTCAGCTGCGTCGAAGTTATGTTTCTTTTTGTCGTTGAGCTTGTAAAAATATTTTAATCTCTTAAAATGAAGTGGTCGCTTGTCTCATCTCCGCGACGCTCAATGGAGCGAGTATAGATTGTTAAACCGAGCGGAGCTAAATGAAACTCGGTGATACACTCCGGCGCTTGAAGTATACATAAAGTCCGTCGGGCTGTCGCTTTACGTCGAGTGAATTAGTCAAAGCTTCGTTCGCTCGCGGATTTCGGAAAATTAGAAATTACAATCAGCCCGAGTATCAGCGGCACTTCGCTGATTACGTACTTTTATTTCTTGTACGTACTAACAAACCACTTTTAAGCGAGTGACGTTTCGATCACTTAATAATTTCGTAAGCGAACTGATCGATTTTTTTTTCGGACACACCAAAGATTTTTTTCACCGCTTTAAAGTATTTACGCAGTAGATCTCTTATCTCTTCGACTCGCAAACTAAAAATAGGTATGCCCGCAAAATGTGAGAGTGAAAAAACTTGAATTACTCGATTCGAATGAAAATTGAGCCAATCGAACGTAGAAAGGCTCAGTTTTTTTTCTGAAATAGAGTAATTTATTTGAATTTTTCCCTTTTCTATATTACGAGAGTGTTAAGTCCACAATTAGAGTTTCAAGCAATTAAAAACTAAAGATTTGAAAAGGCCGTTCGAATCTTTATACGGATATTCAAAATCCACCTAATTTTTAAGTCATATACATCGAGTATTCTTTTCGGTGCATCAGTGTACCCATGAGTATTATTACCTGCTATCAAATATCACTGGTCAACTTTTCAGGCATGATCTCTCGTTCATTTTTACTTGGATCTTTCTGCAATCTTTATTGTAAAAAGTTGGTTAGAAAACAAACTCGCAGAATAAATTATCGCTTAAAAATGTCAAATTTTTTATCCCGCGTACTCCTCGCAAGTAAGTTCCGTCTAATCTCTTGATTTTTGCGTCGCACTTGGCCGTCAATCGGCACGTGCCCCGGGGCACGTGGGCGCCTCGCCTCCTGCAGGACGAGCGGCCTCCTCCTTGACATTTCGTTGTGTTAACGCTTGAGAAGGGGGATTAACTCGCGCGCGGGGAATTGGGTCAGGCGCGCGATGAGGCCATTGTCGCGATTTAAACTGCGCGTTCCTTAGGCCGCGAGCGAGCGCTGCACAATGTGTCCACAATTGTCGCGAATTGTTGATCCAGATACGCGCGACATTTTTAGCGGCGATTATATTCCGCGAACAATTAATTGAGGAGGCGCGCGATTTCCCCGCGAGGCGGTGTAGGATTCGCTGCGCGAGCGCCGGGCGTCCTTGCGCATCGCGCGTCAATGGGAAAATGATCCTTTTTTAGTCGGAGTATCTTCTCGTGAGGTATCGCTTTCAGGGTAATTAGTCCTGTTGCGAGCGAGGGATATAAAGATGAATTTGTGAAAAATTAACATTTTTAATTTTTTACTGCACATCGTTCGCGATGTTCTTTGTGAGTCTTGTTTATTGCGCGACGAGACGTAAGTGTAAATAAAAAACCGCTGCCTATTGAATTGGCGCGAGGCTTCTTCAAATAGAATTTGTTGTTGCCATTTAGTAAACGTTATATTTTTTTATTTGAGTAATTAAAGTGATTTATATTTTTCATTATGTAACTTATCAAAAAATAAGTGCGTTACGGTATTTTTCTTAACATTATTAATTTTAATCTCAACTGTTTAACTTATAAGACTATTTTTTAATAGTAAAAATGCTTGGATCTTGTAAACTTCATGAGAAAGATAAAACTGCTTATGTCACATGAAACTTTTGTTTATTTCCAAGACTTCAATTTAAAAATTTGTTTATAGTATTCGCAGCAGCTATCGTGTACTTTCCAGTCACTGGATTTATTTCAATGTTAGATACAAAAAAGTGTTTCATTCTTATATACTTCAGAATGAAGATAAAACTGTATAAGAACAAAAGTTTTTATACAGTAATACTGTCCAGATAAGTAGACCTGCTTAAAGAACAAAATAACTGCTGAAGCTTATCCTATATTTTTCACCAGAATAATGCAATATAATTTTTGGGGTTAAATAATGTATTAAAAAACTTTTTGAATTTTGGCGCGTTTTAACCGGATATCTCAAAAAACGATAAAACCGCGTTTTTAAATGCTTCACAGCATCTTGCGCAAAATCGCATGATCCACTTTCCTAAAAAGAAACTTTCTTTATTTATAAGACAATTGAACCTAATAACCATCATCCACACTTGCATCAAAAGTATACCTTTCGATCTTAAGAGCGTAAGTGAATTTGATGCGAAAGCAAGGGGGATAACTGGCGTGTGCTAATTGATCCAATCCGGCGGGCGTGTGCTGCTCTTTATCGCGCGCGGCTTCGCGGACAATTTATTATCGCGCCTCGGCGTAACAGCGCCCGGGGGAGCCTCCCTTAGTGCACCGCCGCGCGCGCGAGTCGCCCCGCGGAATTCCGAATTTCCTATTCCTGGCTATTTTCAGACGGAGAGATATAACACCCCCGGGAGATCGAGGCCGGCTGGATTAAACTCGCTTTTCTTATTTTCCAGTTTTTTTTTACATTCCACCTTCTATTTTAATTTTTATACCTACTTGCGCCTGCCCCTCGGCAGCGCGCGAAGTTCCACTTCACTCGACGAGGTGGCTTGAAGTTTCTTGATGGAAGTTAATTAATTTGTCATGCATATAAGATGTTTGCCGCCAATAAACTTTTTAAAAAATAATCACTTTTTTGTGCAGTAAAATCAGCGGAGTTTAAGATGCATAATTTCTTTCGTATAAGTTTAATAAAATTCCGCGAAATTCTTGATTATAAATCTTGATTATTCAAATTGAAATATTAAATTCATGCCGAAATATTTTGACGTCATTCAAAAGGACGTTTAGTCATTAATCAGTTAAATCGTTTCTTTAAATACTACTCAAACTACATCATGGCATCATTTTGTAAAGCAGGGAGAACTACATTTGGATTTTTGTTTAATTAAAGATTTATATTTAAAATTAAAGAAAGAAAATGATTCGTAAATCGAAAACCAAGATTTTTCTTTTAAAAAACAAAGGAAACTGCCACACAGGAAAGGTCGCAATGCACGATCCTAAACATTCGTGCAACTAAATCAAGACTTGCGTCGAGCGGGGAAAGTAACGAGGTCGTGTTAACGAGTCGAAAGCATTTTCGGTCTCGAGTTTGCGAGGGCGAATCATTAAACGCAGGGCTTGATTCCTTAGCTTTCAGTTTCGAACTGAACGCGTTTCCTTTGACCGACATCCTGCTTGCTGAGGCAACGCGAGTGTTTGCAGCGGTAAATACACTGCTTTCGATCAATTTAGGAACCTTACACCGGAAAAATACCGTCGAATAACATAGCCATTGTTTGACTCAGCAAGAAGTGTTACTTTCAGTGTTTTTCGTTTAATAATCAGTTTGTCTTTATTTTTCAATGATATACGTTGATTGATAGGTTGAAAGTAAAAACCGTTCCTTTATCGTACTATAAGATTCATTAAATATAATTTTTTAGTTATTTACGGCCAATACAAAATAGTAATTTTAAGACCAGATTTTGTAAAGAAAAATATTGAAATACATATGCTGCCAGATGGACTCTGATAATTAAAAGTCCCGTAACGAATTGGCTGTCTCAGTTTTATATGTAACCCATGATCTGGTTTGGCATCTGTTATGTGATTATATAATTGATTATAACATTTATAAAAAATTATATAAACAAATATCACTAAAACTGAAGGTATATTCATTTAGAAAAAGAAAACACTTCCGTTATACTTAAAACGTAAAAGATCTTGTTCAAATGAAAAGACCCTTTCAAATAATAAAACCAACCGCTCTAAATGAATCGCTGGGAAGTTCGACTTTCAAGAGAAAAAAAATATCAAAAAAAGGAGGAAACTCACTACTTAAGTAACTACGAAAGTCGACACTTCATTAGATTCGCGATGCGACCAAAGAGACAGAATTAAATCTGACACCCCACTCTTTTGCTTTCTTGTTCCAGGCATAATGCAGCAGGACAACGCAGAGCAAGTGATACTGGATCCGAAGTTAATCGCGAAACACTACCTCAGGACATGGTTCTTTCTTGACCTCATCTCCTCCATACCGCTAGACTATATTTTCCTCATATTTAATCAAGTAAGTGCACCCTCGCCTCGACTCCTGCTGGCGCGGTTACCTCCTTTTTCTCGCGTCTCTCAGCCTCCATCTCTCTCCTTTTCTTCCCTCGAACCCCTCCGACCCCCTCGCCTTTGTTATTCATCCAATCAGTTTATGCTCTCCTTCTCTCTCGCTTCGCGGTCGTTTCCGGCGGCCACCAAGGCGAATGGAAAAATCTCGAGCCCAATTTCGCGGAATAAAGCCCGGCGCGTTATATGCGTCGCTGCACTTGAAAAATAATAAGGTAACGACGTGGCTTTTCGAGGATCTAAAATAATTAGTATTTCGGTAGTTTTACTTCTCATAAAAGAAAAATCCTTTTCCTTTGCCCGCAGAAAAATTCAGAAGTGCCTCTTGTTATTTGGCGGCGGATAATGTGATTGACTTTTAATTGAAAGAGAAAGAATTCAGTAAATTTGTTTACAAAGTCCTGTTTTAACCCTCTAATCTACGAACTACGTATAAGTAAAATTTCAAAAAGTACCTATTTATTTTACGTTTTTAATAAGAAAAAATCTGTAATAATGTAAAATAAATTTATTTAAAGGAAAGCTCGAAATAAATTTTTTGCAAAAACATCTTAATTTCAAAATTCCAGACAAATTTTGAGACGTAGTGATTAAAGGGTTAATCCACGCTGTGAATTTTTCAGAATAAACTACCCATCTTAAACTTCGTAGCCAGAAATCTTCTTAATTAACCCAGAAAGTAAACATTCTCCAAAAAAAAAACAAGAAAAACTGAATACTAAATAAAATTAGGAAACAATAACGGATCGCGTCCTTGAGGAAACTTGCGTTCGCACATCGTAAATTTAGAATTAACAAGCCGCGCGCGCGGCAGAGACAAACTCCTCTCCTCGAGGTGGGAGGAATCCTCGTCGTTTTTGAGTTCGCGGGCGCGAAGAGTCTCGGCCAGACCTTGACACCGACCCCCGAAATTACTTTCACCCGAATGTCGCCGCCCAGGGCCGCGAGTCGCGGATTTCCCACGTGCCTCGGTGCAGGTGAACCGGCTCCGCCCCCTCCCCTTCGCCGCGACTCGACTTCGCGCGGACGTGATCGAGAGGCCGGGATTTCACCTCCTTCGCCAGGAATTATTTCTTATTTATTTTTTTTTTTTTCTGCTATCGAAGTGGAGGACCGAACGTCCAATTACGCAGCGCCGATGACGTCCTCGGGCTAATGGGGCTCTCCTGTTGCGCGGACTTTGATTCTTGCGTAAAAATTTTATCGGCGCTCGCGACTCGTTTTTTTACGACGAAAGACATCATCGGTTTCATATTATTCCGCCTATCGGAGGTTTCGGACGGTTGCGAAGGAGATAAGGCGCGATCGAGCTTTTTATTCTTGGTGGTCGCGCGGTAACGATCGTAAATCACTTGAGAACCTTAAAATTCACTTAACTGCTAATGAGATAATTATTAGAGCAATAAAATTTTCTGAATCTTCGTGTGTATACTATATGTACCCTATCCATCCTTTCAAATTTCAATCCGCTAAAGTAGAATTAATGAAAAGCTATTAAAATCAGTGATAACTTTTCCAGTAATCGCTAATTAGTGAAGCACATTTCTTTTCAGATCGTGCTTCACTAATTCAACGATAAAAAGTATATTTAATAAATTAAATTTTTTTGTTTATTTTTAAATGTTTTACGCTACCTTTCGATACCTTTTGTTATCACTCTAAATATTTGAAATTTAGTTAAAAAATGTGAAAGCTACATATTTTTCGTGAAAAAGTGCTTAGTTAATTTGTGACACTTTTCACATTTTCTGAATTAATTTCTCATTTTCAGATTTAGATTGATAATGCCTTTCAATCAAAATTAATCAAAATTTAAAGTTTTATAACTTGGCTTTGGCTTATCGTAGAAAAACTTGCCAGATCGCATTTTAAAGCTTTTTCCAAAATCATTCGATATTTTAAATTTTTTCTGTACTGTAATTCCATTTTTCAGGATATAACTGAACGAAATATCAGTTTGATCCAGTTTTTAGCTCTTTCCAAAAGTCACGAAATGCACATTGAGACATTTTCTAAGATCATTTTTAAGGAAAACTTTTAAATATAATTAATTTATTTTGATCGAAGGGCGACAAAAGTTATTAGTCGGTAGGGGTACATATTTTTTACAGTTTATTTGTCTATTTTACATATTTTTAATTTTCACAAAATGAATAATAACCGTCATTTATACTGCAACGATTCATTGAATATTCTGCCTCTATACTTAGCAAAAGAACGTGACAAAAGTGAGAAAACGTCACAATCAGCGTCTACGAGACACCATAAAAATATATCTGATTTCAGTTTCAGGATTTCAGCGAGTCCTTCCAGATTCTGCATGCTGGTCGTGCCCTCAGGATTCTCAGGCTAGCGAAACTCCTGTCACTCGTTAGGTTACTCCGATTATCGAGACTGGTGCGATACGTCTCGCAATGGGAAGAGGTCTATGTAAGTGTCCCACCCCTTCACAATAACAGCTTAATTATCGTATATTTATTATTTTATTTCGTACAATACATTTATATATATTATATACAAATTTTTTAATTTTATTATTACTCCTGAGTTTTATGTACGTTTACATATTTGGCCCCTTTTTTAAGAAAGCGTTGATAAAAGGAACGTTCCAATTCTGATTTTTATATGACTAATTAATTCCAATTGTTAAGTTCGAGTGTATCGAATTTATTGGATCATTTCGATAAGCAAGTGTCACGAAGGAATTTAACAAGTACAAAGTATTTTTGATTGATCATAGACGATAACAATAATTTTATGCATAAGGTTGAGGAAAACACAATAATCACTTTAATTTTTAAAACATACACACGGAGGCCGTTCAAATAATCGATTGATATGTTACAAACTTATCTAAAACACTTTTAAAATCAAACAGATAGTTTTTAAGTTTTCTAAAATATCCCAATCCTCGCGATTCTAAATCCTTCTATAAAATCCTATTTACTTCTTTTTTGAAAAGATTTTCAAAATCGAATGTCCCTCTATTCCTTCTGTATACAAAATGTTTTTTCTCGAATTTTTACGACTATCGCAAAAACAGTAATATTATTAAAATATTATTTAGAATAAATGAAATGATAAAAATAAATCTCAATATCAGGAATAGAAATTGAAGAAAATAGATAAAAATTTCCTTGTAACTCTAAAATGTATAAAATGTAACATCGGATAGCAGCTAGAATAAACTTTTCAAATAAATTAATCTACCGCTACACTTTCGCATTCAGAAAATATAAACTAAAAAAGCAGTAATTCGAGTAAAAAATTTAACAGTCCGGCTCATAAACTGCAACAATTAAAAAAGACCTGCCACCTAAACGAATATTTATACCCGGCGTTTAAAAAAAAATTTAGCTTACCCGACGAAAAATTAATGAAAACGATGCGAAGCCGCGCGGCGACGCGAAGCGCGCGGGAGGCAAAAGAACGCAGAAGTAAGCGAAGAAAAGTTGGAAAGCTGCTCGAGAGAGCGCGAGAGAAAGAAGGAGAGGGGTACAAAAAGGAAGAGCAAAAAAACGTGAAGCGCAAGAAGCGAGGCGGAGAGAGGAATATATAACGCTGAAATTTTCACGAGGAATCGCCCACGCGCGCGAATTCCCCGAACGCGCGCAGCGGAAGTCGCACGTTAATCATCGTCATCCCGCAGTTAGTTTTCCCTGCCCGCGCGAAGTCGTTGCAATTCCGCCACTTGGTCGACTTAGTCGAGGAAAATCGCAGGATGTGCTTTTCTAGGAGACAGCGCTCGTCTCTTTATTTTCTATTTGGTGACAAGTGCCTCCTTTTTTCCAAGTCATCCTGGTAGAAAAATTACCCAAGCTAAAATATTATACCATTAAGTATTAACATTTGTAGTAATTGGTAAATAAAATGAAAAAAGCTCAAAATACACTGTTTAAAAAAAAAATCAATTTTGATGTAAATTCAGAATTTTCTACCAGGGTCCTTAATTTTCTTCAACTGCATGGATTAGTCGGTGATGTTAGCAGTAAAGTGCGAAGGGATTCGAAAAGAATTTATTTTAACTTTTTTTTTTGCGCATGTCACGTGTGTAGGATTACACGAGTCCAGCAAACGCACGTACAGTCAACGACAGTGTACAAACACCTCGATCTCACATATCGAATCGTTCCACCCACCCCCAGTGCATACTCATCGCCGCATCAGCGCCCGTAGCTTACGCGAGCTCCGCGCGGCGGCTCCCGCTCCTTCAGCCCCGTTGGAAATCAATAGCGCGGCAATTCGAAACAGCGGCCGAGTGTCCAAATTGATGAAGCCTTAATTGCGAGGATAATGAAGCTCGCGCGCCTCGTTAATTATCCATCCGAGACTCGACAACAATCGCGATGTACCCAGCAGCCGTTTGTTTGCATTCCGCGAGCGAGCGCCCCGCAAAATCTCGAACGCGCAAAATGTCCCGCACCACCCCCGGTTCAATTTGCCTGGCACGCGGCCATCGCTCCGGACTGCGACGTGCGATTTCGCGGCGGCTCTCACGTGCGCGATTTTTTCCGGGGCGAATCGGGGCTGACGGCTTGTTCACGGGGAACGAGGCTTTCGATAAATCCGGTTAAAGTAGTAGGCGTCTTTGATTATTTGGTTAAAGTCGCGCGTTTTGAGACGACGTAATTGGTAGCGGCACTGCAGTGCCTCAGGGTTATTTCGGCTAACCTTGAGGTTTTAAAAGACCTGTTATTTTTAGCTAAGTTATGAGCGTACTTAATCCCTTAATTTCAAGTTATAGGTATATCGCCTGAAGAATCAAAATGGAATAAAATAATCAACAGCTTCCTTTCTATAAACTACTCGTTACATTAATATCAAATAATTTTAAACAATAGTACACTAAATTAAACACTTATCATAAAATAATGTTTAAAAAAGTTTTTATTAATCAAGAAATTTGAGATTTAAATTTTAATAAATGTGCTATATTTGCCAAACTTACATTTTAAATTAAAACGAATTCTAGTATCAAATTGAAACTTTATACCCAAAACGCGGAGAAAATAAATGTCAGTGCTCGACTGTGCGCCGCGTAGTGACTTTATAGCCCGTCCTCGTGTCCTTCCCGGGCGAAAAAGAAAACGAGCATCATCCACGCTCCGCGCAGTAAAAAACGCAAACGAGTAGAGCGGCGCTCCGGGTATTAGAATCGCAAACGACCAGCCATCGCGAATCATTTTTCGTGGCCGCCGCACCACACATTCGCGTGATAAATTCATACACGCGCGTACACACGCACACATACACGTGCGCACGCACATAACCACAGACATTCATTTAAATCCACGCAAACCCGCGTACGCGCACACAGACACACACTCGCACACGCGTATACACGCGAGAGACCGAGGGAACGCGAGCGCACCCGTGCACTTGAACACTTGCGCCGAGCGGATTAAGTTCTCTCTTCATTTTTTTTCCACTCTTTTTTCGTAGCCATTATCGCACGATTGACGATTATACGCTCCTTCACTTCTTCCGCGTGACGCATCGAGCGAACCGACCGTCGTTGCGCCAGTTTAGGCAATTGCTCGCACGACCGCTGACAATTTTCTCGAATCGCCTGGCGTCTCTGTGTGTATACACGCTCGCACTGCCGCTTCTTCCATCTCGCTTGACCCCCGGACCCCTCCCCCCGCGCGCCCGCGGTTTCGAGATCTTGCATTCGACGCGGCGATCGAAATTGCCGTTTCGCGGTTAGATTTGCGCTTTTTTTCGGTCTCTTCTATCAAAGACAGAAGATTCAAAGTCTTTCGTTGTGTAAAAGAGCTACAAAGTTTGATTCCGATTTCAATTTTATTTTATCGTTTGTATGGTCAAGATTTAATTTAAATTCACGTGCGTTGATTTCTCCGCAATTATAATTACGTTTCTGAAATAATAATTTCAAAATTTCGCGCTTAAAATGTCGACCTACTTGATTTTCTGTTAAATATAAAGTGACATGTTCTCCTTTTCAAGAGGATATCTTAAAAAGTTATTATTAAAGAATATATATCTGGAAAATAATTCAACAGACGCATTTTAATAAAAATCGCGACATTTAGGAATATTTTTTAATGCGTTTCTACAAATAAAACGAAACAATTCGTTTAAAAAAACATTTACGGTACCTTCGTGAAAAGATAATTTAAAGTTTCGTAAATTCGTCGCTGTTGATTGCGTAAGCTCGAGGTAACACCAAAAAAGAAGAAAAAAACAAGCAGAAGAACAAAACCTAAAAATGCATTTTGATATCATTAGAGACAGCGGCGAGGGTCGTGTGCGGCGTCGTCCACTTCATTCCATAATTGCCGCGCGCAGTGCGTACGTGTATTTTGTTTCACGCCAACATCTTCGCCTCTACTCTCCAGCCTCTCTCACCTCTCTCGACTCTTTAAGCTCCACGTCGTACATCACCCGACTTTAAGCAACTCTCGAGATTCGCTCTCGTTGCACACGCATATATACCAACACCTGGAAAATACAGAGACAGACCCTTGTACGTTTTACTGTGTACTCTCCTGTGTCCATCCATTTCACGTCATTAAAAAAAAAATAATAAAATAAGCAACCAAAAAAAAAGTTGAAATATACTCAACGGTATATGTGTGCTAGCTGCACTATAGGCGCCTAAATTTTGTTAGACGTATATTTTATAAGTAAACGATTTTTTTGTTTGACTGTTAAAAAAAGAAAAATCGAAAGATCGTTTAACGCTTTGACATGGATAAAGAGATTTCTTATACGTAGGACTAGATAATGCACTCTTTTTTTTATCGTGATTTAGTAAATATACGAATATATCGAGACGGTACAATTCTCATACAAAGATTGCACACCAATGTGTACGTGTCAATTGCGTTGATGCTGAAATACGATGTGAAACCTTAGGTACAGTGTAGTGCTAATTAAGTATTAAGAGTAGAGAAGCGCATAATTAAAATGATAAGATACAAAAAAAAAATTACCAGGATAATGAAATATATACTGGGTTTTTGCGAACACGTATTCCGACTGGGTTTGCAGATCCCCCTTTACCAACAGCCGGAGAGGCACTACGAGCGTCGGGCTACACCGCCCCAACCAGACCGAACCAGCAAGGTGTGCCTGCCATATGATAAACCCACGCAATAGCCAGAGGCCCGCTAATAAGGCCCCGCACTTTTGCTCTCTTGAATATGAAAGCGTTCGTTAAATCAAACTTAATGTTCTACGTATACACTAGATATACTTTTTTTTTACTTTTTTTTATAATGATTAATATAATTGTGGTTTTTTTGACACACTAGACAGAGTTGCATATAGTTTGTCGTTTCAGTCTCAAGTAACAAAGTTTCTCGTAACCTATACTAAATCTCTTAGTCCTCCCTGGAGAGCAGAACTGATCACAAGCTAATAAAACTTAACTCATGTTGTTTCGTCCTCGTTTTGCGTTTGATCATTATGTTTTTGGCGTTTGTCACTTAGCCCCGACGACTAATGAAGTTTTGAAGTTCGCCTCGGCGTGACGTGTTGCAAATTATTAATCCGCGCAACTTTGAGGGGTGATACCGGGTTTAACCATCGCGTTTACCTTTTGCTTGCGCTTGCGATGAGTTTACTGTACTGAGACATTGTTTTATTTTACATTAAAAATTGTTGCTTCTTTCCACAATGAAATAGATATCTAAGAGTCAGTGTTCGTATGACGGATTTTGTTCAAACTATGGGAGATGTTTTCATGTCTGTAGAAATAAAAAGGCCAACCTTTTAAACCCTCTAATGCTCAATAATTTTAAAATTGGATGGTGTTGAAGACTTAAGTTTCAACTATGTGATAAAGATTAGTGTTGCTAATGAAGTATTTGAATACGTACTTGTTTTTTTACATCAAGAAATGTTATTTGGTCCAAAATCAATAATCAAAGATGAAGATCGACAAATACCTCAAAATTTGTAATAAAAAGCAACAAATTCATTCAAGATTTTTGTCTTGAATTATGGATAACTTCGGATAAAATTGACATTTATTAATCAGTGGTAGCTTTTCATTTTAAATGTTCATAACTTGACATAATTATGCAAACAAAAACAAGTAAGTACAAAATTAGGGAAATTTCTTAGCAACACTAATCTTTATTATATTATTGAAAATTAAGACTATCCTACCATCCACATTCCAGAACTATTCAGTGTTAAAGGATCTAAAGCTTTTCCTTCTTTCATTTCTATGCGTATATAAAAACGTCTCCCATAGTCTCCTAGCAAACAAATCGACATGAAACCAAAATTTATTGATACAAAACAATAGCCAGTCCAGTATTCTCACTAATCCAGTACTCTCCAAACTGTTTTGGTCAATCAGTATACAAACTTTTTCTCTCGCTGTCGTTGCGAATGCCGCAGTCCCGCAAGCTCCAGTCGCGCGCATCTCTCGTCGCTGCCCCCGCAAGCAATGGAACATGTACACACACAATTGTATACACCGCGACTAACATGTAAATAATAACGTCAAGATTTTAAGCTGTGACAGCCTTGTGTGCTTTGATCAGATCTGCTGCCAAGCCCACGTTACCCGTCAATGACACCCCGCAGTGTAACATGGATTCGGAGGTGCAATATACATACGCAACATACGCGTACGCCGCTTGTGTCGCTGCTCTTTTGTTTCTCCACCTTCATTGTTGTCATCGTCATTCTCATCCAATGCTTAGGCGCAGAAATCATCATAATTCAAGAAACATTCGTCTCATTGTTGCTCTACGGCTAATTGGGGCGCAGATTTAATTAACCTAATTGAAATAGTTGGTCGTTACACTTGTTAGCAGTTTGACGAGGTATCCCGAATTTTGGAGAACTGATTGATGCATCGTTAAAAAAATTTGGACAGCGCCTGGTTCTTAAAGCAAAACATCGCTTCCAATCATTGTTTTGTTTAAATATGAAATGTTAACACTCGAACAATGCGACGAATTGCTGCAACAAATAGCTGCTATACGTGTTTAGAAAAAAGAATATGGTTTGTATAGTCTGCTGCGAATCCTCATCTCATCATTCATTCGTACATCAAGCCAAAACGTTTCTTTTTTATTTGCCAAGTCATCGGAACAAATGCAAAGGAAGAAGGTCAATTTAGCAAACACGAAAGCTGAAGGAAAAAACAGAAAGAAAGAATCCATGTTTCACGCGGTAGCTGATATCCTTTATGTCAGTGTGTTCCTAGAATCGATTTCTGTTATGTCTTCATGCCTTGACATGTTCGTCGGGTTTAACGTTTATGTTACGATATTATTACTTACGTTTAATATTTGTTACTATATATACACTTAGTTAATTATCTTTATATATACGTTACTTAAGATTCGTTCGACAAATAGGTCTTAGACGAGCGAGTTCGATTGTTCGATATATATATAGTCTACGGGTGATGATATGATACGATCACGTTTCGCGTCAAACATCCCGGTGATAATACACGCCGAAGGCGTCGAAACGAGCGTCGCGCGTCCACTCGATTAACCGGGCGATCGACTGTAATTTTTTCTACACGCGCCCCAATTTTGCGCGCGGCGAGGGGAGAGAAAAAAAAACGGGTGACTCGTCCTCGACCTTCCGCGCGCGCGCCAATTAGCGCGAACAAGCATAATGGGCAGCGTCGCTAATTGTCGCGGGCAGAGACGCCGCTGATGTTTGACGCGAGGCGCGACGGCGTGCACATATACCCACACACACACACACGTATTATCGAGTTTGCAAGCGACGAGTTGGTTGGTCTGTGATTAACAATAACCGTAGGTCTGCCTGTCAGTGTTAGGTGTACAACCGCCCGAATTTCTCAGCTCCTCCCCATTCTATTCTTTCACCATTGAAGTGGTTGCTGTTCAGAGTTACGGGGAGGAGGCTGACGATGTGCCCGTATTCTTGTGATGTGTGTTAAACACCCCATCCATTCATCACCAGAGGACACCTTCTTTCCTGTAATCCACCCGTACACCCCCTCTCACCCTAAGTGTTTTCAGTTTTAGTGTTGTCTGGTTTTCCCAGGTACAAACTACGTAACGACGACCGTAGAGGAAAGCTATACAACACAGACAAAAGAAAAAGTGGTTGTATGGTAACGTAGAGTGTCCTCCACATAGAATCAATGGCTTTACCACATAGTGCATTGTTCTAGTGGAGAAACATGTTTTAACGTACATGGGAATCCGCTGATAATGATTTAAACCCCACTACGTGACATCCCAGTGTGTAGACCAAACGAGAAAAATCCGTTGCCTGCTGTTACTTTTTTTTCATGTTGTTTTATAGCAGCTTGTTTTTTATTGTGAACCAAGATTCTGCACTCGACGAGAGTACGTCGTACGAGTTTTTTCGCGGGGGTGATTTTTATTTTGTTTGCCGCCACCCGCGCTGATCAGCGCGGGAGTCACTGTATTCGTTCGTCCGTTGCGTTTTTTACTGCACACCCGGATCGCGCGCCGACTAAAACGGACTCTTTTTGTTTCTCGTCGGACGCAGCAAAATTAGAAGTTGCATAGAGCGAGAAAACAACGGCACTGTTTCTTTCTTTATATTTCATTAATTTCATTCGCACGCCTCTGTCTCTCTCTATCCATCCCCTGCCCTCCCGCTATCTTCTATCTTCTGTCTTCTGTCTCTTTGTAACTAGTTTCTATACTGACTCTTGTCTATTAAAAATCTGTTCTTTCACTGATCATTTTGCTTGCTGTTTTCTTCAACTGACGCGCGTACTTTCTCTTATTCCGTTCGGCTCTTGATTAAAAAAAACAAATCTAATGGCACTTAACTTAAAAAGATAAATCCATATTTATAAAATGTACTTTCTAAAAAGCACCAAATTAAAATGTTTAATAAAAAATGGTTGTCTAACAATAAGATTTTTTACATCTCGTTGTTATGTGTGTTCCTGTTTCTGGAAGCTTCGTTTCCTCTGTATACTTTTTATCCGTTTCGTAATATGTGGACGTCCCATCTCATTGTGTTTGTGTGCATCGACGTACAACAATTTCCATAAATCACCGTAAACGAGCCTCAAATAAAATGACTCTTGCAAAATGATCTATCTATATCGTTGTCTTTTTAGAGCACAATACCATAGTTAGATAAGTGTAGACTCATTTTACTGATGAGGTTGATTATTATCAAATGATACTCCTTGATAACATCGCAAATTTTTTTCAACAATAGATCCACAATTTTCAAAGGTACTTTGAAAGAATCAACGAGGAATTGTTTAAATTTCTTGTTTACATTCAATGTTAAGAATAAAATGTCTCCAATGATCGCGTAGATCACAAATTAATTAATTAAACAGTTCGCATTATATTGCACACGATCAAATTATATTAAATAGTTCAACAAAATTTTTATCAAAAATTTATTGTTGAATAAAGTTACGAACTAATCGACGAGTACAACTAATTAGACAGCAATGCATCGAGCATGACTCCAGAAACGTACTTGATGTGCGCGGCAAACTCCTGGCCGAATGCGAATAGCCGAGAGATTTGAAACGACTAAACGCAAACGCGCTACCAAAGAGCCGCGCTCAGAATTTTCAATTTTGATTCGCGTCCCAGTTCACGTGGAGGCCCCCAATGACTGACTTGCACTCTGGCGGCTCTGCATAAATTAGTGCGCGTTTTGTGCTGAGGTCGCGCGCCCGCGCCGCTCGCTTGATGTATACGCGCTCTGTTTACCCGTGAAATCGATGACTAACCATGATTTTTTGATAGCCCGCGCAACCCCGGGATAGGGCATGAATTTTTTCTCCGGAAGCACAGAGGCGCACACGCTCACCTGTGGGTGCACACGATGAATAGATTTTTAAAGCGGATTTATTCATTCGTGTCCCGTTCCTTTGTGCACACCTCGTTTTAATTTTATAAATCGTAATTTTAATTATAAAACTAATTTCCGTCTGCGTTTAACAAACTTTAAAAAGAGAAATATAAATCGTTAGGATGGTAGCGTAGTGAAATTAATATAACTGTTCATTCTGATTTAGGAACGGCAGTGTAGTCTCATTAACTGCGAAGTGGTAATTTATGCGACTTCCGACTGAGTTTCCATCAGGGTCCTTAAATTAAAAATCCCTTTAAAAGGTGTCGATGTAAAAATTTACAAGGGGTCGTTCGCTTCCGTTTTATTGTCCTCTCGAAAAAAAAGAAACTTGTTGAATGAAATTAATGAGGTTAAATGCTATTCACGTTTCTCGAGAAAGTGGAAAAACGTGCCGTGCTAAAAGGAACACTCTTACTTTTTCCTGTACCAATTGATTGCGCGGAACAGTCTGGATTCGGCAAATACAGCGCGCATATTAACGACTCACATCGAAGTTCGTACAACAAAATTTAATTTCTTTTTATTTAAATTTAAAGATGACGTTTAATTATTATTTAACTCCGAACAATTGGGAATCGAAACCAAAAAGAAAAGAATGAGTTCGACGTACACATATACACACGACCATATCAGTAACGTTGTAGAATCGCTTCTAGTGAATAAAATATAAATTTTCACGAAAGTTAAACTTATTGTGATCGATCCGGCAATCGTTTAATGCTGCGTGTGTTTTTGCGTGTCAACGTCGACGTTGTCCTTTTGCCTCTATATTTAGCTTTCGCGATTTACAAACATTTACTTCTTTCAATGCACGTGTCTTTATTTATTTTTCTTTTTTCCAATGCCAAATTTCTTGGGACACACTTTCATCGAATAATTAAATTTACCGCATTACTACATTTGGACACATCACGTTAAGCTGACACACTTGTCTCTAAAAGATTTGGCATTGCAAGGTAACGCGCTGCTACTCTCGTGTTATTGTTACTTTTTTGGCGAATGTTTGTTTAACATGATGAAATGAGAACAAAAAAGTCATAGTTTCGAGTGTAAAGTATTTTTAGTCGACCTGTTGTCGACCAGTGACATTTAGTTATGAACGCTTAGAAGATTGATGCCATTTGATTGAGGCCGTAAAAGTGTTAAATTATTACCTTTCGTTACTGACTCCCTTAGGAAAATAAATGTTGTGAGCTTTTGGTATATCTATATTTTATTGATTTTTATATTGAAAAGGTATATTTCCAGGTTTGTAAGGATTTAATAACAATGTTACGTGTGACTTCCCTTTAGGAAGTTTTATTAGGCATCTTCAAACCTTGCATGTCGTAATTTATTTTTCTAAATATATGAATATAATTATGTAATTCGCTGTCAACATCTCTTATGATTGTCATGAAGTGTAAAAGATATATTTGTTTTATTTATTTCTATGCAAAAATGAAATTTAAACACTTCAATTGTATGAAGATTATTGAACTAGACTTGAAATTTAAGTCTATTATAATCAAAGTATATTTTATTCAGAATTTAATTTCCATTAACTAAAATATGATAAAATATTACATCAGAATTTTTATTTTTATTTTTCATCAATACATAATACATAACGATACAACAATTTACTGCAAGTGCAAGTTGACCAATATCAACGTGAAAAAGTTTTACCAGTACACCTCTAAAAACTCTCAAAGATCTAAGGTGGATGCGATAACTGAACAGCTAATAGTAAAACAGAAATAATTTAAATTACTACTTACTTAAATAATCTACATTTACTCCTTTCAGAATCTTCACTGGAAGATGTGTGTTTATTTTAAATTGTTTTCCGTCCTTTCTGAATGATTAATTTTGTTTTATTTTTGTGCTATTGGATAAGACAGTATGTGAAGAGCCAGTGAGTGCAAAAACAATCGGCAAGCGCTGCTACTTATTTAATTAACACTCGCCTTGGCCGCGAAGGCTTATTTATTCAGAGCGCGATGGCAATGCATTAATTCCACCAGCGCATCCACGCGAAATAGGAAAAGGCCATAGAGCAAAAGCAAAGCAAGAATTAGAAGTAGTTTGGCAGTTTGTCCTTACCGACTTGATTTTTTTCTACCTCGACTTAAATGAAAGACAAACGTTTAGAGGTAGAACCGAGAAGGGTACATTTTACACGAACTGCTACTGAAAAAGTAAAAATGTGCACTTCACTTGCTTCTTTTTTGTAATTAGAGCGTTAAAAGTACAGTGGGTTAATTTAATCCAAGGAGTACCACTCTTTTATTGCTGAAGTTCTTAGTTTTAACTATAGATTCGAGTGTGAGTGTCGAATTGACTCATTGCCCTCGCTTCATTTATCTTAATACGAAGCATCAGTAGAATTCCACTACGGCCAGCACGAAAACCTGTGTTTTCTTTTGTCCGGCGATTCAATTTTACAGAGCCTATTTTGGAGCTTTCCGCACACTTTTCCTTTTTTTCTATATTTGAACAAAAAAAAATCATGAAAAACCCGAAGGGACGAAATTATGAATTGTATAACTATTTAACTGCTCTTGCCGCTTGAGCGACTGACGCCAAATAAAGAGATGAGGTGCGCTTACTATGATTGGCTTCTTTTTGTTGTCATATACATTAATAGTATACTTGTTTCGTTTGTGGTGGATTGGCAACGAGTAAACAAGTCAATTGTGAATTTATAAGTACACTGCTATGCGCAACGGAAACGGTGTCGTTTTTTTTTTTGGAAACTTTATCTCTTTGTGTCCTGCAACTGGTCAACTTGTACGACACCAATACACACCATCAAAATATTTTTTAGCACGTGAACGACGACTATACATATTTACGTCTATGTATTTGTAATACTGTTGTTACTATTATATGGTAATTATTTTTTATATAAATATTTTGCACCTACTATACAATGCTCGTCGTATGATTGAACGATGAAGTCGACCAAATTGATGCTGTTTATTCATTAAACTCTTTCTTTTTCCAAAAAAGTATTTTCTCTCATCGGCTTTTACGTACACAAAAGTGGTCACACATTTTAAAAGCAGCATTGCCAACGCAAGAACTAACAAAAAAAAAGAATGAAAAAAACAAATTTGCTGATGAAATGGAGAATGATTTACTAATAAAAAAGTCTAAATATAACGCTTTTTGTCTTTAAAACATAACAATTAAAAAGAAAAGTATAAAAAGATAATCCGAAGGGCCTGCCTTGAATGACTTCGTTTCGCATCTTCGCCTCTTAACACTCTTACGTTTTCCAGACCTTCTTGTTTTTTATTATTAACTATAACGTACTAAACGAAAACTAAAGAATTAACTTACCTTTTTTTTATTAATTTCCTTTCTAATTTTTCTTTTCTATACTTACTTGACAACATGATATGTAACACTACTTTTTATTTTAACATTTCCTTTTTCTTTAACAAAACAACAAGTCAAAAAAAGAAAAACTGATACTACGAATGAAAAAAAGAATTTCTCTATACTACGAAATTTTCTGTAAACCTTGTTTTCCTCTTCTTTACTATGTCTTGCTATGTCCCGGCTTTCTTTTGTTTCTAGATATTGCAGAACCTACAAAAAAAACGCACTGAGCGGAGGGGGCGCCTAAGCTCTGACAATATGAATAAAAAGAAGTCTGGTTTCAGCAAAAGCGACCTTATTTTTAAGGTAACCCGCCCTTAAAGCGAAAAACAAACAATCAAAAAAACGCGCTCAAGCTCCCAATCCACGCACTCCCGCCGATCGCCGTCTCGTATTTTTTTATCCTCCAGTCTAAGTGTTTATACCAAACCAAAAAAAGAAAATAGAAAAAAGAATTAATGTGTATACCTGCGGCTTCTCGTACGATTCCCGCTCCTGTGTAAACCGGCCGATACGATGGAGGCTCTCTCGAATTAGCCGGCCTCGGACGAATCGCCGCGCGCCATCGGATTATGGAGCCGCTAATAGGCAAGACACGGGAATGAGCCTCGGTGTTGACCCCCCGTCTCGGGCGCGATTGTGACGGGATACCGCGAGGGTTTGACAACGGCAAGCATCCGCGTCGGGCAGATATCGCGTGTAAGCCCACCTCGCCGAGGGGTGCACAATAGGATTAGTCCGGCGTGGCTAATGGGCGGATGTGTCCTTTGATAACTCGGTTAGCGGCTGAGGGTCCGGTGTATTAGCGGCTCTTCGGGGAGGACACGCGAAATTTGCCGTCCCGCAGGGGTCTTGAATAAAGAGAGAGAGAGAGAGAGAGAGCCTCCATCGCGTCTCGAGGTGCGCGCGGATTTCACGTCGCGCGCTTAATTATTATACACACATATGCGTCGCGCGAGAGCAGTGGAGGGAGGAGCTGCACGCTGATTGGCTCGTTGGTTTTCTACATTACAAACATTTTTTGCTTTTGATCTTTTTATACCGCCGCATATGTTACATATATTATTTAATATTATTTATATGTAACCGCAGCATATAGGCTACGCTTATAAACGTATTATATATACAGATATCATATTATCATTGGCACTCATCTAGCGATTGTAAGAGACTCGCTTGTATATTGCGATTAATTGGCGTTAATTAATCGGTGTGAGGGTTTGTCTACATGTTAAATGCACCATTGCTCTTTGTTTTGTTTTTTCAATCAGAAGTGCGTAACTTTGTACACAAATTATGTTGATTAATTTTAAATTTCAAAATTTAATTATTGGAATTCATACGAATAAGTTTTTTTTTGGAAAGTAATATAGTTAATTCGATCATACTTTAGCTTCTAATTTGCTAAAAGATCTCATTGTGCTTACTGTTTATGTGATTGTGACATCAGTTAGAAATAAAGCATCAAAGAATTAGAGCATGTACGATGTATATATACATGATGTACAAAATCATGTTATACGAATTACCGTAAATTTTCATCAATTTGCAAATACCGTTGGATCATTTATTTATTATTCATGACATCGGTACTATTACGTACTTCCATTACAAATTTCTAGATCAATAGAGATTTTGCGTTCCATTACCATTAGAATGGTAATTTTGATTGCACGTTGTTTCCGCTGGCTTCTACTCAAGACTTTAACAACATCAACAGCAGTAACGAATTAAATGAACACAGTGTGACCGTGAATTAAACGAAGCACCATGTAGACACACCCTGTAGCGCGCTTACGCGGCGATTCGGTATATAAAAGCTCGCGACGGTGCTCTCCGCTCCGGTGCAAAATTGACTTTTTGGGGACAATTCAAGATGTGACAATGGACGCTCAGGGAGATCGATAGACCGCAATTGGGTCAAAGCTGGCTAACTCGTCGACATAAAAAAAAAAGAACGGGTACCGGGAGCTTTCGCTTCTCCTTGAGCCGTGCGTGCGTGCGACGACTCTTCGATCGCTGGACGCGGTGCCGTCTCAAACTTCCTTGAGTATATATACATTCTTACAACGCACGTGATTGGGCGTCCCTTCTCTGTCGCTTTGCAACCGCGCGAAAAAATGCACACACGCACAACATCTCTCCTCGATATGAACAACCACACGTGTGCATATCATACGAGTAAATACCCACAGTACGAGTATCCACACACTCTGTAGCCTGAGCGAGTGTCGCTTACGTGTTTACCCCCTTTTTTGGATATAGTATACCTTGCTAAAAAAAAAAATTAATAAAAATCTGAGCCGCGATGAGAGGAAGAGCTTCCCCGCAGCTGCGCGCGACGGCTCCCTTTCTCCCGTTTCTTTTTGTTTCTGACTCTCCATTCTGATCTGTTCTTTACTAGTGATTAATTAATTATCATTATTTTTTGTTGTTGATTGAGTACATAAGGTAAATTGAGTTATTTTTCTCCTCCTTTAAATGTCGCACCGGGTGTCCGGATGTCCGCGCGCACAGTAGGTTTTTTCCTTTCGCTCGGCGACAATCACCCCCGCGTGTACAAAGATGCAGTAGAAGCGTTCGCTAACACGAAAGGAAGGGAAAAGGCCACCGCTGTGTCTCCGGTTTTGCTTATATTTGTACATGTACATATCCTACATGTTTGGTAGATAGCGAACTGATATATACAGTAGGGTACGCACGATAAGTGGCTTTATACTTTTTTTCATTATGTGTGTTTCGTTAAGTGTTTGACGAGTGAACACCGGAATGTCGTATACAACTAGATAGATCTAGTTGTGTGTACCAAAGCAAAAAAAAGCTTAGCTAGACTTTTTACATACATTTTACATATACGTAAGTGATGGCGATGCGCTTAAAACGTGCTTTTGTGGTTGATGGATAGACTTGGCTTGTAAGTTTGTTTTTTTTTTATTTCGGACTGCCGAAGCTTTTGACATAAGTGTGCAATTATTTTTTGATTAGCTGTGAATACAAAAGGAACAGTTCACCGCCAATGCTGATCCTCCTGCTTACATGCGCTGTGCTTCTCGCCTGGCTTTGACGCTTCTGTAATACTGTGCTGTTGTTCATTTGAGACAAAAAAGTTTTTTTTTTGTTTAAATTAAGTGTGACCTGCCGTTGTTTTTTCCATTGATTGCCTACTTTGTGTACTTATGTATAAAAAACAGAGAGAAAGAGAGCGCGCAGTATGTACGAGTGTGCTATACCGACTCGGCTCGGCTTTTTCTTCACCTCTTTTTTTTTGTTTGAGTTTATTTATATTTTTTTACGTTTTAATTTATTTGAAAACATTGTTCACGGTCGACGAGGATTTTTCTTTCTTGTTGATTTGAATTTGTCGCTAACATACCGCATGCACGCGAAACACCATCAAGCTCGCGGTGTCAAAGTCAGTCGGCGATCATCCCCCTTTTTTTATTGTGTTCTCATCTCATTCGAAACCTTTTTGTAGAGATCACCCGAGAGAAACAGTTTTTTATATAACGCAGAAAAGAACATGTACCCTGTTTTTTATCGAGAAATTTAATGTAAGTTTATTAGAAATCGTACGCATGCTCCGTATGCATAGAATATTATACATAGAATATTCTTATTAACTTTTTCGAAATACTTATTTTCTATTTTTAATTGTTAGTAAATTTAGACATTTTTCATAAGTTTGCTATAAAAATTTATCTAATACACATTAGTTTAAAGTTATTTAATTGTTTATGAAAATATCATTTTATACACGCATTTTAAGATTTTCAGCATTATTCCATTTTACAATATGAAGATTTTTTTTTTAAATTGTTTAATAAAAACGTATTATCTATCTTTCAAATCTGTGCTTTAAGAAGCTTGTTTTGTATAGTAAAGGAACCGAGCTTCGGCAAAAAAATGCGTAAGGATCATGCGTGCGACTTAAATTTACTTCGACTGTTAAATGTAATTTACCCGTACAAGGCATTACCTCATTGTGTACTGAAATCCTAGTGAATAGGTAATTTATTACAAATCGTTTGTAAGCCGCATTAGTCTAATTCATTCATCTTTATTATTATTGACCTTTTGTCGCTTGCCCCTTGCCCCTTTTATTATGCGTAGGCACGGAAGAAGCAAAACTACGAACGACCAAACGTGCTAATCACGGTTCATTAATGTTATTAGCAAATTACCATTTAGTACCGAGTATCATTGCGTTTCCTCTGTTCTCGAGCGATAATTCCACGCGAATGACGAACCTGCTTTCCATTTTGTTACGCTCCTATTAACGCGATTCCGATCGTATTAGCGCAGTTATAACGGAAATATTGCCGACGTCCCATTTGAATTATTGACGATGGCTTTTCGCCCGACACGACACGCGCGTTTCTATGGATCGCCCTTCCCCGCATTCAGCTTTAATAGAATCGCTGAGTAATCTTACTGTGATTGCAAATGAGTGCGCAAATACGACTTTTTTCACAAATAAAATAGTTCACTACACACGGAGAAAAAAAGCTCTGCTCAAAATTGCAATTATCAATTTTAGTGTGTTCTCAAATTGAGAAGTTTCTTCTTTTTCTCTGCTGTAAATTGCTATATAAGAATTAATAGTACAATTATTAAATTTCCAGTAAAACTATATGCCCGATTTCAATAAAGAAAAAGCTCCTAATAAAGCTTAAAGCACATTTCCCTAATGAAGAAATGCGCATTTTAGTTTTTGTAACGAAAACTGGCACAATTCAAATGTAGCACAAAGAAAAGCACTTTTTAAAGTTTTGACGGGAAGAAAAGCACAATTTGTTTTCTTTGCAAAATAAAGCTCTCTTGGCAGTTTTGCCACTTTTCTCTGGAATCTCGCGATCTTTGACAGATAATTTATTAGAACTAAGGACCAAATAATACTAGCATGAAGAATGTATACACATATATTTATGTTGAATATGAAATGCTTAGTTCATTTTTTCGCCAGAACATCCCGCAGTGTGCTTTTTGCGCAACAAATCTGTGAAATGTGTTAGCCTTCGCCAGTAAATTGAAACGAGCTTTTGTTGTTAGAAGCGACGACTTGTCAATCCGTGAGAACATCCAAATTGCCTATTACAATTTTAACTAGAATATTTCCTCCTCCAAACACCTGCTACCTAATTGTGTGAAGTGAATGTTTTGTTGCTCCTTTGCAAATCAGTAAAAAAGAAAAAAAAATATATGTACAATCGTAGAAGCTTTTGTGCGGTTCGCGAGGCTCATTTCTGCAGACGTCAGAAGTTTAAAGCAGGTTCGTCGCCGCGGAGAAAACATGCTTGACAGATTACCAAGCGATACTATCTGACTGGCATGTATACGTATAATGAGTTAATATCCAAAGTAATATTACATCTTAAGCGTCAGCGGAGGCGTACAAGATATATAAGCGCCGCGCGTCTCTGCTTTTGATTATGATACATCCCTCATGAACACCAAAAGTTCTCAGATCTCTTTTGGCCTCATACGTTCGTGTCACGGAGGAAGAAACTCCGATTAAAGGCTCTTGATTCGTATTCCTTTTTCTTTTCATTACTTTTTTTTAAACGTTTGTTTCAGTTTATTCGCCTTTCTTTTCTTGTGTATGAAAGGAGAACAGAGATGATCTGAGAATGGGTATTATTACTGATCGTTTTACAAGTTTAGTTATCCTATTTTTTTTATCGTTTATGTTTATTAATTTGAGCACTGTAGCATCCCTGTAAATTGACATACTTATACCATTGATCTTACGTTAATACCACTGATTATTTTCGTTACGTTTATTTGCTTACTTGATTTTATTTATTTATCGTTACCTCAGGTGCATTATTAATTTTTCGTTGTCGTGCGTATTTTTCTGGTGTAGCATGCTTTCTCTAACCAGATTTTTAAGATACATTAATGAGAATAATGCATATAACAGTGAAATACGTAAATTTCTATAACAACAATCGATGTGGAGTGCATCTGCAAAGAAATACTATACAATTCCTTTCATATCCTCACTCTATTGCCTTCATTAAATTTATTGTTCGACGAAAGAACAAAAATATTATTTCTAATTGATGCCTCCACAACGAAGAGCTAACTTTAATAAACTAAAGCCTCATTAAACGGCTAGTTTGTTTATTATCTCTTTTATTTACGTTTATTTTTACATTTATTTAATTGACTTCCCTACCCCTTTTGTTTTACACTTTGTCCTCCATTAATTTGTTCAACCCACCTTATCGACGAGAGAAGTGCCAAAGCCTCTTTTGTTTTCCTCCAACCCGTTAGAATGCATATGCAGTGTGACAAAGGCAAAGCGTAGTTGAGAAGTGTACGCGTACGTATATATAGATATATGTACATACATAAATGGACATGTTTTTTTGTTTTTCCTGTGCGCGTCACGCAACTCGCTTGTTTGCTCTACACTACGCAACGGCGCTTTCGGTTGCCTTTCGAGTGAACGGACACGTGTGACTGCGAGCCGGCAAATGAATGAACGGGCTTTTTTTTTAAGTAAAACAACAGAGACGCACAGACAACGACTAGAAGAGGGGTGGGTTTCGCACTGTGGTCTCTCCTTCCTACTTGTTTGTTTTTTTTTTCATCGTCGTTACCCCTACCCTCAACCCCCCTTACGTTCTCTCTTTTTTTTTGTTCTTCCTCCTCTTTTTTTTCGACTGCGTTGCTCCCGCGAGGTGGTACACGCAAAGTCGGGGGAATCCCCGGTGGGGGTACGAGGGTGGGCTCCGAGCGCTTGCACGGCGATCAAGTGTGACTAAAGCCGGGGCTGTTGTTGTTGGCAGTTCCTGAACATGGCGTCGGTGTTCATGCGGATCTTTAACCTGATCTGCATGATGCTCCTCATCGGCCACTGGAGCGGCTGCCTGCAATTCCTCGTGCCCATGCTGCAAGGCTTCCCCAGCAACTCGTGGGTCGCCAGTAACGAGTTACAAGTGAGTATATACATACGATGTTGACCTTAGAACCCAGCCACCGGACGAAGAGCGCGCGGCGCTCGAACTTCGCCTAATTCAATGTTTGCGGGATGATTTCCCGGTAAATCTGCCGAATTTTCGACTAACTTGTACCATTTCATTTTAAAATAAGCCGGGATACTCGTATTAATTTGCCGGATTAGGATGCACACTTGACCGCGCAGAACTTCGAATGGGGGCGGAATGCAAAACAAATGTTTTGATTGAATGTTAAATTTCAAATTCAAGCGCGTGTTAAATATTCATATGAATATAGCTTATTCCTGTTGAAAATTGATAAAACGATAAGAAAATTTTTACGACAAAATATCTTACTTTTGTTTGATAATTTATTATGTCGAGCAGTATCTCGTGATACAGTTTTTTGTTGATAAATAAAAGACAATATCCACCAGAATTTAAATTCGAATTAAGTATTTGAATAAACCTTTATTTATCATAAACAATTCGAAAAAGGATTTAAATTAAAAAAAATTAACTGTCACATACGTAGAGAATGTTTCAAAACTTAATTGAATATCGGTGTCTGACTGTACTCGTCTGTTTCTACTTCCGCATGTAAAACATAGGATACTATTGAAAACGCCTTTATTCAAATATTTCTATTCATACAAGCTAGTAAAATTATTTTTTTAATTAAATGTCTGTTCAAACTCTAAACAATAATAGTAAAAAAAAAGTTAACTCGGGTATTGTTAAAATCAATAAATCATTTTTATTTTCCATTTAATTGAGTATCTCCGAACGTAAACAAAATCACCGAAACAAACGTAGATTTCCCAGGACGAAAAAAGAAGCGTAATTGACGTTAATTACAAAAGTCACTTAACGAAACGAGGCATGGCATTACCGTTTGAATGCGCGTCACTGCCTGGGCTCGCGGGCTATCGAGTCACGCAGGGGAGCGTATAAAAATAAAGCGCAGACTTACCGAATGCGGGGACGAGTCGTTACACAATTGCGACACGATTGCAGGACTCCTTCTGGCTAGAGCAATATTCGTGGGCCCTGTTCAAGGCCATGTCGCACATGCTGTGTATAGGATACGGGAGATTTCCGCCGCAATCGCTGACTGACATGTGGCTGACGATGCTGAGCATGATAAGCGGGGCGACGTGCTACGCTCTGTTCCTCGGCCACGCGACGAATCTCATCCAATCTCTCGATTCCTCCAGGAGACAATATCGCGAAAAGGTAATTCTGCGGTTTTTTATATTGATATTAACAGTTGTTGACCGGGGGTAGTCATTGACTACCGTGATCAATCACTATGATGCGTCGTCTTAAAGGGTCAATCACTGTGCCCTTTACCCCTATTATTTTTCAATTAAATTTGTAGAATTATGCTTTAAAATAAAAGATTTACCAAACTATTTTTTATTTATTAAGATTGGAATAATGTCTATAGAAGCCAAATGAGGATTTAATTATGAATTACTGTTGAAGCTTCTACATTATTTAAATAAATTCGTAAGTTCCTTGAAATATACTTATTATATTTGTTCGTATTAGGTGAAACAAGTAGAGGAATACATGGCCTATCGTAAACTACCAAGGGAAATGCGACAGAGGATAACCGAGTACTTCGAGCATCGTTACCAAGGAAAGTTCTTCGACGAGGAGCTCATTCTTGGCGAACTTTCGGAGAAATTAAGAGAGGTATAATTGCACACGAGTCTATTGAAAATTATTATTTTTATTCTTCTTTTTATTCTCTATAATAAGAAATTTATTCCACAGGAAAATGTTTCTCCAGACATACTATTTTCATACATTACTCTTACTTTTAAGTTATTCTCTTTGTTTCTCAGTCGTACGTCTTTGTCCAAAAGTTCATTCAATCTTTCTTTTTCTCCAGGACGTAATAAATTACAACTGCAGATCGCTCGTGGCATCCGTGCCGTTCTTCGCAAACGCGGATTCGAACTTCGTCTCGGACGTCGTTACCAAACTCAGATACGAAGTCTTCCAGCCAGGTAAAGTAAAATAAGTAAACAGTTAAGTTGACTCTTAACTGCTAAATAAGAATAATAGTTAGTCTTTCGAATTTTAGTATTTAACTCTAATATTTTGACTTTCTTCATATTTTGGTGTAAGAAATCGTGGTCAAAGTTTCAACGAAATCAGTGACCCAAAAAAGTGATAATTTCCATGTTAATTAAAATTTAATTTACTTGACGGAGTTACCGATAGCGGGTCTTCGAGGCAATTTTTTTCGATAATAATCTGATCCGCTGCTTCAGATTCACATATGTACCGCTTTAAGACCTGGATGACACTGAATAGGATATTTTTGTTGAAATTTGTCTCAGTATCGGCAAAAAGCAAGCGAATGCAGTCACGGCAAAACATTAACTAATTTTGTGCGTATGTTATAGGTGACATTATAATAAAGGAGGGCACGATCGGCTCGAAGATGTACTTCATCCAGGAGGGCATCGTCGACATCGTGATGGCTAACGGCGAGGTGGCGACCTCCCTCTCCGACGGCTCGTACTTCGGCGAGATCTGCCTGCTGACGAACGCGAGGCGGGTGGCGTCGGTGCGCGCCGAGACCTACTGCAACCTCTTCAGCCTCTCGGTGGATCACTTTAACGCGGTGCTGGACCAGTACCCGCTCATGCGCCGTACCATGGAGAGCGTTGCCGCCGAGAGGTATAAGCTTTGGTTAGGTTTGTTCTATCGAGTTGGTGTGCTAAATATAGATGTCGATCGCTACCCTTGTCCCCCCATTTTTATTGCTCTCTCAATATCGCTCTCTTTTTATACTTCTATAGCTCTCGCCCCCATTTTATCTATCTCTCTTCTCTCTTCTTGTATATTACACATGATTTTTTGCCTATGTACTGGTCGGCCCATTCGGTTCGCTGGTTTTTCTTTCTCTCACGATTTTATTTATCTAATTTTTTTCTCTTGTTCTTTTACTGCGATATCACGTACGTACGCCGTTCAAAGATCATTTTTTGCATATTATTTTTGTTGAAGACGCGCCCCCATCTATCGACAACATTCGATCTCTTCTTTTTTTTCAAAATCATTTTGACTGTTCGGGTTTTCAAAATTTTCGCGGTTAATGAGCGCGCTTCCGGTGATGTGGTGGTGATCTGCTTTACCGACGTTTTTGTGATTTTTTAAAATTGTTGGACCGATTGTTTATAATCAATTCTCGAGATCCCTTTTTTTGTACTTGACACTTTTATTTTGTTAATTTGCCATTATTACCTGAATTATGTAAATATTTCTAAAGAATTTTGCACTTTTTATGAATTGCTTTTGTACATTTTTATTAATATTTCATTTCAATGTATTCAAAAGTTTACTAAAGTTTAATATGAATTCATTTTTAATCATTTTATTTTGTATATAATATTTTTGTGTTTTCAATTTTGATGTGTATTTTATTCAATAAAAATAATTCATTAATATTAATATGGAAAATAATCAAAGGGTCTATAACGAATTTTAAAATCTATAATGTCGGTAAAAGAGAATTCTATCACAATTAGAATACAGGGTTACAATCTTATTTTATTGATACCAATTTAATACAGGTATTATATTCTCTAATAATCTCTATCGTTTCTATTTTGAAACTTATCCAAATTAACTGCCCTGTATCCTTAAATTCGTTCGTTTAACAATTGATACCAAAATTACGGTCAATTAAAGTAACTGTTTCAGTAAAATTAAATATGGACTTAAATTGTCTCCAAAATATCTCAAAGGGTAGAAGCAATGTGCAAAGATCGGCAAGTTTGCAGAAAGGTTGTCGCAAGCATTTATGCGTCGAGGCAAAACGGTGGCAAAAAAGTGAGACTCGACTCATAAATTGAGAGTCGTCGAAAATAACGAAGCGATTCCGTTGCAATGAAAAATGAAAAAGAGGAAAAAAAAGAAACAATCCACCCTTTTGACTCGCACGCTTGTCCGCTAATTGCTAAAACAGTGTTGTTGCTATTTCGCTAAGTAATTTGTGTGTTGCTACTTCAATTAACACGGCAACTTTTCATGCAAACAAATCACACTCGAGTCAGAACATCTACGTTTTAATTTAATCAACAATTCCGTCATTAATCGAAACCTTTAGCAGCGTAGCATTACCTGATTTTTAACCGCTTTCTTTACCAATTTGAAAAATAAATTGTTCCTAGTTTAACTATTCGCACTTTTAATTGAATATTCATAATTTTTTTCCTTAATTGGCATTTAAAATACTTGGATTCTTTTATTGGCAAACATTTAATACCTATTTAATTTTGTCGTTCGCATTAGACAATATAAATCTATTGTTGATTGAGGTTCGAGTTAGCATTAAATAAAATACTAAAGTTCAAATTATTCCATTTAAAATTTAATTAAGAAAAATCATACTATTTTTATGTGTACTAAACAAATTTTCCATTTTTGAGAAATTATTGCATTAAAATGTTCGTTAAAAATTATTTTTTTGTGTAAAAGATTGAATTTTGATTTTATAATACATTTTGAACTGGGCCTTTGCATTAAAAATATAATTTTAGAATCGACAAATAGAGTAATGAAAAATAATCAAAAAAAATTCACATATCATTCATTAAAAAGAAAAGAAAAAAATTTAAATGCCGATTATTTTTTAGTATTCTAAGACGAATCTAATGAAATTTTTCATGCAAATATCTAAATGATTTATTTTGATAATGATCAATTGATTGATCATCTTCTTGATTCTAATTTATATTACATGATCTTTTTGATCCTTAAAGTAAAAGCTAACTTTCTTAAAAAGAAAAATAGTCCACACCACTACTTTATCTGCACAAATCACAAACTCCTTGTCGCCTTAACTCAAATATACTATAGTTGACTCATTGTTTATTGCACATACTGGGTATGGTTGCAAGCACGAGCGTCGCCGTGATAAAACACGGCCCACTTGAACTGTGTCGATAAAAGCTCGCACCACCACCTAACATATGTATTTTATATTGAGTGCACACTCGAAAGCCTCGAGCAACAGCGAACGAAAGTCGCGTCACGCGACGCCCCGGCCCCCGAGGAGACTCGCGAGCTCCGTTTACATCAAATCCCCGAAAAGAAAAGAACGGTAAAGAAAGGAAAAGAAAAAAAATGTATTCAGGAAAAAAAAAACTAGAGCAAAAGAGCGGAGGCCACCGGCGAAAATCAAGTTAATCCTGCTGCTGAAAGTTTCACGGTCAAGCCTGATTAATCGATGGTTACGTCCCATGCGACATTCCCTACGCTTAATCGACGTCTTGCATATTGCAGGCTGAACAAGATCGGCAAGAATCCGAACTTGGTAGCGCACCGCGAGGAGGATCTTGGCAGCGAGTCAAAAACGATAAACGCCGTAGTGAACGCCCTGGCGGAGCAGGCGGCGCACGCCAGCGCCAGCGAGGAATCGGTAATTATGTGACGCAATACGACGACGACGACGCCGCCACTCGATATATCTTCTTTTTTTTTACTTTTCTTGTTTGTCCCAACCGCCCCTCTTCCCTCGTCCTCCCCCCCAGTCCAGAGTTTATTTTGCGAGCGCAGCAGGAACACGAGCTGGAGTGGCTCCTGGTTACACTGGCTGACATGGCGTGTATCCACTATTGCGCAATCTTTCATTTTTTTTCCCTTGTTTTTGCGTCGATTGTGCGCGCGAAATGCACGTTTTGCGCTCTGATATTGTTTTAGTTTTTGTTTTTTCATTTCGTCAGGTTGTATATTAATAAAATATATATTAGATGTATTATATTAGTTTATAAATTTTAATCATTTCTTTTATTTCCTTCTTTATTACTATAGGATTGTAAGTGTATTTCCAACTTTATTTAGAGAGGAAAACATTACGGTAATCATTTTATGAGGTGAAACTGTAGTTACAATTTTACATAACAGTGACCTTTGTTTTTCAATTATTTTGTAATGTAAGATCATAAATTTTTTAAATCTAAAAGTATATAAACGAAAATAATTAAAAATTTGTATAAATAGTCTATTTTTTATAAACTACTTAATTTTTTTTAGAGTTAAGAGGTTCTTTCGAAAAATTATTGCACTTATTGGTAGTAACTGATCAGAAGTGGCATAATTTTCTGGTCAATTCGTTGCTTTCGTGCACTTTGAGAAAAGCGTGATTGACTAAAAAATGTGCACTGGTAACGGGTGACAAAAATTGTTAGCTTACTTTATCACTGTTTGTTTACACTGCTGTAAAATAAAATTTAATGTACATTTATGAGAAGTAAATTATTTTGAACACCTTGTGAAACTAATCAAACTAACATAACAATAAGAAATTATTTTGCTTTAAGTAAAAAACAATACAATTAACTTTTAACAATTTTAGAAGAATAATTATGAAAAGAAACATATATACCTACAAGACTGATTAATTATTAAGAATTTAGCAAGTTTGTAAATTTTCTTTTTTGTTTTTCTTTTTATCATATTCACCTGTTGTTTCCCAATTGACTGTTTTCACTAATATTCATATCAATATACTTCATTGAATAGTTAAATTACCTTCATCTCACTGAGAAAAATAAAAAGGAAAATTTAATATAAAGTATTGGGGATGAAGGACATACTAGAAACTTCCTAGGAAAAATTACAATTTTTATAGTCATATTTGCTATAATATTATGGTAATTTTTGTTACATTTCCAGTCTGTTCTCCATCTTCAAGATTTTATAAAGTAATTTTCCTGCTCTCAAAATATGAAAGAGTGAAAATCATTCAATTCGAATGAAAAATTAGCCAATCGTACTTGTACAAGCTCAGTTTTTTCGGAAAAATTTGTTTACTTGTTCGGTACTTCGTGCACAATCTACGATTTTACGCGCGACTTTTTAACGTCACCTACGTAAAATCATGCTTTGCACACGTCTTATAAAAAATTACGGTTCAACCGCGTGATCTTTTAAGTGAAATAGTATATTACGATACAAGTGCAATAAAATAACTTTCTCGCACTAGTATCGAAATATATTTCACTCTTTGACATTTCGAGAGTATATTACGTTTTCCAGTGAATCATTGTTACATTCATCACTCTAGAAATAAAACGATGAATTGAAATTAATTACTTTTGTCAATTCACTTCGTTAATAAACATATCATCAATTAATAAAAATCACATCAGAGAAACATGAAAAAGTAAAAACTAACAAATCTACTAAAGCAACGGTAATAAAACCCTCGAGTTTGAAAGTCACTTGGGAAACAAAGGTGCAGGCTACAGGCTCCAAAGCACAGGACTGACGCTCTCTTTTCCCAGGTCCACAGCATGGAACTGAGATCGCTGCCGGGCATGCTGCCGAGGCCGAAGTCGGAGAACAACTTCGCCAGCCAGGAGCTGACGCGCGAGGGCCGCCGTATGTTCCACAAGAGTGACACCTTCCACAAGGACTCGTATCAATGACGACACTCTTACTACTAGCCCGTGCAGCGGTACTAAAGCGCGGGTCGCGTAGCAGCAGCCGACCCGCGGCCGGTTCACGGGGCTCCCGCATCGCACGCGCCGCATCCTCCAGCCTGTGGCTCGCGGGCGGAGACGTCGAAGCCTTGCAGCCGGGGGAAACGAACACGAGCCGGAGCGACGTCGTCGTGGGAGTCCCGTGAATGTTCCTCCCGCAGACAGAGGGAAAAAGCGGGGCCGTCCCCTACTCCGGGTGAAGACGCGGGGGGCGACTCCGGGACGGGAGGGATGACTTTAGTACTGCTGGACTACTGATTCGATACATGTAAAATGATGCATGATGCCTAAGCTCTCGGAAGCTCGTCATTATTTTGAAACCCTGTAAAAAGTAATACCGCCAAAAAAGAATTTAAAAGTTTCGAGGAAGTGTGATGCGAGGAATCGCGCGCGATTCGCCGTCTGTTCCGTTTGTTCTTCGAGTATTTAAATTTAAATAAAAGGAACAAAGTAAAAAATTTAAAACGCTGTGCGCGGGGAGAGTTAAAGTTGACGAAGTGCTGAGAAGACGAGAGAGACCAAGACTCTGAAGCAACCATTTCTTTTTTTTTTTCAAGAAAAAAAAAATGATAAACGCGAATTTAAGTAAACGCGTACGAGAATACGTGAAAGAGAGCAGAGGCCTACGAAACAAATAATTAAGAAAATAATAAACAAGTATAATAGACAGTATGTGTGGAGGCAGTGATTGAAAGTTAAGAGATTCGAGGGAGGTGATATGTTACGTTGTCTGTTATTAGATACTATTATACCTCTAGTGAGAAAAAAAAAATATTGACGCACGATTTTCTATAAGCGATACCTTGCATATATATAACCAAGTCGACGCTGCGGCGCGATCAGATGAATTAATGAAGATATAAAACAAAATACTACGGTAGAGAGGAAAAAACACAAGGTCCCTTCGAATTTTTTCGGCCACTCGAGAGGAGAGACGTAGTTGTTGATTTTTTTTTCTCCTTTCTTTTTCTTTTCGTTGTCTCGAGGATTACGTGTATAAAGAAAAAGAAACAGACTTCTGTACAGAACACATAAAAAAAAATAATAATACTCCACTGGTTAGGTGCGAGGGGGTCGAGATTGTGGAAAGTGCTGTGCGTCCCTTTCGTTTGCAATTGATATTTGTAAAGTACCTTTTTCGTAGGGATTATGGTTTTAAGAGTATACGTTTAATTTGTTAGCCCTAGCGGAGAATATTTCTTGTAGCCATGTAAAACTATCTTTACTCTAGTAGGTTGTTAAGTTTTTACAAATTTGAGTACGAGCATGATATTTATGTTAACGAATTGTGCGAGTGACTACTGTACCGACTACACTGCGTTTCTTAGAAAATCTTCTGTAATTCAACGAAATTACTGACTACTGTGATAACAGTATTATCCTACTTGTTGTATAATTTTAGATCAACTATCTTACCAGAATTTATTTTCGATCGATAACTTTTTATTTAATAGAAATAGAAAAATATTAACAAATATTAGTCGGTCCATTAAGACACTTGGCACAAACATAGTCTATAAAGAAACGATAAATACGTATTAAGTAATCTGTACTGTTAAACAAGTTTTATAGTTAAAAAAAAAGACGTAACCGTAGTAGGCGTACGAATGTCAATTGTGAACACACACGAAACAAAAGTGTAGGAATCCGAAAGACCGTCCTCGATGATGCCTAAGTGAAAAATCGTTATTTGCATCCGTTGACACAACCATTCACGATCGAAAACGAGAAGGGCAGATTGAGGAAAAATAAGTTACTAAAAATTGTTCGAAAGTTAAAAAAAAAAGTTTCACACTCCGAGTCCAAAGACCGTGTTACCTTGTTGAGTGCTCTTTGGGCTCCAGAGATGATCGAATAAAAAAAAAGCGCGAAAAAAAATCAGGCGTATTGACAAAAAAAAAAAAAAACGCAGGAGTCACACGTAAAATAAACGCAAAGCACAGGGGGCGGAGTCTTTATACAGTTGAACGAATGCGATTGTACTATAAACAAAAAAATGAAGCTATAAATACTATAAATACTATAAATATAATAAATTATTATTGTTACTATTATAATTGCAATGATTACCAGAATATTATTACATTATTAGACGAATTATACATATATATACATTATATTATACAGAAAAAAAACAATATGTATAGTCAAAAAGAATAAGGCTAAATTTATCGCTGAATGGTAATGCAACAGATTTAGCAAAACGAAGCGTTAATGAACTTTTACTATAAAAATGACAGTTTGCAATTTACGTGTAACGATATAGAATGGGCGTATAATTTAACTTTCCTTTTCGTTTTGTAAAGCAAAACAAGACTTAGTTCCGTTTCACGAGTTTTGCTGATTTCGAGGAAAGCCGAGAATTTATCATTGCCGACACGCAAAAAGAAATTTGTCAATTTCGTTTTTTCTTTATTGCACATCGTTCCGTTAGTTCGAGCGTCGAAAAGAAAAAAATGTACTATCGCTTGCAAAGGATCAACCGGACAAAAAAAAAAAGAAAACCGAGGAAAAAGGAAAAGAACGCGAGATTGATTTCTTCAGTTTCCGGCATGCGGTGCATTCATACCTACACGATATAAAGTATATAAGTTGCATATAATGTAAATACGTCTTACACGGAGAAATAAAGAAAAAATAATTTGAACATTCGCACGCGTAATGATAAATGAGAGTAACACGTTATACATATGTAAACATACATGAAACACACGCTACGATAAAGCAAAGAAGAAAAAGTATATATACTTATTTTTCTTTTTATAAAAAAAAAAGAGTGATAGTTCTTATGCCTTGATTTTATGCATCCCTACATTCGCCTTGAATAACATTCGACGGAGAGTGAAACGCGTTTAACTATTAAGTATAAAAAAACAAAAATGTAATAACAAAATAAATGAAGGCAAAAAAAATAACACGTGCTGCTACTACTATTCTGCTACTACTTCGACTGGAGTTTATCTAATCGAGAGAAAAAAAATATATTAATGAAAATAAAAAATACACACAATTAATGGCAAAAAAAGCGAAGTAAGCTCTAGTTCGAGAAACTCATAAGACAAGATAGAAAATTTATTGCTACAGAATAGATAAACAATTACATATTACTAATATTAAGACAGGGACACTCTAATCGATTAACGACGAACAAAATATTGCGAAACGCCGTGAAAGACAGTAAATTGAGGAATGGAATAAAAAAGCTATAATTATTAGGCAAATTTAAGGTAATGACAATGAAAAAAAAAATTAAATAACATAAAAAAAACGCGTAGCGAAACTTATAAGGAATAATCTTGCAAGGTGTTTGCGTGTAAATGCTATAAAAAAACTGTAGATCGGCTGTAAACGAGAATTACGAAGGGAGAGGTACTACTTTCTTTTGTATAGCGTTAAAAAGAATTTCAAAAAGTGAACGAGTATATTACACGAGCGACAGAATATAGTCCGAGAACCGGAAATGGATTTTCTTTTGTGAACCGAAGCACGTTGATATCTCTGGTGAGAAGTTAATATTTTTAAATGAAAAATTTTAATAAATTTGTACAAAATTATTAAGCTCCAATAGACATTAATCAAAGTAGCGTTTCATCGGACATTTTTAAATTAAAATGGCATTGCGAGTATTACGATGTACAATGTTCTTATTCGAGATAATAGCAACTGCAGTACAGACCGGATCGAAACTGAATTGTTATGTGTAATCGTTTGTTTTCGTTTCCTCTATTCTTTAACCAGAGATATTGTAAATAAAATAACCATATATTTTATTAACATTAAAAATTTTAATTTAGCTGATTAACAATTGTACAATAGAGTGCAGCTCCTTGATGAAACCCACTGAACAAATGTCCATTAGCTCGCAACAATTCGTTTTAAAACTGTTGATTTTTTGTGATTTAACGCACAGCATTTTATTATTGGAACAATAAAAAAATGTTTTTAAAATATTTATATGACATAATTTTAATACTACCGATTGTAACTCTTTACAAAACAACACGATTCAGGCTTTAAACTAATGAAATTTCTCACTGTGAATAACGAAATCAAAGCATTAATAAAAAAAATAAGAGACGCAGCTCCGCGGCACGAGTATCTCATAATAAATGTTAATAAATGAGCTTGTACTATTTAGGGAAAATCAAGACTAAAACGTTCATTCCAAAATCTTGCATATCAGGAAAATTCTTTTATATTATTGAATAAATGAACGTATATCCACCGGTAGGGTATAATAATAAAAAAAAAAGTACAGAACACGCTCTGCACATTTTTGAATTTTTCCAAAAGTTCGGGAGAAAAAGCAAACGAAATTTTGGCGGCTCTCACCCTTATGTATTGTTTCCTCTCAAGTAAAAATGAACGAATTCGAATGTACGCGTGTCAATCTCCAAATACGAATTAACCAATGAGAATTTAAATGGAACAAACAAAGAAATGAAATGCTGGTCGACGACGTTGTAGGTGTTTGCAATGAAGCTTCAAATTTTCATTGTACACGTCCCGTTTCCGGTTTGAAGGACAGAAACTGCTACCAAAATTTTCCACGACGCCGACATTGGTTTATGCTACGCGCCAACCACTTGCATTACGACGAGCCGAGCTTGTTTCTGTAGGGCTACTTTTACACGTTACTTACTGTAAGCAGTGCAATTTGATTTTTCAATTAATCGTTCCTCGACAAATTTGTTAATGTTGTAAAAATTCGAAAAAAGTTAGTTTTCGTAAGATAAATTAATACGATTCAAGTCACGTAGCAAAAGAATCACTACTATTTTTCGCAGCAAAAAAATCAAAATTTATAGTGTATTAAAAAATACGAAACAAACGTGTAAATAGTTTGAACCCCGATTTTAATCTTTCAGTTGCATCACGAAATTGAAAAATCCACTTGCAAGTTGAAAAGAAGCGACGTGTAAACTAATTAAAAGAAGAGAGCATGTACCACATACATAAGATAAATATACATAGTTTATTTTCGTTCGCGTTCATGTTCGTGAGAACCCAGTGTAGCACGCCTTATAAAATAATCACCCTAGTGTCAATTTTCTACGAGACGAATATTAGTACTGTAACGTGCGGAGCTCACTCACACACATATACACACGACAAAGGAAAAGCTCACACGATACGTTGAACCCACGGCTTATAGGCGGGAAGGTGTAAGCGCGTGAATATGCATTTACTCGCGCATAAGGGTATGTATACCCGTCGCTCGCACATAAGTGTCTACCTGCAAGGCTTCGATTTTTCTCATCGTAGCAAATATTTCACGAAGCCTCGTCGACCTACGCTCGTTCCATTAGCTTACTCCTAGCTTCGTTAGTTCAACAAATGACAAGAAACTACGTTTCGTTGTTTACGAAGTAGTTTCTCGATGGGTAGGATCAATTAGACTTCGCTAAAAATTTTCTACGACGCGGAAGTATATTTGAATGGAAAAAAAGTAAATAATGCAAATTCGCTAAAAATTGCTTCTCGATCGGCAATCCGGCAGTGCGTTTGAAAAATAAAGAGATAATTTAGCGGAACGACGTGCCGAGTTCCTATATATAAAGCGAGCAGCTATGATTTAACTCGTAGAGCTTAAATTTTCCGCGTTTTCAGCGCAATTTGCGCGGCGAAACAAAAATAGTTTTGTGCATAAGTGGAACGAATTCGAGGTTCTACGTCGACGTCGACTCTTTGTTGCCAACAATCGTGAATGGCGCTTCCGGACGGCTTGAATGCATATATTTTTTTCTCTCCCCCCGTGAAGCGCGTAGCTCTCATTGTTAACTCGAAGTTCCTATAGGCCGTCAATTACTTTGGAGTCACGCGCGATCGTCTGACTTTTGCGCGCGGTCGCCGATTCTTTCGTCTCTCACCCGCGCTGTTTTCTTTTTTTTTTTGCGTTTGCCAGGCTAATTACTGTAAATACATTGAGAAGCACTGATTGATCAACAAATCACGACTATATTTTCGCGAACAAACTGTTTTAGCCTGATGAGCGATAAGCTACCGTTTGGTAGCGAGTCAGAGAAATACTTGTTTATTTCAAGTGAAAAATCGAGTAATTCATGAAATTTCGATTATTGGGTAATAGTTATTTGTAAAACGATTAAAAAATAAAGTTATTTAAAAATTGTTGAATGAGCAGCATTTTGTCGAATGCTGAAAAGATTAAATAATAGCTATTCATTTTGTGAAATTTTTTCAAAATTTAATAAACTTAATTGAAGTATACAATATAGTAGACATGACTAACACAATAGTAAATTCTATTTTAAAAGCTTTCAAAGCTCATGAAGATATAAATTAGAAGAAAGCAACAAATATCACATGTTTAGTCACTATTTTACTAACCGTAGATATTCAGCTGAAAAATATTTATAATTATTGAAATAATGACTTTTTAGAAACAACCACCTCATAAAATGCATACACACACTTAAAGTTAAACGTTTTAATTAATTAATTTTCAATTCGCCACTAATCATTGAAGATTTACACCCATAAACTGCGAAATTTCACTTAATATCGAACTACCAGATCCTTCACTCGAAATGCCCACAGAAATAAAACTGCGCGTGACAAATCCCTGCTCGGAGAACGGAAGATTCGATCTCGGGTTCGATGGACGTAGAAAAAGCATCGCGGAGAAATCATAATCACGCGCCTACGCCGCGAAAGCACTGCGTATACCGCTTGCGCATGTGCATAAATAAAAGCTAACGCGCGAGGGCACGCGCCCGAGGGACGGCTGTACCAACAATATTTAATTAATCGCTGCACACTAAAGACGAATTGAGAAATGAAAAACGACAACACACACATACAGACCAACACGTACACACGTACACACGACGGCGAAGGGAGAAAATAAATATACTCCGTTACTCGAGCTGGCGCAAGTTCACTTGTTCTGGAATTTATTTTTCTAGCGATGAGAGAGCAAGAGTGTGCGAGCGAGATACCGAGAATGAGGTGTATTTAAAACAAAAATAATAAAAAAAACTACGCGAACTAATAATGTACTGTGTATAAATTAAAAAAAAAACGACATCGAAGCGCGGTGAACGTCTTCGTTTGTGCGTGCGAGAGAGTACGAGTGCGAGTGAGAGAGCAGCCTATGTAAAATAATGTAGCAAGGGGGTGGCGCAAGGCGAGAGAGCGGGACGGAGGATGTTGTACCGGGAGGTCGACTCGAAATGACGCCTCGTTTCACCTCGTACAATTTTGAGGTAAAACAAGGTAACACCGACGCGTGCGTATTTTTCTACACACTCACTTTTTTTTTTTGCTTTTCCGAATCAAAAAGGGACAAAAAAATGAAACACGGCTCAAAATGTGAAAGAGTGAGAAGACCGCCATGTCGAGTCGAACGAAAACACGTTCGGTTATTTTCTGAAAAAGGTGATTTTTCACTTGAATAGAGTGACTTTTTGAATTCTTCGCTCTTTGACGTTATGAGGGACGTGCGAATTCTTTTACCGGCGCGACTGACACTTTCTTTCGCGGTCGTCGTTTTAATTCATCCCCGGAAGAACCGGAGAGGTTTTCGCGTCTCCGCACTGTTTACCGGTTGGAAGCGGGGTGCGACGTTGAATCGAGTTCTTTCCCCCTTTTTCAGTTTCGAACCTATACGCGAACCACGTTGTACGTTCTTTTTCTTTATCCGGGACGAAAAGCGCGAGACGCGTTGCATAAATAAAGGCAGAGACGATGGAAAAGAAAAACAAGAAGAAAACGTTTCAAGCATATGTCCTGAAACCAGCAATTTTAAATATACTTGCCATAATGAATGCCTTAGCGAACATAATGTATTGTACACATAAAGTATGAAAAAAAAAATTGAAAAGTACATATAGGGTTATAAATAAAAAAGAACGATGCAGTATATAACAAAAAAAATTAAACAAAATAACGTAAGCAAAAGTCGAAGCGAGTGAGAGGAATAAAAAAAACGTATTTAATACAATGCGTTACTGTAAATATTAGACAGATATATATACTACAGAAAAAGAAAACATTAAATGAAAAATGAAGAAGCGAACGGCTAGATTCGGGACTTCGCCTGAGTGACGTGCGCATTGAATGCACCAGTTTTCAGTTAAGTGCATTCAATGCGCAGAACACGCGGACATCGATGACGACCGTGAAAAACGAAGCGAGGGTGGCAGGATGCAAAAAAGCAACAAAAAAAATTAATAATAAATTACACAGAAGAAAACGTAAAAAAAAGTAAGCACACTAACGATGAGTTAACTTTTTAGAGTGAGCCATGTGAGAGAAGTTTCTCAGTGAGAATTCACCTCTGTTCTTTTTCTAAGCAAGGGGAATAACGTAATCTTTGAAAAAAAAAATCGTACATCCGAGTTCTTTTCACCGAAGAAAATTATACCTTTAAAAAAAATTGACGCTGCCGACAGTGTAAAATCACTCGCTTTATCGACTTTTTCGTAGTCGGCTTTTCTCCTTTTCTATATAAATAAACAAAGGAAAAAAACAATATAAACGATATTAAAAAAAATGACGATAAGTTATACCAAAGAAAAACTTCGTTACACACGTTCGAATGCGTTAGTAGAAACAAAAATAATGAAGATGAAAAGTATACATAAAATGAAAGAGCGCGAAGCATAGAAGTAAAAATAACAAAAAAAAAACGTAAACATACACACTCACACAATTATCAAGTAGCGCGCGATTTCGCTCGATCACGCGTATTATACATATATAAATATTATATATATATAAAAAAGAGGGAACGCAAGTCGCAGTTGACAGGAAAGAGACAAGGATGAAAAATTCATAGCCCAAAAAAGTGAACAAAAAAAAAAGTCGAGGATGAAGTGAAGTAGCGAGAACGACGATGTTTTCGAATAAAGATTTAAAAAAGCGTAGTTTTATAATCTTCTAATCTATTTTAAACAAAAAAACTGAGAGATTGACAACTGGTTTAAGCGGAGGGAGAAAAGAGAGCGCGGCCGCGTCGACGAACTTAAAACAAAAAGATGACGACAAAACGATGAACTAATAAATAATAAAAAAAAGGACGTTCTCCTGCTCGTTGGGTTCTTCGCGAGCGCAAAAAAAGGATGAGGCTGGCGAAGGCGTGAGTAAAATAGTCAATTCCGAAACATAGCCATTACAGTAGCGACGTAAGGGAATTTCCATGGTCAGTGTCTACCGACGAGACGCGTGAGGTGCAAAAATTCAAGGGAAGAGTGAAAAACAAACAAAAAAAAGAACAAAAAACCAATGTAAGAGAGAGCGAGAGAAAGAGTTGCGACGCTGTTTTTTGCGGGCTCGTTTGATATATAAATATATATAAAAAAAAAACATCGCGCGGAGCACAGTTTGATGTCCTCCAGGTTGCTTACTGTATTCCGCTGTTACATCGAACGAAACCGACGACAAAATTCGCAGCGCAAAAATTTCACCGCGACAATTCGATTTCGTCGAAAGGAAGCCTCTTTCGACATCAATCGTCGTAAAGCTTTCCGCGAAAAAAAATAAAGACGATTGAAGTGTAAGTTAATTTGGCGAAAGGCGAAAAATAACGTTTCCCTCCTAATCTCGTTCGGAGCCGGGGGGAGTGGTAGCTTTGACCCGAGTGCTTGAGAAATTATCATTTTCTCCGCAGCGTCGAGGCGTGTTTTCGCGGCGCGGGCAAATCAAATTCCAACGACGAAGGGGCGGACGGGGTTCCCTTTGAGCGACCCGGACGGAGAAATTCGTTCGAATCCCCTCCTCGTTTGGCTGTAAAATTCTCAAAGGTCTTTTCGGGATTCTCCGGGATTCCGCTGTCATTATCTTTTCTAGAGTAACTCGAAAAATTATTCCGACAAATGAAGGTAAAAAGTAGATTGGCTTACGTTATTTTATTTACTAAAAATCTTTTAATTAACTTTTAAAGTATTTTTTTCAAATTACTTAATGAAAAGAGAAACCGTGTACTTGTACAAAGTTGAAGTACTAACGGATCTTACAAATCTGACGAGATGATTTTAGATTTTGATCAAATCGATAGAACAGTCATTATTCATGATGCACTGAGGTACGACTTCTAACGATAATAAAGCGCCAGGCGTCTCGTGTAAATATTTAATGCACGACACTAAAAGTAGCATCGATTGATGATTTAATTAAGATAGCGAAAAGCCTGTTTACACTTCGTGCCGCTTGTACATTAATTATGTAATTCCTGTTTGAACTCAAATGAATTAGCTTACTCGACCAACGGTACAAAAAGCTTCCGTATCGATTTGAAAAATCTGATTATGCGAGAAAAGTAATTAAACGAACATAGAAATTTTTCAACTGGAACCAGGAAAACATTTGAATATTAACAAAGAGCAATGGAAGGTCATTATCCGGCGGAGATTTAAAGCTCGCGGGTAAAATTAAGAGCGAGGGCAAAAAAAGGAGGGGCGCAGACACCGCCGTATTTTTCACCGTGGCATCCCCGAGCCAAAGAACGACTTCGATTTTTTTTTGCTCCTTTGGACCATCCCTTTCGCCTCTCCACCGGCTCTTCTCCTTTTCTCCCCCACCCACCCCCTTTTTTTTAAATCGTGATTCAGGGAGAGAAGGAAAGTGGAGTAGCGGCGCGCGGCAAGGTCTCGGCGCACGTCCGGGATTAATTAAAAAGAATGGCACTCGACAACGCGAATTTCTCCCAGGTTTTTTTGCTGCCCCGCTTGTTTTTTTTCCGCGCGAAAGGAGCGCGGAGTTTTAATTAAAAAAATTTCTCTCCACCCGCGAAGCCCCTTCGATGGGCCACAAACGGCTAATTCGGTATTCGCAGTGCGCTCGATTGGCGGGAAATTGAAATTTTATCGCGAACAAAGATCCCCCCTCCTGGCGCCTTTGAATCTCGCGCTTTATTGAAATAAAAGCGAGGGCAAACATCGCGCCCGCGGTTTCGCGTCCTTTCGCGCGTCGCGCCGAGAAAAGGCAAGAGAAACGAGGAAATCGCGTGATGGAGGTATTCCTTTTGACGAGATTGCGCCTCGAACCGGGTCAAGGAAAAATTTCTCTCTCGCCCCCCGGAAAGGATTCAAAACAAGAAAAAAAGAAATTTCGCACGCGATCCCAGGCCGCTAGGGTGCCGTGACATCATTGAATTTTTCTTCGACGGGCAGCGCTTTTAAAGGTCCATTTAACGTCGTTTGCCTCTTTATCTCGGCGAGCGAATTTTACGGCGTCGTGAAAAATTAGCCGATCGACGGCGATAGCGCAGCTCGCCAAGGTGAAACGCCGCCCGCGACGAACAAAGTGGTCGCGCGTACATAAAAGTGTGCAGCGGAGAGGCTGGATGTGTTTGCTTGCTTTATCGGGCCGCGACGGCGGAATACAGTAAGGCCGATGATGATATTTTTTATCAAAAGTGCTCAGCGAGGTCCATACTGACTCAGTCACTTACTCATCACTCACTCACTCAGAACATCTACTATGAATATGTGCTTTATATAGTTTAACAAAATAAAACATTGAAAAAAAATATTGATCTGAAGTTTTTCTTTTCATACCCTTTCGAAACTAATTACCTAACTCATGATCTAGTGTCGAAAATAAATTTAGAATTATTTATGATTTCAATCTAATTAAATCAATGATCAAGAAATTTCGATTTCAAAATAATAATAATATTTATTATAACAAAATCTATACTTCTATTTTTTGTTTTACTTATAAACCTATAATTATAATTGTTTTTGTTCGTAAAGATAATTTTATAGATCTATTTATGAAAGAATATTTTATAATCTTTAAATTTTGGCTATTCCTTATTTTGTATATTTTTACAATACGTATAAAAATTTAACTTAACGTTCATTCGTTGATTATTCTTATAAAAAGTAACAGTACAAGTTGTAACATTCCTAATTTTTTAGCAAGTATAACCGGCAAAAAAAAAATACATAATTATCTGAAAATCTACGCTCACTTGGCACATATAAAACTGGTAAGAAAAGTGCCTTATTTACAATACATTCGATGCATTATTTACTAGTATACGCTATTTACAACGCAAATTGACGCAGTTCAAGATCAAGGTATGAGGAGGTCGGTCTTGATCCTGGCGCGCTGCAACTCAGCGGCATCGTTGCAGTTAAGGTAAAGAAGCAGCTCATTTTTCAGAGCCTCCGCGGCTTCATCCAGTGCTTGCTGCTTCTCCACATCCAACATCTCTGGGAAGGTTTGGCGTAAGAGCTGCACTACCATTGTCAATTGGCCCTCCGATCTACAAATTAATTAGTTTATTTATTTTGGGTGTTGGTGATTTTTTCATTTTTGAAGATTATATGCTAATTTAAAATACAAATTGTTAACTGTTTTACGTAACCTTTGGATTATTCTGAAAAGCATTATTTAAATTCCTCCATGAAATTGGGTGATAGCATTTTGTCAAGATTCAATGCTTGGATCTAGATATTAAAATAAAATAAAAAAATATCTTCACTTTTAGACTGTAACCTCGGGACCAAGTTGCCACACTTGCAATATACAGTAAACACTATTTTAAACATTGTATTTTTATCAAACTGATTTTATTATTTATCAAACTGATCACTTGATTCCAAGATTACTATATATCCACATAATTTAAAAAAAGAAACTGTGTATTAAGTATACAGCAGTAATTGGGTCAAAAAACAAGTAAAGCGCTGATCACAATGTATCGACGCTATCAGTTTCTCAAGCTTCAGCCGTTTACTCCGCCAAGTTACGGATCCCGTTTTATTTGACAAAGGATGTGTTTACCTGGCCGATATCAAGATCCTGAGCTCGGAGTCTTCCTCGTCGGTGGGCAGAAACTCGAGCAAGCAGAACTGAAGTGGGCTTGCGTCTTTCACTAGGCAAAATTTGCCGACCTCCTTGAACTCGTACCTCTCGAGGAATTTGGTTAACCGCTTACCGGTGCTCGAGTCCGGCGCTATCGGCAGCAACACCAGCCTATCCACCGACACTGTCTGCAGGTAGGAGAAAAATTAATGAGCACGCGTATCGATTAATGTGAAAAATTTCGATTTAGATGACATTCACCTTTCATGTAGGATATCGTGGATCATGATTAAATTTTTCAAGTACATAAAAGCTGATTCAAATTCACTGTATTAGGTATTAAAAGTCGTGTTTCTCTTTTATACGAACAAAATGCGACTTATTGTTAACGTTAATAATCTTATAATGTAGACAAGTAAAAAATTACTCTATTCGAGTGAAGAATCCTTATTTTTCTGAAGAAATTGACTATGAGCCACTCGAAGTTCGCATCGAGTGAGTTTTACTAATACATTTATTAAGAAAAAAAAAACAAAAAATGGATAAAATTAAGAAAACTAGGAACGAAAATGTAACGAAACTTACTTTGAGCGCGAGCACGCTGAACTGAGTGAGATAACTGTCGTCAAAGTCGAGGGAGTAGTCGAGAACTTTCTCGGCCTCGAGGGTTAGCTCTGGTATCGGCGTCTGGAAGAGTTTGTCGTCGAACTCGCAGAAGATGGTGCCCTGCGCTACGACCTTGGAGACGTTATCGAAATTCGGCAGCGGCATCACCGCCGTGGCCACCAGCTGGTCGTTACCCTCCACCGTCTCGGTGGGGTACCAGTAGGCGTCGTTCACCAGCGCCCAAAACACCGAGACCCCGTAGTACCTGTCGATCTCTCCGTTCTTCGGACATACGTAGATCGTAGGCTCCTTCAGAGTGCTGCAATTACGAGTTACTCTTGTTTATAAAATTGTTCATTGTGTTAATTTCGGTAAGAAAAAATTCGGAAAATTTTCTAGGTATTGATTTATGGTTATGGTTAATAGATTTTGTTAAATTTTTTGTGAATGTACCCAAAGAGTGTAACTTTCAAGCCCATTGCGAGATGTGAAGTTATTTAATTCAATCAGATAAAAAAATGAAAAGTACAGCTATAAACATTTCAATGGACATCAGATGTGGAAGAATGGATGTGGGAATATTTTGTATTCAGTAGATTTTATCTGGTTGAAATTTAGATCGGATATAGAGTTTAATCATTTATACTATTTGCAATGCAATCTCCACATATCTACATTACTACAAAATTTTAGTATTGTGAAAATAGTTCAATTTAAACGTTAACTCTAAGTCTAATAATAAGCTGTCTAGACATTTTTAATATTAATAAAAATTTTGATGCCTAACTAAACTAGACCCAACTAAAACGCTAGTCAAACCATTCTAATTAAATAAAATAAATTTATATTTAATTCAATCAAAAGTACATTTATATAGCATCAAATAAATACCCAGATACAAACAAAAAGATAAAAAATCTGCTTATATTACACCTAAGTAATGTTTATTAAAACTTTATCTAACAAAACTCATACTGAAGACATCATCACATATTTAAAAGAGACCCGGCGGAGCGGCTGACTCTACAGTTCGAGCGAGCGCGAAAATAGACCGAAGACAGGAGATACCTAAGCAGCAAACGAGGCGAGGAAAGCCAGAGGGACACTATATTGGCGGCGCGGCGATAAAAAGCAAGGGCTGGGTAGCTTCGGCTTTATCGGCAAGTCGAGCCGGGGGCACCCCCGGGGCTACGCCCCGAGTGCCGAAGAAAGTTATCGGGCGGGAAACTAATGACTCCGAGCGCCGGCTCTCGCGTGCGGTCAACATCCGCCCGGGCTCTTTTCTCACGGCTCGTCCCCGCGTATATACATCATTTACGCCGGGCCGCCGAACTTTCGGCCACCCTCGGACGATTTCCCTGCCTTACTTATCGCCGCCGGCGAATTATCGCCCCGCCGTGTATTTATATCCTAATCTTCGGGTGGCTGTCGACCGGCGGGGCGCGGGTTTCGTCGCTGGGGAAAAGTAAATAGACGGGACCGGGGTAGTGAGCAGATTTTCCGTGCTTAGGATTCATGGGGGGACGCGTTTAATATGCCGCTTCCGAGTACTCCGCGTGTGCTTTGCTGCGGGTATCTGATTTTGAAATTTTGGTTGCAGTTTCAGCGTGTTGGGGGTGTAACGTTCATATTTATGCATGAATCTAAATGAATAGTAAATATAATTGGCTTTAGTGAATTGTATGAGGCACAATGTCAGCTTAGCAGTGGTGACATTGGAAAGCTGAAAGAAGGATAAAGGATTGCGTGAATTGCTCGGCTGAAAAATAAAACCTTCTATATTGCGAATGCTGTGACATTCTGCAAAGTCGGTTTTTATTTGCATAGGTAGAAACAAAAATAAATTCTAATCAATAAAATTATCAAGGCTCAATAAAATTTGCGTTTTTTATTATCATTTCCATTGTAGTTATGAATATAGTAAGTACTGTAGTATAAGTAAATTGTACTGCAACTTTTACGACCTACATGTAGTACTTTAAAATATGTTATTTTTATTGATCTTAATTTATTTATTTTATTTAAATTTCCATGTTTTTTCTTTTCGATCTATACAATGTAACCTTCTGTCGCTTCGTGTTTGCTTTTAACCTTCGCACATTTATTACTCCCAGTAAAAAATCAACATTTCCTTTTCAGAAAAATCGTTGTAAAATCCACAAGCCAACTTCGTTATTTATTTATTTTTCTTTTTTTTAGTAACCCAAAACAAACATTTGAATCCTCCCTAGCATAACACCGCTCGATACAAAATCACCTTTACCTCATTTCTAAATATACGAAAACTGACGCACCGCATCATCACCACCCGGGTACATATTAATTCAATCAATCTCAAAAATCCGATGAGCGAGCCTAATTGTCAGAAGCCCATCAGGGGGTTGAAAAATTTCCCCCTATGAGGTCTAATCAGCGCGGCGAGGAAGGCTTATCGAAAGATAGATAGAGGGTTGAGGCGTCGCCGGGCGCGAACGCCTCCCGGGGCGTCGTCGCCGGCTTATCGGCCGCGTAGCGCGCGTACAATCGCGGAGAGAGGCGCGCGCGTTTTTCGGCGAGAGGGAGAAAGGAAGCTACGCGAGGATAACGCGGCCGGCCGATCGATAAGCACCGGGCGCGCGGCGTCGCCGCGAGATAAAGCGAGCATCGCGCCAATCGGCCCGCATCCTCTGCCAAACGGCACGTGCTCGGCTCCTTTTTTTTCATTGTTTTTTTTGGGGGGGAGGGAAAGGGGCGTAAGAGATTGCGAGCGTGATTTACGCGTTCAGCCTGCGACCTATTAAATAATGCGAAATCAATTTTATTTATCATTCGATTTTATTGTTTTTGGTTACGTTATTTTAAGAAATATGGGCACGATTATCAAGTAAGCAGTTGCTAATTCTAAATTTCATAAACTTTATGTTCCTAAAGGAATAATAAAATAAGGAGAGAAAGGAGAACACTTTTGAATCAATTGAAATTCGCCTTTTCACCTCAAGAAATATTGAGTGCGTATAGAGTGCGTACCAGAAGCGGAACAGTTTTTCTACAGGGCTGGGTAGCTTGTTAAATATTTCAAACTAACCTTTGTAAAATTGGAAAATACTTTAATTTATTCGAAAAAACTATAGATACTCGAGGTAAAGCGCAATACATTTTGTTTTCTATACTTTCGGGAAATTTAAATTTCGAAAGCGACTGTGACTGACACGTAGTACTCATGAAAAAAATTAGAACAGAATAGAAGTCTTATAATCTCAAGAAGTTGCGAACAAATTAATAATTAAACACAGTATAATTAAAACATAGTGATTAATTAAAACACAATACAATGTTTGGAAAAATAAAAATCGCGGTAGTACTTGCATTCGCGATAATAGCTCTGGCAATGTGTTCTTTTGAAGAAACCGAGTGGTTAGAACATACAGCTGATTATCTTAAGCAAGATTTAATGGTACAATCTATCGTCTTCGTTTCATTTTCGCACATCTCTTCACCTATTTGTAAATTGACTGAGACAAAGTTGATGCTT